>LPNX010580790.1:2664-22808 GCA_001517045.1 Pseudotsuga menziesii | reverse complement strand
TATATATATATAAAATGATTTTTTCCTTTCCAAATATTAATGCAAAGTAAAAACTTAAAAGGTTCATTTTTTTTTCTTTTATACTCATTATGAACTCAAATATGTCATTTATAAAGATTAATCTTTCACATTGACCTTCCAAATAAAAATTATATATATAATGAATTATATTGAAACAAAAAACTTATAATTCCTCTCCTTAAATATTTAAATGGAAAGTGGGATTTAAATCATTGACTCCACAATAATTGAACATTGCAATAAAAAACATATTGGTCATAGTAAGATGGATGAGATCTAAGAGGATGGAATTTTTATTATTAATATTTAAAGCTTTTGAGAGATGAGATGTTTATTAAGTCTAAGGTGTATATATGTTAGAATTTTGGGGTGGACTACTATCTATGTTTTTTCATATACAGATGAGAGTGAGACAAGTGTACTGTCCAGATTGATTCTATGGGCGTCGTCTAAGACTAAACGAGAATGAGACAAGTGTACTGTCTAGATTGATTCTATGGCTATCGTTCAAAATTACTAATTAATAATTTCAAAAAAAGGAAAAAATAGCTTAATTAACTTGTGATAAGTACAATTAGTGATAGTTTTCAAAATTAAAATTAATCATCAACTATTTGATTATTAGATACAACTACCATCTTAACTCCATTTATTAGTAGATACAACTATTAGCTTAACTCCAATGATTCTAGAACTATTAGCTTAAATTCAACTCTAATCAAAGTTATATTGGATAACTATTAGATTAACTATTAGATACACTATTAGTTTAACTCCAATAATTCTACAACTATTAGCTTAACTTAAACTCTAATCACTTAAGCCTTAGTCCAACTGTATTTGGCATCTAGGAGTCTAGCTAATGTGAGTCATGTAAGAGTCGAACACCTAATAAAATAGTTGGAACTCCTAATAAACTCCGCCAAACTCCTAATAAACTCTGGCATCTCGTAGTTGGACATCTAGCTAATATACAGTTCATATTACATGTTTAGGTTTTCCATATAGATATAATTAGGTTTCGATTTTAGTGATAGTTGGAAAAATTAAACCTTAGCTTCAACTATTCAATTATTAACTTAAATACATTGATGATACACCTATTAGCTTAACTTCAACTCTAATCGTGGTTATATTGGATAACTATTAGATTGTTCTAATAATGATACAACTATTAAAATAAATTTAGATGAACTCCATATCTTAGCATGAGAAGTTGACCTTGATTGCAATGAAACCATGCACCAAGAACAATCACTTAGGTAATGTGCAAATTATGTGACACTTGAACTCCATATGGCACTTGGGAGTCGAGTCAATGTGCATAAGGCATAGTCTAAGATTTATATTAACTTTTAAATTAACTATTAGAGACAACTATTAGCTTAACTCCAATGATGATACCACTATGAGCCTAGCTTCAACTATGAGCTTAACAACCATAAATTAAGTTGTTGGTATATTAACTTAACTATTAGATACAAGTAATTGACACATTCTTTAGTTAAAAAAACATTATCAATATGTCAAATATATACCTCTCGGCCTATTTCAAACATATTAATCTTAGTAATATGTTTGGTGCTAGTTATTTATTACACCTATAGGTGTTTTTATTTGAGATTTTAGGGTGGACAAGTACCTATGCTTTTTCATCTATGGACGAGGATGAGACAAGTGTATTGTCTAGATTGATTCTATGGCAGTAGTTAGAAATTCAAAATAAACAATTATTAAAAAAGACAATAAACAATAATGATGCATGAATAACTAGTACCCAATGAATAGATAAATCCTAGTTGATACATGGATAACTCATTAGTGACCCTTAACTTGAGACCTATTGATGTTTACCGGCCACAAGTTAAGTAGCCGTGCTAGTATTATTAATATTATTATTTTAAAGCTTTTCCCGGATAAATTGACTTCTAGTAATTGTTAAAATTTTATTCTCGATTCACTTATATATTTTTTAAATATTTAATTTGTCATGGTCCTCCCAATTTCATTGTCATCTAAAATGTGTTACTTTTCTATACATTTATTATGTCCTCTACAAGGGGATATATATAAATGGTGAAGGTGTATTAATCATGTGGGTAGAGTGCAATATTTAAAATGTTTTCTATAGTTGCTAATATATGTATTTTTTAAATTTGAACTTTTGATTTTTTTATTAGGAAAATGTAGCTGACATATTTTTGAGTTTTTTCTTCCCAGGACTGGGAAGCAAGGTGATCTCAACATTGGATGTGGTGGTAAGGTTTTCTATCGCTTTATCTACTACTACATTAAAGGCAAGCAAGATAGACCATATAGAATTTTGGATTAAATGTACTGCAGTGATTTATGTCAACCTGAATACTTTTCAAACTCGGTACACCTCCATTAATTCCTTTGGACATCTCAATCTAGAGATTGACTAGAATACTGCAATTAAATATGCTTCACACTAAAAACATTTCCTGCTCACATAGGATCACCGCCATGGTTTGTTTGATGTATTTGAGTCAACATGCAAGGTAAAAAAGGATGGAAATAGGCCAGATCGATGGGAATTACAAACAATTGTTTAATCGAATTCCGACAAGGGTTGCAGGAAAAGGACCATTTTGTTGCATGTTTTGGCTTCTTCATATTTTGTCCTTCTATGTTCCCTTGACTTGAAGTTCCTCAACAAAAGTAGTATCTGTTTGTATGCCTTAACTTCGAATGAGATTTTCTTTGGCTGATATTTACTTTTATTTCTGATTTAAACAGACTTTCGATTTACAGACTTACATTCCATCAGCATCGTAGACTAGCAAGTCAGTCGCTTGTAATAATATTGTGTCAATTATGAAATGATTGCTCCACATCTAGTGATCAATTCCCATGCAACGTTACATATATATCTGCAGGTACATCCACTAGAGGAACTCTAGTGGAGGATATTCTTTATTGTAATAATACTATGTCAATTACGAAATGAATGCTCCACATTTAGTGATCAATTCCCATGCAACGTTACATATATATCTGCAAGTACATCCACTAGAGGAACTCTAGTGGAGGATATTCTTTATTGTAATAATACTGTGTCAATTACGAAATGAATGCTCCACATCTAGTGATCAATTCCCATGCAACATTACATATATATCTGTAGGTACATCCACTAGAGGAACTCTAGTGGAGGATATTCTTTATTGTAATAATAGTGTGTCAATTACGAAATGAATGCTCCACATCTAGTGATTAATTCCCATGCAATGTTACATATATATCTGCAGGTACATCCACTAGAGGAACTCTAGTGGAGGATATTCTTTATCTGACTGTTGGAGCTCGGTTACAGAATGGAACGGTGGTGAAGGCACCTATCACATTCGGGTATGGTTTATTTCTTATTGTTGTGAATGAATCTGGTTGTCCTAAAGATTTAATACTGTTCATGTTTAGAGCAGTTGTACTTGTTAATGAGGTCATTCTTTAGTGTGTTTTTGTGAAAGACAAGGGAAAAAAAATCATACTGCTCCTCTTTTAAGGACTTGAATTTTTAGAAGCCTGTTTTGTTTTCTGCCTCTAGATGGCAGTCTGAGACCATATTGATATAGACTATGGCACACAAACTGAAAATTATTATGCATTGTCAAATGCTTTTCCATTTTTAAGTGTTACACAAGAATGGTAATCAATGAGTTAGTATTTGCTTTTTGCGACTGATAGGTGTGGAAAAGTACAAACATGCTTACTTTTACAAGGTACGACTCCATATGGTCTACTTGGGCTTGGCAATGATAGTATATATGTCCCTAGAATTTTATACAATTCAGGCCTTGTATCAAATTCTTTCTTTATTTAATATTTAGTTTCTAAATTGACAGATGTTGAACTTCAATTATAGATGTTACAATCAATTTACTTTTCTAGCATTTACAGATTGATTATTTTCAGTATCGTTCGGAAGCTCATTCTAATTGAAATAATATTTTTTTGGGAAAGGGGCCAAGTGTTATAGCTGATTTTACCACTCCAGGCAAATCACACTTGTATGGCCTTCCCCTGTCCCTCTGCAGACTCCTTAGACCCCTTGGACCATTTTTTGTCCTTTGATGTTTCCTTGACCATCCCTAAAAAGATGTGAAAATTAATACACGTGACTTTTAAACCTCTAATAACGTATATACGTGGGTTTGACCCCTAAAACCATGTACATCGGGATGTGTGCATAATCCAAATCCTTTTGGAGTTTTCCTTGACATGGTTCCAACTCACTTGACTCCTGGCCTTCCATATGCCTTGAGATCGCTCAGATTCGACCTTTCATTACCCCTTTGAAAAGCTATATAAGGAACTCTTTGGTACATCAAAGGCATATGAGAGAATTGCGAGCAAAGAAACTATAGTCCATTGTTGCCAGAACTTGTGCTTGAGTTTGCACCCATTTGTCCCTTGGAGCACTTTTGTGTTCTTCCCAAGCTTGCCTTTTGCTTGTGAGATTGCTATCGAGAGATGGAGGATTGAAGTGGTGGAGGCCCAAGTGGGGGATTCAATTTCTCTTATTCGTAGACGTGCTGACGGAGGTTGTATCCATTGTAATCTCTGATTTTATATTAATAGAAATATATTTTCTTGTCCAATAATGTATGTTTGAATGAATACTTTATCCTTGGATGATTTCAAATGCTTATACATTGTTGATTATATATGCTAGAATAGATCTAACACCCATATATATAGTATGCTTTTCTTGTTTACTTGTCGTTGAGAAAGTGATTTATCAATTCAAGTTGAAGTTGGAAAGCTCAACGGGGATCTACTTCAACCGTCCGGAATAAGGTACGAGGTCTGATCCTTTAGTGTTAGATATTTTATTTCTATTGCATATTGGAAAGGATTGATTTCTGGACTCAAGCTGTCTATTACGGTACCCCAAGCCATAGGAATTTCTCTCTGTAACAGAATTGGCGACTTCACTGGGGAGTTCCTAGTAGTTGTCCTTTGGGAGTTTTCTATCGGCATTCAATGACTTTGAATTGCTTTTTTCTCTTGTTTCTGTGTCGAGTCTGGCGGCATGTTTGCCTGGTAGTGTCTGATTGGTGTGAAGTTTGTCTCAGCTTGACTTTTTGCCTTTATTTTTATGCACCTTTCTTCCTGTATGCGATTTTTTAACTCACAGTCACGTATATACACAGGTTTCACTGCTATTTCCGCGTACACACACGGGTTTACTGCGAATAGTCACGTATGCCCTTAGTTTTGCCTTCTAGAGGAAGATGGATGGTTGCTGGGTGAATTTTGATGATTGCTGAGTCTCCTTTGATACTGCTAGGGTCTATATACACCTCTATTTCTGACCAAAGACATTTTTTTCAGGTTAAAATTTTCTTTTTGAAGAATGTTCTTGTCATTGAATTTTTTATTTTTTGTTTTGGGATTAGTGCATTAGATTTATTTTACCTTAGTACTTTGCTGGAGTGCTGCTTGAGTGTGCTTGCAGAGTCTGGGGGTTGTAGAACCATTCTTTTGATTTTATATCTCATTTTTATTTCAAAAAATCCAAAAATATTTGCTTATCATCATGCATTGCATCTTGCATTTTGCATACTACTTGCACTAGATTTGCTTTGGAGTATTAGCCAGGATTTTATATAGGAAAGCTTGCATTTATCATTTGAAGAAAATTGTACATTTCACGTAGGAGAATACCCTGTTTTTCATGGACACAATGCATTTGCATTGATTATTAGGTGTGCATTTTACTTCATGTGTGTCATAATGCCATTAGTTGCATGACAGTATACCTCTTTTGAGTAATAAAGCCAATTAAAATCAACGCTTAATTAAAATGAACTACACTATTTTATTTGATAGGGTTCACCAACAAGATTAGGTTTTAGGGTCTTGGAATAGTTCATTGTGAGTAGATTCTCCAAGACCACTAAACAACAACATGTATGTGTCTTTACAGGTGAGTGTGTGAAATTCCTTGGTATAACCAGTGTTTCTTAGGATCCTCCTCTCAAAAGGGAGTTAAGCACGACGCAATGTGAGCGGTTATTGATTGGGATGAATCCTAGTCATAACTGAGTAGCACCGGAGATATTTCCAGGATTGTATTCGTATCTGGGGGCTCTTTCGATAGTTTCGGGCTTTTCTATCCTGCCCATACGGTCAATCCTGCCTGTGACTGTCCACCTGAGCATTGATTAAATTGAAGTGACCTTAGTGAACTTACCTAGGATATCAAGGGGGTACTTTGCAGGGGTTATTCTGCAGGTGTCCCGACCATGTTGGGGTCGGACATCACAGTCGCTTTATGCGTTGAAGCTGAGGGCCACAATAATTGGTTACATACCTCCGCTTGTTGTGTATGGGAGTCTCAAGCCTCTCCTAGGCGAGACATACCTGCTTCATTCGGGAGCTCACTTATCCTACCCTTGATTGCTTGTGTTTGGCTTTAGATTTTCTTTGTGATTGCTCTGTGCACGATAGCTTGCCTAGGGTTTGCGTATATAGCGAGTCTTTTATATTTTTTGAGTCATTATGGATTCGGGTGCAGCTCCTCGTCGTTCTCGTCATTTAGCAGGACTTTCGCCTTCTACATCTCCTCCTCCTTTGGCAGAGAGAAATAGACAGTCCAGGAGAACTACTTCACACATTGATTCACACACCATGGGAGACCATATAGAAGGTATTCTTGAACCACCTTCTCCCATTCATGTGGAAGATGGGGAGTTTACTCCTAACTATGATCCTTCACCTGATTTGACTAAGTTAGGTCTCGTGATTTTTGAGATAGGAACTTTTCATAATAGACCTACTTACTCTAGGGTTGATTCCCCATTGACGCATCGTCGGTATGGAATGTCGGAGGATGATGAGACTCATTTTGAACCCGTGAGCACTAGTTATGGTAGTTATGGTATGTCTAGTTTTCCCACACATGATTTGGCATTCCATGTCCAATCTGAGTTTGAGCCTAACACTATGCCTAGGGGCACTCTCATTCCTTACCATGCGGAAAGGTTTGGGAGCACAAGTCACCTTGCACCTTCCATCCCGGTGGTGGAAGCTACATCACATATTCCTCCTAGGTCTAGGGTTAGTGATCCTATTAGGATACCGGATCCAAGACGAGTGAATATAGGGAATAGTACGTACATAATTACACAGGTCCCTTCGTCCTCTGTCCCTAGTTCTTTGAATGTTCACCCTCCACCTCATTCGCGTGGTCCTTCGAGCCAGAATGTTGCTACAAGTCATGTTCGCACTGCGATTACTAGACCAGTTGTGTCTCAGGTTCATGCACCACCCATTGTTTTAGGAGGTCATGTTCATACTTATAGAGGTCATATTACTATGTCCAGAGCGTATATTCCTACTTACGGAGTGTCTCATGGGACATCCCATGCGATGACTTATGGACCTTATTATGGGACGCAGTATGGATAGGGTTCTTCACCTTATGGATGCGGGTATAAACAACTTGCTTACTCTCCAAATTATGGCTTTGTAGCTCCGAATAGTCAAGGTATACCACACTATGGCTCTTCCATGCCACCCTATACGGGTCAAATGGGAGAAGGGCACTATGGCCAAGGCCATGGTGGTTATGGTAATCAGTTAAGAAATTAGTTAAAACATCCACTCTAGCTTTTTCACCCCAAACTTTAGAAAGGCCCAAAGAAAAATTCAAATCCCTTCCGACAACCAAATTAGGATAACTGAAACAATCCATAACCGATATATTATTCTAGAAGACTTCCCGGTCTGAATAGGGCCCATAGAGATTTATAAAACATAAATCTAAATGCAAATCAACAGAGTGCAAAACAGCACAGAGACCTGAAGACATAGCCCACACATTGAGAAGAGTAAAATTTCGAGACTGCCAACCCAAAAGAAGACCCCCGGATCTACCTTTAGCATCAACTGAAATAAACTACCAGCCTTTCAACATTGATTCAAATTCCAACACCAAAATACTACCATCAAACATTGTCTCTTGAAGAAAAATAACATCCAAAGAATGTGCTTCAATCAATCTTTTCACCACTAGTTTTTTGGATAAACTAGCCAAACCCCTACAATTAAGGGTCATAAGAATCATGAGGGGAACACTGTAGAGGCCTTCAATGCTCTAAGTTCCTCAGAACCAACCAAACCATCTGGATAAGCTTCACCACAGGTACCAAAGATACCCTTAACAAAGGGTTTTAACCCATCTGCATCCCAAGCTGATGCTAAGCCATGTTTAGAAACTTTCGAAGAAGAGCGCAAAAAGTAACCCTTGGAAACAACTGGAATGATTTTAGGAGGAGAAACAAACCCAAGATCCCTTAGCCCATCAGACTGAGTATAATAAAAAACATTTAGGTTTCTCCCGAGACCCTCAAGATCAGACAAAGAAAGAATACTTAAAGGTTTGAGGGATAAAGTAGAGGATGGAGAAGGTATATCATCTAAAGGCTTAGGTAATGGAATCAAATCCATTGAGACAAGCTCGGAAGACAAACTCGTCTTATGCAACCCCAATCCCTCCTTCTCAATGCCCTCTAAATCAGCTGCCAATAACCCCCTATTTTTCACTCGCCAAGTTTTACGAGCAGACACAGATGGAAACTTATTATAAGGTAGAGAGCAATATTTCAAGATATGGCCAAAAACATGGCACCGAAAGCATTTAAACGGGATACCCATGTAGTCCAGAGGCTGGCTGAAATCAAACCCACCCTTTCTAATAATTAACTCAGCAGGTAAAGCATTCCTTATATCAATCAACACAATAACCCCTCCCAGACAACACACCCCTGATTTCAGGTAAGAAAAATCAGTTTCTAGATGAGTACCTAAGGAGTTACCCACGAGTTTAAAAAAATCAGCCGACCAAAATTTGAAAGGTAAATTGGGAAGCTTAACCGATATCGAGATTTGGTCATACCTTTCGGTGCGAGGATCGAACAACGGTGTCCATCTTTTGACCAGAAGGCTAGCATTATCCCACGGCCAAACCCCATTCAGGACCCACTCCGCATCAATCTTGGAAGAAAATTTAAACACTATCCAACCTCTAGGTAGCAGAAAAATCACCGAAAGACAACTGACAACCTCTGACCAAGCCAGTGCTTCCCAACCATTCAGACTATCAGAACTAAACTTACGACTGCCAAAGCAACTAACCAAAGTCATGGTGTTAGTTAGAGCTATATCATTCAAGCATACGTCCTCTCCCACCGTCAGCAAAATCGGCTGATCAGTTTTCTTTATAGGTTTCGACGGGCGTTTTTTCTTCACCACATTCACAGAAGTAACAGGTTTAAAGGAAGACTCATTCTGGGCACCCACATTATGGTCGGACTCATTACCAGAGGTAGAACTCCGAATAAAGCTCCTCGAAACTACAAGGTCATCATGAGGGGCCAACGAAACCCCCACACACAAATACCCGCTTTATCACACAAACCAGCATTCCTTACTGAAGGAAAAATAAAATCTGGTTTGGACAAAAACGTGAGGGCCATAAGGTCTGCTTGTGTTAGACTGAGCACCAACCCCATCTAAGCAAGTATCCGGAAAACCAAAACACAGAATATGGGCATCCTGAACATCTCCCGACACAATGCCACCATTTAAACCATGGCCTGAGTCCACCAAGATACCGATATCCAAATATTTATGAACCAAATATGGAGTATTCACGCCACCAACTCCCACATGACTGGCCGAAGAATTAACCAGACACTTCAAATCAACAGCTGCAAGATACTCAACGTCAGAGCTAATACACCTTCCAACCAGCTGCACTCCAGTCAAGCCTTGTAGCGTCCAAGGACACACAGTATCCACACCCGAACGCAGCATGGGAACACCCATGAACTACCTCTCATCGAAAACACCAAAATGCTCTTTGGAAGCCACCAAAAACTTTTGTTCGACGCCCTTACTATCACCCTTAACGAGCTTACCCTGCGGTGTACGGGCTAGATTCTTGATCGATCTAAGAGACATAACGTGGCCAAAAAAGCCCGTGCCAAAAGGTTCGTATCTTGATATATCAGGTTAAAAGTACAATCAAACAGAGTATGCATAATAAATTGTCCGAAAAGAAACCTTCAAGGCGACATAAAGAAGGATCGAAACCCCAAGGTACAGATCATCAAGAAAACGGACAGATAATCAAGATTAAACCATTTAAGCGATCATAAAACTGGATTAAGTACCCTAATCCCCCAGTAGATAAATGCATTAACCACGGAAAAGAAAGCAAATCCAAACCCGACGATCAAGAAATCAACCTAATAAATGGCGTAATCATGAAATATCCCACCAAATACCATATATCCGCTGCTAAAAATCCGCCAAATAAAGCTTAAGCATACTCTCAATGCCTAACGAGCAGATACACTACCACCCCGCAACCACAACCCAAAGTTATGTTCTGTCACAGCATTGGTAAGCCACCGGTGCATCTTCGAACCCCACAATTACGATCTGTCACCAGCCCTAACGTATACTTCGACCTGTCACTAGCCCTAAAGACATATCCCACTTCACAACAATGGTAAGCTACCGACGCTTCTTCGAACCCCACAATTACGTTCTGTCACCAGCCCTAACTTATACTTCGACCCCACAATTACGTTTTGTCATCTCCTATGTGATAGATAACTTGTGAGATCAAATTGCTACACATATAATACTTCTCATACCACAATTATTACATACTAGACTGAAAGAACGTCCTATAAAGAAGGATTCAAGATGTGTAATACTTTAAATACTAGACTGAAAGGACATCCTATAAAGAAGGATGAGATGTGTAATATTTTAAAGCTTTTATTAGGTTAACTGAATGTGACCAGAAACGTGCTCGGCAAGAATTACATAAATATGCCACGTCATCGCCAAATTACATTTGCGATAATGTCATGCAGTGGTATATTGTGTACAATAGGCTTTAATCCTGCACAGCTTTACAGTGGTACTGTAACCATGACCACCACGTCGGTGGCCCGATGATGCTTTTTATGGCTGGTGTAGCGTTGTTTCTTCATAACAAGGTACAAGGTATTTCATCTCCATGCCTTTTGCTTAACTGGATTTTCGTTTGAGAGCCCTTGAATTCCTTCAGATCTCTTCTCTTCTCTGTTGAAATGGCTAATGTAAGTGCTGATCTGTTCTTTAAATAATAATAGTTAGGGTTTGATTCTCTATTATTAATGCTGTTGGTGGGCTGACATGTTGAATACTGATCTGCAGAAAACTGTGATAGGGTTGGACATGAACTGCTCTAAATGCAAGAAGCTTGCCTTGCATTCTGTTACGAAAATCGAAGGTAATTAACTACGGAGACCTAGAATCTTCTTTATTTATTTAAAGTTTTGAAAATTTAGAGAATCTAGGGTTAGTTGAGAGACCTACTTTCAGAACTTTTAACGCAGGAAAAATCTATGTTCTTGTAATTTGATATTGATTTAAAGCATGCAAAACGTATGCAGAAACTATGTTCTTGTAATTTGATATTGATTTATGATTTATGAAAATATGTATGGCACTTAAAAGATTGAGTGGTTGGCCGTTGAACCCTATTTCAAGTGGTTCACATCTTGTTTTGTTTTATAATGCCGAGTGATTCAAATCTTGTTTTGTAATGCTGCCAGCTAGCTTCCACCTTTGACTATATATTACTTTATATCTGAGCACACCTTTATTTTGTTTAATTTGATCTTGGTGTTGTTAATGAATCCTGCTTGAATAAATGTATACCTGGATTCTGCTGAAGATTATAATGTCGATTTAATTTGATTTTGGTATTAGGAATTGATTCCCTGACTATCAATATGAAGGAGAGCACTCTGACTGTTATCGGAGACGCGGATCCCGCTTGCATGACCGAATTGCTTAAAAGGAAATTCAGATGCGCTCAATTGATTTCATTCGGGCCCGTGCCAAAGCCGGAGAAGATCGAGAAGCCAAAACAGGATGAGAAGGTTCAGAAGCCTGCGAAGCCTGATCCTCCGAAGCCGAAATGTGTGAAATGTGGTCACGAGTTCGAGTCACCGAAATGTTGTCCGGCGTGCGAGAGAAACTGCATTCCTCCATGCTGGGCTTGTTTATGCTTACAAGCAAAGTGCTGTTCTCCGTGCTGGGATTTTTCGCCATACTATATTCAACCTTCCTATGCTCCAAATCAGATATACCGTCAACCCCATGATCCATGCTGGGCCATGTCAGAGATACCGTGCCCAGTACCATACCGTCGACCCTTTCCTCCCGATAAAGTTTGGTATGCATGCAGTGAAGACAAACAGAATTTCAGCTGCCCCCTCATGTGATATTATATATATAGTCAATTTGTACCGAAATGGGCGGTACCTTATATGGTCGTAATAGGCTTTCAGCTCTGTGCACTATTATATTATGATTGCTCTGTAAGGGAAAGGCCAACTACTTTGTCTACACTAATATTATTTTATTATTATGGCTTGTGTCGGTCACCCCTCGTTAAATTAAATTGTGACCTTAATCAACTTTGTTTCCCATTTAGTTTTATGAAAATTCATAAATCCATACCATCAGCCCTGTGCTCTAGATTAGATATACTGTCGGTCGGTTCGGTCCTGTAAGTCCATGCTGGGCCCGATCAGATATACTGTCGGTCATGTAGTCCATGCTGGGCCCGGTCAGATATATTGTGGCCACCATACCGTCCAGCGTCGACCCCTTGCTCCCGATGAAGTTTGGTATCTGTGCAGCGAGCTGGACAATCAAGATTCTGCAGCGTTTGTATAGTCGCTCGTGCCTGGAAATGGTACCGGCGGGGCAATGTATATAGTCGCAATAAATTATTATTATTATTATTGATGTTGATTACAGCTTGTTAAATTGTGACATTAATTTAAAGTTATTGCATTGCTAAATATTTTATAATGATAATGATAACACAGATTTTTTTTCCAATATTTTATTTAAAAAAAAGTTCACTCCTAAAGCAGCAAAAAAATATATATAAAATAAAATAAAATAAAAAACAAAATCAAAATCTACAATCATGGTAGGTGGAGGTAAGATGTCTTCACTTTCTTCTGTTAATATATTGTAACTAATATCAATGAATGTGTCCTAATTAAATTTGAAGTTTTCAATTTTCATTGAGATTGAGAAGAGTATTATATAATTTTTATTTTTATACTTTTATTTACGCAGCAAGATGTCTTCACTTTCTTCTGTTAATGAATGTATTTTTAATGTATATGTAACTAATATCAATGAATGTGTGTCCTGATTAAATTTGAAGTTTTCAATTAATTTCATTGAGATTAAGAAGAGTATTATATAATTTTTATCTATAAATAAATAAATGAAATTTATTTTGTATTATTAATGAATATTTTTATAAAGAAAAAGTTATTTTGAAAGTAATATTTTTAAAATATCTTTTTTTTTTCAAATTTAAGAAGTTTTCTCACATCTAAATGATGGGTATATATAGGTCAATCTAAATTTGGATAGATCACCTTTTGGACATGAGGGATTCACCTTCATGAGCAATATCTTATGATGTTGATTCATAAAGTGGGTTTTTAATTATTAAAAATAAGTTCAATATATTGTAGGTATTGGGGGCAAGGAATAGGGTGTGGGGGTTTTATAGGTATTGGGATGGTATAAAAAGCGGTTTCTAATAAAAATAAGGAATATATTGTCAAAATAAAGAATAGTTTAATGCAAAATATGTATTGGGAGGGGGCTCAACAATATGTTTTTTTGTAAGTAATTATCAATATCTCATGAAATTAAGGGTATTTTTTAATATGCCATGAACTAATACCTTATAACATGGTTTCACTAAGTGAATACCGAGTGTTTTTAGAGCACCATCTCCACACAAACCAACTAACCTAGACCTCATGGCTTTTAAAAATGATTAATATTTAATAAAAGAATATTAAATGATTTTATAAAATAAAAAAAATATTCATCAATATTTTTATAATAATTTCTCTTAATAATTTTAAATAAAAAAATAATATATTTAAAATTAAAAACAATAATTTGAAATATTAAAAATCAATTTAGTAATTAATAATTTAAATTTAAATAATTAATCATTTTCATGAATATATAATATAAATATTGTTATACTTATTTTCACAAATCATATTTCTTTTCATTTTGTTCGATTAAAAAATAATTTTATTACTTTTTAGTGAGGAGCGGTTCATCAATAATTTTTACTTCTAACTGAAAAGTATTTTTCATATAGTTTTTGTTGAGAAATTAAAACATAATTAATATAAAGTTTGTTAAAGATACTCAAATAATTATTATAAAAATGGTTAATAAAACTTGGCAATTACTTCCAAGTGAAAAGTATTTTTCATATACTTTCTGTTGAGAAATTAAAACATAGCTATTATAAAGTTTGTTAAAGATACTCAAATTAATTTTATAAAAGTGTGAAAAATTCAAACATAACTATTATAAAATTTGTTAAAGGAACTAAAATATATTTTATAATGAAAATATAATATTTATGTGATGATTTTTATAGTTATTTAATAATTTAATTTATTTTCTAAAATGAATTATATTTTTAAGTATTTGTAATTATTATATGAGACTATTTTATTATTGCGAAAGATTATAAAAATAAGTAATTGGCGTTAACCAACGAGATATAAATAAAGATGGAGTCTTTTTTTTTTTAAATGGAATTTGAAAATATTTGGTAATGTTACAAAGATGTTAAGAAAACAAGTATAAAATACTAGATTCAAATTGAGAATAGAAACAAAATAATGCATCTTTCTTAACACCAAAACAAAACATTAGAACTCCAAATAGTCAATGAGCATTAGAGTGGGAGTGGGAAACAAAGTCTTTGTTTGCAATTTTGCTGGTTAGTGTGGGCTCAATTCACCTCCTAAAAGTATAGTATGGTGAACAAAATGATTTTTTATAAATTTTATTATTTAGTTGTGTAGAGAAAATTTATTTTTACAGTTTGTCTATTTATTTTATAAAAATAAAAATAAAATGCATGCATCAGTTTGTTGTTGTTGTTGTTATATTTGCATTGAGAAGACACATTTCTACAACCTTGGTGGGGGGAAGTGTTTGTTTATCCCATAAAAATAAAAAATAAAATAACAATGCATGTATCAATGTGATATAGCATAAATCCCACAAGGTGTAGTTTGACTAGCAATTCACTTGAAAATAAGATGTTATGTTGTAATAAAGGTCATGAGTTAAAAAACACTTCAACTTACCTATGCCCCATGTTTGCGGGTTATGTGGGTGCATCTAGGGGTAGGGGTATAGTGGTAGAGGACGAGATTGGTCCCCTGAACCCGTGTGACACAAATATCATCCCCATCCTAGTTGTTGATTCCCTTAGTACAAGAAAAAAGTGAAGTAGCATAGTAGAGCCCGAGTAAGGGAAAGTGTTTGTTTTTCCCATATAAATAAATAAATAAATAAAAAGAATGCATGCATCATTGTGTTGTTGTTGTTGTTATTTTGTTTGCATCAAGAAGACGCAATACTTGAGCCTGAATGGAGGGAAGTGTTAGCATGTCCCATAAAAATAAAAATAAAGTAAAAAGAATGCATGTATTAGTGTGTTGCTATTATTATTATTATGCCTGAGCCAAGAAGGCACATTTCAATATCTTGGGTGAGGGGAAGTGCTTGTTTGTCTCATAAAAATAAAAATAAAAAATAAAAAAATAAGAATGCATGCATCAGTGTTGTTGTTGTTGTTGTTATTGCACTGAGAAGACACCTTTCTTCAGCACGAGTGCGGAGAAGTGTTCATATGTCCCATAAATAATAAGAATAATAATAATACATGCATCAATGTGTTGTAACATAGTGGAGCCCAGGTTCATAAATAATAAGAATAATAATAATACATGCATCAATGTGTTGTAACATAGTGGAGCCCAGGTTGGGGGGAGTATCCAGAGTATGTAGTTTAGTGGTGAAAGGTTTGTACAATCTAAACGTTTTATTAACATGATTCAGTTATTCCTTTATGGGTTTACAACAAAACATTTAGATACAAATTTTTAATTTAAGTGCCTACTCGTCTACATTAATATAATTTACAAGAACACTAACTGCCTAAATGTACAATTTAAACATTTTACTAACATGATTTAGTTATGCATTTATGGGCTTACAACAAAACATTTAGATGCGCATTTTTAATTCAAGTCCCTACTGGTCTAGGTTTGCAAAATTTAAAAATTGTTAAAAAACATGTATAACTGAAAAACTTAAACCATTTGTGCCTTTCAATCTTTGTCAACGTCAAAGTTTGAACCAATTGTGCTTTGGCTTCTTCATTTTCACTTTTGAACCCATTGTGCTTCTTCATTTTCACTTTCTTCTTTAGCTGCATTGTTTTCTTGGATTCTTCAGATCTGCAAGTTCTTTGGCCTCATTCTTCCATCAACAACATCAAAGCATTTGATGGCTTTCTGCTCGCTGTACTCAGAACTTTTCAGTTGTATCATTTGCATGCTACAGGCCTCAACCTATTTAATAATTTGCTGCTACAAAAGAAACATCAAAATTCCATTTCTCAAAAATATCAATTTTAGTTTCTTCTTCATTTGTTAGAATATCATCTGAACTTTCTTCATTTGCATGTGTATCAGCACTAAATACATTACACTGAAAACATTCAAAAGCTTTAAATTCTTGATGAGTTTCATAAAACTCCACTTCATGTTATGTAGCAACATAACTGACACAAAAACACAAAACTAGATATATTTCATTACTCATATCATAATCAATTACAGACAATAAACTACTTAAAAAATTAACATAATCTGATATAAACAGCAGTGAGAGGTTGGTTATAATTAATGCCAACAATTATAACTCTTACTATACTATGCTCACCATTGAAATATACTATGCTCATGGTTCAAGTATGTCTGTGTATTGTTCCATTCACATGGAAGGCAATAAGTATTTATTAGTATTTTCATGACAATGGGAGGCCCTTGGTTTAACAATTGCATCACATGTGCTACATCATACTCATAGTTAAAGCAATTGCATCATCAAGATCATGTCATATCCATTATTAAAGGTGCTTCAAAGTTGTTGAAGTGAAACTCGCAATAATTATTACCACAAAATTATTCCGTTCCAAATTTTGTTACGATTCTTTGAAATAGACCGTTCCAAAATTATTCCGTTCCGCATTCAGAGACAGACAAGAAGGTTACTTTTTTTTTTCAATGTCATCGAAAAAAAATATGTAGCTTCTTTTTATTTATGTCATCAAAAAAAGTATGATTATTGTTTTCACTTTCTCGAAGCTACCTAGATTGGTTACTTTATATCACATTAATATTGTTTTCGTATATATTGATATATTCAAACATTTAAATTGTTGTCTTTTTTTCTTCATTTCGATTTCGTTGAAAAAACAAAAAAATAATGTTTCTTCCTTTTATATATATATATATTTTTCTTCCATTATCTTTATATATATATTTTTCTTCGAGTGGATAGGCTGAGGCTAAGGCTAATAAGAGGAGACCAAAACCATATAATAAACATTTTTCTATACTAATCCCCAGAACAAAAGGAATATAAGTAAGATGAGGCAAGTTGGAATACAATAATAAGTAAAGTATGAAAGTTCAAATCAAATTGATTGGTTTATTATTCAAATCAAATTGACTTGTTAATTATATTTAGCCGAAAAGATTATAAAGGGTTTATCTAAGAATGTGAATGCATATAACTCACAACAAGGCACACGTTGTGCATACATACAAATACACAAATTGTAATGTATATTATTGTGTTTAAATTAGGATAATTTGAATTAGGTACCTATTGCCACAAAAATAGTTATATACCCAATAATACTAACAACAATTGGTTGAAATACACCCTTGGGTTATTTTCAAAGAAAACCTTGTAGAGAGATTCTCAAACAATTCCCACATTTCACATATAGTACCTTGTACAAACCCATATGTTCTAATGTTTGACTTGAAAAGGACATCAAGTGAAGCATGCAACACAAACAACTAGTCCATGAGATCAACCCCAAGATCTACTACATGAAGCTTAAGTCACTCAACTACTCAAGCTACCCCTTCTCAATCAATAAATAAATATTAAATATTTAATGATAATAAAAATAAATGAAGCACGACACAAATTAATTAAGTGTGTGGCCTATATGTTCAAGCAAACAATATGTTAAAAAATTCAATCAACCAAACTATAGGTTAATATATAGTTGGTATCCTATTATGACATAGAATCATTCATCTCTGTTGATCGTTCATTTAGAGTAAATTTTTAGGGCTTTGTGAGGAATGGGAGCATGGGCGACGTCCCCTAGTGGAGTTCCTTGGGAGTGGAAATATGCACAATGATACTAAATGAACGGCAACCCATGTTGGCCAAAAAAATACCATCGAATCAGGTCTTATGGGTGTCCTGTCATGAGGTTGTACAGCTGCTCAAAGGCGTCATCATCTCAGACTTCTTCTATCGATTCCATGAACCGCTGACCTAAGAACAGATCTAGGGGTTAAATGAATTTGTGGCACTCTTTTTCGAAGGACATGCACCGCTGCTTTATATTCAGAATATACTAATTATACAGCACCCACTCGCATCATGTAGAGTCTCTATTACAAGCCAAAAGAGTAAACCTGGTTAAGGTTAAGAGATAGAGAAAAGGGAGGGATCCAGGCGCAGAGACAGATTGAGAGGCAATTCCATATTAAGAGCTAGCAGGTTACATTTGTATAGTGTTTTATAATGAGAGCCACAGAGGAGTTTAATAAGGTAAGGGTTTACTTCGCTTTGTTGTGACATGAGAATGTACCCTCGAAGGATTGATGGATTCAAGTGTGAACCAAAAACAAAAAGAAAAGGAAATTTCTAGGGTGCTGGTTCAATTTGTACTTTTAAAACGTGTGCTTTAACTGTCTCGAAGCAGACCCATTCATTTTGAGGCCCTCGAGGACCTTCCACAAACATGACATTTCTGACTTGAATTTCCTTACCTTACCCATAACTTGAGGAAATACATCCAATTAAAGCAGGCAGTAAAAGGAAAAAGAATCAAGAAGGTTTCGGTCTCACCCGAATAGTCTCTCACAATCCACCAATCTGTCTCTATTTTTTCAGCAGCTTCCACCCGAATGACAAAGTCTGTTTGTGTATTAGTGCTCGTCAAAGTATTTCCTAGTGCATAGCCAGTGCCAGGTGCTCAAGGAACATTTGCTTGGTATCTAGTATTTTTATTGAAGCTAGGAGAGATTTGAACTGGATTTAGTGGATCATTGGATAACCTAATATGAGAGCATAACTGAAATGACACAGAAAGTTTGTCCAACACTTGCATATCCTTGTCATTACCGTGATGATTCTACAGTGTCCACTCACTAGTACATTTCGATCCAAAATCCGACGGTTTTTTTTCCGACGGCGCGTGGATTTTTTCTTTTAACCGTGCCAAAAATCAGGAAGATCAATTTTTTTTTGAAATGGTGGTGATAAGCGTCGCTTAAGCGACGGCTAGGCTTGATAAGCGTCGCTTAAGCGACGGCTAGGATTGCAAGCGTCGCTTAAGCGACGGATATCCTCCTAAGCATCGCTTAAGCAATGGCGCTTAAATTACTCATTCATTTAATAATGTCTTATCAATCATTTAATAATTTGTCGTAATTGGTTAATTATTTAAAATGGAAAGCGACGCTTAAGACATTATCCCACACACATTAAAATGGAAATCCTAGGGTCATTTTTCATATAAATAGATGTACGGCTAGGTTCATTATCTCACACACTGAGTCTCGCACTTATCTCTTGGTTAAGAAGTGCGAAATTCCTAAGGGTTTTTTTTTGGCGTTGCTCTTTTGTGGGGATCTTCCCACTTGGTCTTGGATTTTGGTGTTGCTTTTTTGTGGGGATCTTCCCACTTGGTCTTGGATTTTGGCGTTGCTCTTTTGTGGGGATCTTCCCACTTGGTCTTGGATTTTGGGGTTGCTCTTTTGTGGGGATCTTCCCACTTGGTCTTGGCCGATTTTGGACTTGCTCTTTTGTGGGGATCTTCCCACTTGGTCTTGGATTTTGTTCTT
>LPNX010580779.1:10397-45972 GCA_001517045.1 Pseudotsuga menziesii | reverse complement strand
TTCCGTCGCTTAAGCGACGGTTATATATGTCGCTTTTCCGACGCTTTTCGTTTATATCCGTCGCTTCACCGACGGCATAAAGGTTAATTTAAAAAAAAAAATTGAATAACCATCGCTTATCCGACATCCGTGCTGTCGCTTAACCGACGGCATGAAGATTATTTTCTTAAAAAATTTCACTACCGTCGAAGAAAGGCTGTCGCTTAACCGACGCTTTACATTTAACCGACGGTAAAATTAGGTTTCGCTTAACCGACGGTTTCGGAAGATGTCGGATAACCGACGACAAGTTTCCGACGCTTAAAAAAAAACATAGTGTCGTACATGTGACAGGAAGTGTCGAAAATCCGACAATACGGCCGTCGGATTTTTGGTCGAAATGTAGTAGTGATCGAAACATCGAGATTTGCAAAATCATCCAACGCAGCTCCTCTTTATTTACAATTCTCCACTGCGTAAATGACTACTTTCATAAATACTAGTTACTGGTAAGTTGTAATAGTGATAATTATGTAGTTTGTAGATTGATATCTATCATAAATTTGTTTGAATATCATCATTGTCAAGCAATAACAACTTCTTAAAGGGTGCTAGCTCAATGGTAGAGCGCCTGCCTAATTATGGGCAGGAGGTTGGTGGTTCGATTCCTCCGTGCCCTATCATAAATTTGTGACTACAAAAATGACTAAATTCACATATATACGACTATTAGTAGCTAATTTCTCGTATCTTAGTCGTATTTAGCTTAGTCATTAATATGTTAACTTCTAGTAGTTTATTTAGTCATATATTTGGTCATAAATGGTTGCAATCAGTGACTAAATCAACGACTAAATCAATGATTAACTTTGTGACTAAATCAATGACTAAATTAGTGACTAAATCAATGACTAAATCATTAACTATCAATGACTAAATCATTGTCTATCAATGACCAAATCAATGACCAAATCAATGACTAAATTAATGACTAAATCAGTGACTACTAAGTCAAGCTATTAATGACTAGTGAAATACGACTAGCTATAAGATAGTGGTAATTTGCTACTATTAGTCACCGATTCAAAAATAGTCGTTTATAGCCTGATTTTAGTCATTTTTTTAGTCATTAATTTCTCATTTTCTACTAGTGGCTCTTGACAAAGATGATGGGATGGAGTATTTCACCCTACAATATCCACACAACCCTTTCCTTACAACTAAACATCTAGTGCAACGTTGTGATGTCGCCAATTCCTTATACTTGATAGACAATGCGTGACTTATATTTTAACTTAGTAGATTTAACTGTGAACTCATAAGCAATAGTCCAATGATAATTTTAAACATTCATTCACTAATTCATACTATGACATACATTCAAAACAACTGCAACTAGAATAATGTAGGATAAGCAAACATTCACATAAACATTCACAATTCAACAACGCTCATTCATATAACACCGGAAATAACGAGGAAACCCATCTGGGAAAAACCACCAAGGTGCTCTTCATCTAGGATGAGAAATGGTTATAGCACCTTGAAACTTGTAATATATAGATTGTTCTTAAGATATATATATTTGAATCAATATTCTTTCTCTCATGCTCTCTGTCTTATTCTCTATCTACTCTTGTTGATCCACACTCAACTTGGATCAACTCTTCTACTTTACTAGCGGTCTGTGCCCACACCTGCAAGACCCATGACTCAACAACCTTCTACTTCTACCACCCTATATTGTTGAATCTAACTGAATATAATCCATCTTTATCTAACATGATATAACCCTTATAGAGAGAAAGTTCCTTCTATTTATAATATTTACCATACAACACAGGGTCGACTGAGTACTACTAAGTTATGACAGACTCAAGTAGCTTCAAAATATCTCTGTTACATTAAATATCAGCCCATACCTAACTAAAAAATTTCTGTAATGCATTAACCACAGCCTTAACTATCCACAAAAATGTATTTTAGCTCGTCTGTACCAGTCAAAACTAGTTGCAAAACTGTCCTTCCATATTCTATTGGTTCATCCTTCTACAGTCTTCCTTGGCTTCCGCTTATCCAGCATTAACTCTTTTACCTGCCTCTTCCACCGACTATGGATGTGCTTTTCCTTGTTGCACAAATCCTGTCACAACTTCCTTTGTTCTGCGCTTCCTTCCCTTCTTTATGCTACCTTTCTCCACTAGGTGCATGTTTTATCCTTCTATGCAGGTTCCTTTGTTTCCATCTTGACCTACTTTTCCCTTGTCGCGCACACACTTTTTCTTCCTTTTTTGTGCGTCAACTTCTTCCTTGTGTAGTTTTCCTGGTTCAATAGGCCCCCAATACTCACATGTGTCTCGTCCTGAGCCACTAAGAAAAAAAATGGATATCTACGCAAAAATGGAAATACTCGTACCTAAGCCTCCTCCTCAGGCTTCGGATCAGGCTGCGTGGGAGGACCAAATTTGTCCTGAAATTCCTCGAACATATGTTGCACTCTAGAAACATTCACTGTTACTTCCTCCACCTATGCATCCAACTGCTCCACATGATTAGAACGGATATTTTTCGATGGTCTTGCTTCCATCTCCTACGCCATAAGCTGAATTGTTTGCTGCACATGATGAATAAGGTTCGTGGTCCGCACTACTTCAGACTGGTGTGCCTCCACCTTTACTTCCCTAGTCTGCTCTTGCTCATGGAGAGCTTGCACTTCCTTCTGAAGCTTCTTAATCTCTTCAGTCCCCATAGTGATCTTCTTATTAGAGGAAATTTCAACTCAAAATGGGCCTCCTAAAAAAATTAATAAAATAATATTTATTAATTTGTGAGGAAGAAAAGAAAAAAACTACTTTTTTGTTTATGTTTTCGACATATCTCCCCATGTTTTTACTCAAATTTCAATCTGGAGATCTCGTTGGATGCAAAATTAAATTCTGAATCCAATAAGTACCCACTCGGCATACTTTTAATGGACCTCGATACCCCAAAAACAAGAAATACCTTAAAAACGTGATGACGATGTCATCATCACGTTTTTTCAGGTATTTCTTATTTTTGGGGTAGTGAGATCCATCGAAAGTATTTCAAGCAGGTACTTGTTGGATGTGGAATTTAAGTTTGCATCCAACGAGCTCTCCAGATCAAAATTTGAGTAAAAACACGAGGAGATATGTCGAAATTACAAATAAAAAAGTAGTTTTTTTTATGATAACTAACCCAAATTTATATTAAAAAAGTGTTTAATACCTATATGGTATTTCAAATTTAAACCAATTTCATTGGCTAACACATCATGACCTAGAATTTGATTTAGAGTTAAAAGACCCATTTTGATTTGAAATTTCCTCTAATGCCTCAGCTTGTTGCACATTGTCTTTGATCTTTTCTTCAGTCTGTTCCTCCAGAAGCACTTCCCATTTCATGGAAATGGATTCAACTACCTTAGCACGGAGTTTTTACCGTTCACTTATCTTTGCAACAGCCTCATACGCTACTTTGCTTCGCTCCTCAAGCACCTCAGGAGGTGTGCTTGGTACCTACCTTTCCTCCAAGTCCTCGATCTACTTCTTTAGTGTTTGTGTTAGCCTATTTACTAGATTTTCTCTTCTTCTACAATGGCCCATGCTCTGGTTGTTGTGTTTGATGGAAGTTGCAGATGTCTTCATTAGTAGGCATTTGTTGTTCATTGCTTCGATGGGAGCCACCATCACCATTGTTATTAACTTTTTCTTCTTGCGACTTATTTTCTTGATTGTCACCACTATCATTACCTTAACCATTTCCAACATCGCTGCCTGCGCCAATGTTTCCACTTTCATTAGCTGTTGGGTCTTCCTGGTATTCTCCTTCTGGTAGCGTCTCTGCTAGTGTCTTGCACCATTCATCAAGCCACTCCTTAACAGTTGTGTCCACATCATCATCATTGATCATGAACACTTCCTGGTACGCTTGCTTGGTCGGGTCATTCTTCAGCTCAAAAATCATGTTACGTGCACCATCATGGAAATTGATGAAGGTCACATATCTATGCATCGTCGCAGCCCAGACTCTACTGGATCGCATGATTACATTGCGTAGTGCCTCAGCATGCAAAAAAAATCATTGTTATTATCCTTCTGGTAGATCTTGTTTTTCTTATCCTCCCACGGCTTCTGATACTTTGTGCCATGGCAAGGTAGTGGGACATCCATTTGTTCATATTCTGATGGTTTAGCCCACAAGGTGAACGAGATCAAGATGAGCAACCAGGAGTTGTGAAATTTGTAACTTAGAATCCTCTTGGGCCTACACTATGTCATCTATAATCTCATTTAGCAAAAAATGTGACCAGTTGAAAGTCACACCTTGTGTGCATTTCTCTGCGATCTCTATTGCTCCAGTAGTGCATTCATTTGCCCTCATCTTGTGCAACAACTTGAACGACAGAATCCTTGCGGTGAACTGCACATCGGCGTCTTTGATAAGGGGAATCAAGAATCCCCTACCCATGTGCTGAAGCTTATACTTAATTTTCATCTTAGTGGTATCCTTGTTCTGGTGCAAATACGACGCAAGGTCGTGTCCTTTCTTTGGAAGTCCTGTGATTTCCTCGATTAGCTCAATGCTGATCAGGTATGGTCGATTGAGCCATAGACACCCTCTGTGGAAACATACTAAGATTCATTTCACATATGTATTGGCCTACATGCTGTGGCCAAAATGCAGCATGAACAACAAGTTAATTAGTCCTACATGTCTGATGCCAGCGACCCACTTCATTGGCTTGAGAACCCTAGGACCAATCTGCCCGGTTTGAAACGTGACCATGCAGTTTGTTCTTTCCAAACCCTCCTACTATTGAGTGTCAAAATCTTCAAATTTCAACTTGGCGACATTTGGAATTATGTCCATTAGTAGGGGCATGTGCTCAGGGATCAGAGGTGCTACTAAGAATGTGTTGGATTTCATGAGAAGCGCCACTGGATTCACCTCGGGTATCCTCGGATGAAAATAATGCAGAAATTTTTTATATTCCTCCTCATCATCCAAACATCTACGGGGTTGGGATTCCTAATCCATCATTTCTTCCTCCAGCATGTCTTCTTCCATCGGCTCTTTCCCAGCGTTGTCTGCGACGGCCTTGGACTTGCATTTTCTTGTCATTCCTGGCATGGATAGCTCTCCACCCGCTCTCTCTTTACCCTGTATGGGCTCTCTGATAGGTTGTGTAGGTGCAGTTGGTGGGTTCTAGACTGGTTTCAACATAGGGCCCTAATTAGGGGGTGGAACGGGGGGCAGATCAACCACAGGAGCAACCTTCTTTCTTGGTCACACCATCAGGTCAAGTTCTTGTTCTTTCTCTACTTGTTGGACTTCGATTGATTGAATATCCTCCTCGATTGGACATCCTAAGGTGACATCCATGTTAGATAGCTCACTTTTACTGGGGATCTCTATGATCATGGGTATCAGTTCACTCTGTGACACGATTCGACTTTGTAAAATCTTAGCTATGGATTCCTCATGCTCTCTCTATGTGCATAAACAACTGCTTGATGGTGAAGCCCTGTTTTTATACTCACTTATGTGTCCTGTAGTCATCATGTGATGGGAGTTTGAGGTCTAATCGATCACATGGGTTTTTCTACCGACGTGTTTCATCATTAACTTCGTTCCTTCGCTCCCCAGCGAAGTCACCAAAATATGTTTTCCCTAAAGTCTTCTAGCTATACTACTGGGTAGCAGAGTTTAGGAACCTCTAAGTTCAAAGGATATTGTTTTGTTCATTTTGGATAACTAGAGGGATCAAAAAATAAAATCATAGAAGATCATTAAGGTCCGGTAAGAAGATATATAAACATTAGATGATGTATGTACACGGAAAAGATATAAAAGAACGAATATATGTTCAAGGATCTAATATAGGTTCAAATCGTAAATGATACAAAGAGGAAACAAACAATTTACATTCACTGCATCATATAAAGTTCAGGTGTTCAAAAATACATTTCAAACTTATTTCTGGAATAACATTCATTTTCCAACATAGGAATTCATATAGAAAACATCCATATAAATAAAAAGTGCAGACAAAGGTTCAAACATAACCACATAACATTAAAAAAAATATAGCTTTAAACCTAGATCCCATAGATGATAGAGCCATTCATTTCATAAGCAACTATGATGATGGAAACAACTATGATGATGAATTCGTGATGATGATTGGTACAGATGTGTTAATGACTATGGAAGAGAGAGAATACCTTCCTAGTTAAGAGGGAGTGTTGATGTATTTGTAACTTCATAAAGATTTCTAATGTAACATTAGTGTACGTTGTTGTACCCCCATCAGAGATGTGTTTACCTCCTTTAGGGATGCCATTATTGTGTATGGACCTTGAGGTACAACCTTCGTTGTAAGTCGAGGAAATATTCCCAAGTGTAAGATTATGTAATGTAGTTTTGGAGTATCTCTAGGATAATTTGACCTTGTTAGGGTAAGAGGTCAACCCCAGTCATGTAATAGGTCAGTCACTTGAAAGGTATAAATAGGGAGGTTCCCTCTCTCATTTATACATAGCTCACACTCAAACAATTTCACATGAGAGAGAGAAAAGGAGAAGAGATAGATAGTTTCCAAAGACTTCTTATTACTAGCTTTTTTCATCTTATGATATAGTCTCTGTGACTGTACTATTTTGAGGAAGTTTGTGGGGTTTCCTCCTTTCTGGTTTCCCCTGTGAAAGTCTTTGTGTCTTGTGTATATTTTCTATGTTATGCATATTGATGTACTTGCTATTCTTTCAGATAAAGATATTAACTAAGCCAATAAGATCTAGAAAAACTAATAGTATAAATGAGCACACTCTCCATAGTTTTCAAAATGGGATTGATCAACGTTATAGTTCAAACCTTCACGAGGGAAAAAATATAAAGGATAATGAATTGAAGAAAACAAACTATTTAAACCACCATGTATTCATGGTTTAACAACTGGCATATAACATAGATAACTATGTTAAATAAAAAACTTAAAGAAATAAATCGATGCCTATATAGTTATTAAATCAGTATGTGTTTGATAGCGTCCATTAAACATGGAGCTAATATGAAACATGAAAATAGTAGTAAATATCTATATAAATATAGTTGAGGAAAAATGTAAAGTAATAATCCTCTTGTCTATAAGAATATCTAAATAATAATATGACTTAAGATCGAAATCATTATATCGGATATGTTGGTACATACATGTAAATGAAAATAAATAATTCCACTATATTTACAGTGAGCTAACGCACCTCAATGCACCCAAACAAGCCAAAATTTCTTAATTACGGTCTTGTTCCCCCTCCATGTTTGGGTTTGTGTCCGTATTTAGGTTTGGGTTTGTGTTTGGTTCTTGTTTATCAGTGGTTTCATTTTGCACATTTTCTTCAACATTTGTGTTCTTTGTTAATATTAAGACACAAAATTCAAAAAAAAAAAAATTTCATTGTTTGATTTAATTCAACAATTTTTATTAAATTTGTTTTAAAATTAACAAACGCAACTGAAAATTGAAAGCAATTTTCAAGGAAATGACCACTTACCTTACATTGTATCCAACATGTGAATCAGCCCTTCCAAATTTTCCTCCAAATTCGCTCAAACTCAAATCGCTCTACCGATTTTTCGCAATCCCATTCCTCGATGCCTTGACTATGAAATGAGAAATTGATGCCGCAACCCTGTTTTATTTTTTTGCTTTGGTATTACAAATTGCAAGTACGATATATCATTCTTGTGATATATCACACTTGCTATTTTCAACTCTTACAAAATGCATGTGCGATATAGGCTAACTAAGCTTAGCTTCGTTTTCAGCTCGGGTTTTCCGAACCTAGCCACAATAACGCATATGCATTATATTTTTACATTTTGAGCTTGCATTTTAGATTTCTAAAGTGGCACTAAAAAGTGGAACCAACTTCGTGGGAGTGCCCATATACATGTGAAAACTTTGCATATATTGTCTCTAATGGTGTGGAAGCTTTAAATAAAAAAAATTCATTAACATTTTAATATTTTATGTTTTTTAATTAAATGAACTATAAAATTCAAACTAGTCCAATTCTGATATGAGACCAAGCAGACCCTTGACCAATTCCGAGCCCAAGTCTGTGTTTCAAAGAGATGGGTAGTGTATCAAAGAAAGTCGATTTTACTACCCCACATTCCTAATCAATGTTATTCAGAATGATAATCAAACTAGCCCACATTCCTAATCAATGTAAGAAGCAAGATGTATAACACAATCAAAACAAACTCTCAAGTCTCAATGAATACAGAACTAGAATTTATCTATGCCACAATATCTATTCACTCACTACCATAGAGAAAGATTAGGGAATCAAATTGTTTTTTATTGACATCACATGTTTTTCAAACTTTGATTAACAATTCAAAAGAAAGTGCATGAAATACAGTAAGAAAGTTGTATTTAGAGGCTGGATGAAGAGAGAGGAATCCTCTAAGGGATGGTTCCCAAGCTTTTTGGACAATCCATACCATTTAAATATTTGGTCGAGTTGATACCGTTTAGTTGCCTCCAAGTTGTGGCACTCTTTTGGAGGATTTTTTTATTTTTTTATTTTTTACCTAAACCCTATATTTTGTAACATATAAACCCTAAAATCACACATGAATGACACTAGAACCATGATGTATGTGTATAATACGACGAGAACTAATGAATCTTTGAAAAATAGGGTAGTGCTCGTTAGAAGGCACAACCCTAAGCATAACAAATGTTGGGAGAAAATATCATTTAATAAACTTTGTCTACCATTTTTATCTCAATATCTAATGTTATATAAAAATACAATCTACTAAGAGTAGAGGATATATGTTAGGTTATCTCCAAAGACTATTCACCAACTTTGTAATTATCTACCAAAAATATTGGCAAAGGTACCTTAGTCTTGGTAAATTTGAAATTACAATGGAAAATACTATAATGCAGAGGATATTCGCTAGGTTTTCTCAAAAAACTAATGTCCACTAAAATTTATAGGATGTAGGAGAATGGGAGCAAGGAAATGCACATTGGGAATGTGTGAATACCACTCACAAATTTTACGGAAATTTGGTGGAGACAATGTAACACCCTGGTTTTGACCCTTTTTGCATTAAATGAATATGATGTATATAATGTAATTAATCGTGGTGTGGAGCTAAAGGCCAAAACCCCACCATCGATTTAGCGTTTAATGTTTCAATGATTAAAATCGTTGCCGATGGTATATCATGATATCCGGCAGATTATAATTTTGGCATCATGTAAATATGGATTTTAATTAAAAATACCCTCAACCAGCTATGTCAATGCAACCATAATGAAAAGGGAATTATTTTCCTAAGGATAGGGAGGGAAATTATTTGACCTTTGGGGCCATTGGGGAAAATCCAAGCGTCAATTGATGAACCTATTTAACTGCGACCCACCTTTTTTGTCTTACTTACCTTTCCTTGTCTCATCCAACTACCAAATTAAAATCCTTTGATGTTAGTTGGGAAGTTATGGCATCGACAGTGGTGTGGCAGGACTGTGAGTCCTTTCCCACATGCACACACCACCAAGAAGCTGATTGACCCTCACATGGGCAGGAGAAGCCACCATGACCCCCCCATTCTTCCATTTTTTTCACTCACGCAAAGAGCTGGGAGAACCATTTTTGGGCATTCACGATTTTCCCTGTGTGTGTGGCCTTACCTTCATGATTTTGCTGTATGAAATTTTCAATCCTGATTTTGGGCCCTAAACATTTTTTCCTCATCTTCAGAAATCCATGCGGTCTCTCTCTCAAGTTGATGGAAGTTACTGTGGGTTAATTTTCGTTTTTGTGATTTTGTTGTTTATATTTCTCTTCACGTTGTGGTTCTGGGCATGCTAATTTCACCTTCACGTAGGTGGAATTTTCCTTCCTCACGCAGCTAAGAAATCGATGTTGTTTTCCCATGAGTGTGGGTTTTTGTTGAGTTGTTTTTGCCATGCTAGGGCCAAGAACAACTCTGAGATCGTCTAGCTCAGTCTGAGATGTGTATCACCATTGGCTGCCATAATGTTTCCCTTTTCCTTTCACAGAGCTGTGAATTGATTGATTTTGTTGTGTGTATGCAGCGGTTGGTATTTGGACTGTATTGGAGTGGGAATGAAGGTTTGGTATGCTTGATAAACTTGGTGTGTTTGGGAGCCTCATTAACAGAGCTAGAGGGCTGGATTTCTTCTCCACAACCCCTGAATAGCACTGGAAGGGAAGTTAGGGCCTAAGGGATTGTGCAGCAAAGAAGGGATTGATTCCTTGTGTTGGGTGTGTGTGGGTGTCCTAGAAGTCATGCTAGTTTTGGTGCAAGTGTCCTTAGCTCTTCAATGAGCCCGCTAGCTTAGCAGTCAGCTTTTCCCAGCTCCCTGATGGCCTGATAAACCCAACTGTGTTGGCTTGGCTAAGTTGTGTATCTATGGCTTTGTGTGAGCCTGCTTAGTTTCCTTATTCCTTGTGGAATCATTCCTAGCTCGGGGGTGGAAGTGTTGCTGATATATTAAGGAGCACACTGGCCTATGGTTGGGTGGAATGTTGTAGCGACATAGCTGGTTGTGGGGAGGTTCATTCAAAGATAAGTATTCTTATCTATTTCATCTTTGCAATTGCATTCACTGTTTAATGAATTACAATGAACATGCTGAATGCTTGAATGTATGGTTTTTCTTCTGCTGTATGGTAATAATGTATGTATGTTTAGTTCAAAGCATTTCAGTTTTTATGTGTGTATGTTGATGGGGCTAGTTTCCCACATAGATAATGGTTTGGTAGCGTCCTCTTCGCCGCTTAATTAGTGATTTCTCTTAACTAAAGGGTACATTTTCATTAAGTTCATGATAGAGGAGTTCAACAATCAACACCAACAACATCGAGGTACATAGAGAGGTTGATGTGCTTGATTAAATGAGAATTCCTTAACCTCATACATGATACAATCGAGTGGATACATTGCAACCCTAAAATCCTTAAAACTTTTAATTATGTTAAATTTTGAATCAGATATAAAATTCTACATTTTGCATATGAACTCCAATGAGGTTGGAGCACCCTCAAACATCCTGAAATAATTAATGGTACCATTAAAAATTTAAGTAAAAGGATGGAAATGAAATATAAAAATAATATTAATTTTACTTTAAGAATTTAATATTATCATTACTACTGGAATGCCTAGGATCCCCCCATTTATTGTTGTGTGCTTCAAAATAACGGGCCAAGATACCTCCCATGTTTCCTCAAGTCTCACAAAATTGGAGACAAGGAGAATTTTTTTTTCAAGACCCTGAAATTCGTCATGGTGCAGGGAGTGAGGGGGGTGTGTCCCCAACCCTTGAGGACGCATCTCCGTGTAACACTACACAATTTTTTTTCACTAGCTCTACTAATTATCTACAAAAAATATTGTCATAGGTACCTTGGTCTTGGTAAATTTGAAATTACTATTGTAAATCCTATAATGTTTCTACAAGCAAATTAAGACAGTTCAAAACCCACAACAATAATCAAAACATAATTTCATTGTTGTATTTTTTGCAACTTTGAAAGTTATTCTTATTGTAATGTTTTGTACCTCCTCCAAGAGATTATATTGATTTAATTAATCATGTAAACTCTTGAAATAATTAATTTAAACCTTGAGGAAGAATCACACAAAAAAAATTACAAACCTTATTTTATCTTCCTTTAAGACAAGTTGGCCTAGTGAGTCAAACTCCACCAAAGCACTCGGAAGTTTGCCCCAAAATGTGGGAAAAACTACCTCAGTCATGTCGACCTATTTAAGACCAGTTAGGCCAACCTAGTAAGGGAAAACGTCAATTTTTATGTGTATAAATAGAGAAATAAAACCTCTCATTTGGCAAGTCACTAAACGAAAGTTCACACTAGTATAGGAAGGCTCCCTCCTACAAGTAGGAGATTGATTTTTTGAGGGTTTCACCTTGGATCAGATTATCTCTTATTTTCTTGGGCTTTGTGCTACAGCTATCTAGATGTACGCCAGTCTATATTGGAAGGTCTAAGCTCGGGGGAGACAATAGTGTTGTATTTTCTATGGTTGAGAGGTGATAAATCATCACCGTGGTAAAATGTTCTCCACACCCAGTTTGTTTCTGTGCTTTGTCTTTCTTCTAGTGATCTTTGTTTTGTTGATTTCTAACATGTTATCCAAGTATTTTTCAAAGAATCCATTGTTGGAAGCTATGAATCCATGTTTTGGTCCTAATTACTAAATATTCTCCTAATTAATAACTAAATAATTGAAAATCAACAAAAATACCAAACATTATGTGTTATGTATTTCCCACCATAGTTCATTTTGAAAGGAGCATAGAGAAATGTGGGGAAGACCTCTAGGCGTGTGTGTGTGTGTGGCTGTTAAGGTTTGGTTAGGGGGTTGTTAGGTGTCAGGGGTTGAAGAGAAAGAGATATTAGAGAAGGGTTTAGTAAGGGAGAGGAGGGGGGAAGAAAGGTAAGAGGGGGAGGGGAGTTAGAGGTGGGGAGAGGAGGAGGGGGGATTAGTAAGAATTGTGGGGGAGAGGGGGAGTGTTAGTGGTAGGGTGTGTGTGTGTGAGGGAGTGAGAACGAATGGGGAGGTGGTGTGTTAGGGAGAGAGAGTAGGGGGTTAAAGGTATGGAGAGGAGGAGGGGGGGTTAGATGTAGGGAGAGGAGGAGGAAGGGTTAGTAAGAGTTAGGGTGAAGAGGGGAGTGGGTGGGGGGACATAAAATAATAAAAGTATTGGTATAATGGACAATGTAGTTAATTCTAAAGTTACATAACTCGCACTCGTTGTAGTCTTGCAAAACACAGACTCATTTTGTGATAACATAACACGCGCTCGTTTTTCATTAATCTAGCATGCGCGCATTTATCATTGATGGGAATACATATTTGAACTTAAACAAAACACATGTTTGTTTTTTTCCACTATGGTCGAGCCTCCACCTATGCGGGTGTGGCATTCTTATGCCCGTGTGTCTGTTTCTGACGTTGCTTCAGGTTCATCATGTGTATGCCTTGAAGTATGATAAACCATGACTAATTGAACATTATATCCAAATTTTCCACACGGTCGTGTTTAGCCATTGGTTACAATATGCTCCACACCTCTAGTTTTTACGAAATTTTAGAAACAGATATGTTTTTTTTGTAGATTCAATATATGTAATTCTTAAAATGGCCAAAATTGCCCAAAACTATATAAACTCCTTAGAAATTTGAATATTCTTACAAAAAAAGCCCCAAACATTTTATGTTTGCAAGTTTAAGAATTACACTAGGGTTTCTACACTTTAAAAAAATTATGGATCCTTAAAATTTCCTATACTCCTATGTACACCATGCATTGTAGTGGCATTATATTATATTCTTATGATGACCTTCAAAGTGTGTATCAAAAGAAACATATTGTGCAATATTTCTAGCTTCTATTGTTGCTTTGGGATACTGAGAAATTAATGAGTCATCCTCATTCTAACCTCTTAATTTTCATCTACTATTTGTATTTAAAAACAAAACTCGCATTAAAATTAGTTCTCTTTTTGTGTTTTGATTTTTTGAAATAAAAAAAATCTAATAACTTATTTTATTGTTTAGGTTAAATAAAATATTTTGTTTAGTTATAATAAAGAGAGACTAAACTAAACTGCTAAGATGTTGTACACAACTTTTGTTACTTTTTATATTCTATCCTATAGAAATAGGATTCCATGTTCTATGTAAAGTACATTAAGTGGTAGCTACTGGTAGAAAGACTTCACAAGAGTGAAAGAGGTCGCGGGATGTTGGTGAAACGCGAGGCGGCCAGTGTTTCCATTGATGGATTGAATGAAGAACCAGGTGTTCTGCCTAATGAATACAATAAACTTTACAGCTAAATTTATGCTAATGCGGCAGCTTCGAAAAATCTATGCTAATTGCAGCTTGGAAAAAGCTGCGTGCACGTGCAAGTAATAGGCACTTTTACTGGGTTTCTCGCAGAAGATATAATAGTTTAACCTTGCTGGAAAAACTACGAGTTAAGGATTGCAATACAGTACATGTGTAAGAAAAAATGTTAAACTGATATGTTTAGGAAAGTGAATCCTTGCATGTTTGTGAATCCTTAGTAAATTGAATCCTGAAAACAGTGATGAAATCAATTTATTTTGTTCTCTTTGCAACGCACTGAATTGAATGGTACAGTTATTTCATCTCAGAAAATATGTATTTATATATACCGAGACAAAACATAGTGCAATTAACATTAATTATAGATATGTACACAGACATTCTAGTGCTAGGACTCTAAACTGATTTTCAATTTCATATTAACTAGTTTATGTTGTGTCTTAGGGTTCAATATCATAAACAGTTTGTAAATACGGTTTGTTTTAGTTTATGGAGGCCATCTTATACATTAAAAACAACTTTACAATCAAATCTTCAATGAGAAATATTGTTTATTACAGAACATTGTCTACTGAATTTGTGGAGTTGAATCATATAATATAAACTATTCAAGAAGCAATTGACATTCAATGACCTTTTTCAAAACCAAGAGTTCTTTAGGTAAACATGCAAAAAAACCCATTGATAGAGTAATAAGTAGAGAGTTGAAACAAAATTTTGAGACAAGGGAACAAATCTCTAAAAAGTAACTGGTTCATAGAGTAATGAGTTAAAGAGTGTCTAAACAAAATGGACAAACCTCTGAAAGGTAAATGATAGAGATGCTCAACAAGGTTGTAGCTCTTGGAACTCTATGTTGTCATTTTACTATGTCCTTTATTTCATCATTATGTCTTGAAATATAGGCTTTACTCCCACAAATATTCAAAGATTGTGACTACATTTGGTTATCATGTCTCCTCTAGCTTAAAATTTGTTAGTTGTACTCTCAAGTGGTTAGTGACATAGAGAAGTTGGTTTATTGTATAACTTTTAATTCTTTTTTTTCCATAAGTCTAAATACTTTTTAATAATTTCTCTAGGCTGCACCATTTTGAGATATAACAACTTGTTTGGGTACTTAAATACAAAGTTGCATGTAATAAGAGTTGTAAAATTCTTATCCATGTATGGTAGTATGACGTTTTGAAGTTCCCTTTTTGGCAACTTATTTTCTTTAGATTATGATATTCCTAGAACTTGTTTTATAGTTTGGTTTACTATGCATTGGTTGCTTCTCTTTATTGTTTCCACAATGAGTTGCTAGGGTTCACAAATATTTTTTATCCATGCATATCTAAGAGATTATATTTTTGTTAGAGAGTTATGGTTGGATTATTTCATATATAGATTTTTCTAATGTGTGGGTTGTGTGGTCTGTACTCACAAATGCTTTATTAGAACAACTATCACACTTACTAAATATCTTGATGTAACTTTGTATTGTTGTTTCTAAGTTATTTTATGCATATAGTTTGGACAAAAATTGAGACAATTGATTCAATGATGCACAAATGAAGATGGGTTCTATTAGCAAGTATTTTTACAAAAGAGCTTACATCACTAGTTATCAAAGCACTCTCTACACCATGCATTATAGTGGCATTGTGTTCAGTTTCTATGGTATATTTCAATGTGCATATCAAAACACACATTGTGCACTATTTTTCTACCTTTGTCATCATTTTTGGTTAGTGAAACATTTATGAGGCATCCTCTCAATTCTACCTTATTAATTTTACTTTACTATATCTATTTTTTGTTTAAAAAAATAAAACATGAATTAAAATTCTTTTGTTTTTTGTGTTTTTGTAATAAAAAAAAATAACCTAATAATTTATTTTATTATTTATGTAAATAAAATATTCTGTTTAGACATAACTAAGGTAGAGACTAAGCTACTTAGTTGTTGCATGTAGCTCTTGTTATTTTTATGTTTTATTGTTTCTTTGTATACAATATAGTTCCGTGTTTTATATGAAATATTTTGAGTGGTTTCTAAATTTTAAAGTTGGTGGAAATGGTACACTTAGAACGAAAACATTAAGCTATTTTTAAATCAATGCACACACAACCATCAAGAAAGAACACGTATTGGACCAAAATTTTAGTTATTACGTTTATTCATCTTGAGAAGTATTTTTTACATGATGTATATGGTTGGAGCAGTTTCACAAGCTCCAACTGTTTCATTAATTAGAAACCATAATACATTAGTTCATTAATTACTAAGTCTAATAACCCCTTCCAACTTCTTCCCCCACCAACAAAATTTTGTTTCATCCCAAAGGAAACAGGTATGAAGCAAACAACTAGGATGTGATTCTTTAGTATGGTAATAGTTGGTGAAGCCTCGCCCTTTTAATTATAAACCTGTTTGAATTATAATTTCTAAGTGAGCGGTTATTGGAAAAAAATTAATTAAACGTTGATTATCTCTAAAGTGGGTACGAGAGACACTAGTTTTGGAAATATGATTATATCCATCACATAGTACATATTTCTTTCGATAAATATTTAAGAGATTACATTTTTGTTAGGGAATTGCTTGTATTATTTCATATACTGATTTTTCTAATGCGTGGCTTGTGTGGCTTCTATTGATAGCTGCTACATTAGAACAATTATCACACTTCCTAAATATCTTGATAATATAGTTCAATATATTTATTATAATGTTGTAGTGTTGTCTCTAAGTTAATTTATGGAAATATTTTGGACAAAAATTGATACAATTGATTCAATGATGCACAAATCAAGGTACATGGGTCATATTAGCAAGTCTCTTCCCAAAAGAATTTGCATCACTCATTATCAAAGCACTCTCTACATGCATTATAGTGGCATTATGTTGTGTTCCTATGGTCTTTAAATTTTATATCAAAACACACATATTGAGCACAATTTGTCTACCTTTGTCATAGCTTTCCACTAGTGAGACATTTATGAGGCATCATTCAATTCTGGCCTATTAATCTTAGTTTAGTATATGTATTTTTAGTTTAAAAAATAAAACACGGATTAAAATTCTTTTCATTTTTCCGTTTTGAATTTTTGCTATAAAAGCAAAAATAACCTAATAATTTATTTTATTTATTAGGTAAATATAACATTTTGTTTAGATATAACTAAGGTAGGGACTAAGATTCTAAGTTGTTGCATGTATCTCTTGTTATTTTTGTGTTTTATTGTTTGTTTGTATAGAATATAGTTCCACATTTAATATGAAGTATTTTAAGTGGTTTCTAAATATTAAAGTTGGTGGGAATACTACACTAAGAATAAATTCAGAGGAATCAAGGCACTCTTTGCGGAACTTCTGTGGAAACCCAATTACTTTTGGTGTTTAATGGAGAGTAGATAGACATGAAGCTTGCTTGAAATGGCACTGATACCATGTTAGAATTCTTATGACATTTAGATAAGCAAGCAATGAGTCCAATATTATTGATGCAGTGAAAGAGGAATGAAGATCCACACTAAACAAATCAAACCACATAAGAAACATATGAGTATAGCTCAGATAGTTACAGTATTATGTTTCACTACAATATCTAGTGTTACAATAGTGTTACATAGGAAAATAATTCGAATAATTAGGGATCAAATCGAAAACTAAAAATGCTCAGAATCGAATTCTGCTTCGACAGAACGATGCGCCCTAAAGAGGAGAGTTGTTCCACCTTACTTTTGTTGAAAATATGTGGAGGAAGGTCCACAAACTAGGAATCCCTAGTTCCCACAGCTGCACAGTGTCTTCTTCTCAGGTTAGCTCTGATACCATGTTAGTTTTTCATCATATAAGCTAGCATTATGATCTTAGGATCTTTTCACTAAGAGAATAACAAGCACAACAATAAAACATAAGCACATCACAAGAGACAAGAGACAAAGAGTTTTCCTCGGGGAAACCATAAAGGAGAAAACCCCGCAACTTCCTCAAGATAGAATCACCACAAGATGTAAGACCCAAGAACAGTAAGATGCACTCCCGACAGCAGTAGTCTTCTTCTTCTGTCTAGTCCCAGTATTTCCTTCCTCACTAATGCACCTCACTTGAGTGAGTGAGTGATGTGTAGTACAAGTGATAAATAGAGAGACTCTCACTTTCTATTTATATTCTTTCATTCACTTGAAGTGCACTAAATCATGTCGGCCCAACTAACAATTACTTACTAGAGCCTACACCTTAATTAGTGTATAATAACCCTAGTACCCTGAAAATGTGGGGACTTACACAATGACTTGACAAGACTTGTTTACATTATTAATCCTCCCGATTGGAACATCGGGGCATGACAACATGACTCAAATACATAATAGAAACATCCCGGAATAAACATCGGGTTACAATATATAAGATACATAGAAGAATACATTCCAAACTTACAAATACATCAACAAAAGGTAACATCAGAAATCATGGTAGATAAATCTTATTAACCCTAACCAAAGAATTTATCAACCAATGAAATATTTAAAAAACGACTCTATATCTTTTCTCTTATGGTAGATTTGATATTTCCAGCACGTTTATATTAATTTTAACCATCGAAACAATTAGCTATAGACATAGCATAAAATCTATGGATAAAAATATAAATTAACTATTATTGTTGAAACTTTAACCATTATAACAAAACATAAGATAAACTGAATTAACATTTAAACCAACTAAATGATCTAAACAAACCCCAAACAATAATTTCTACTAAATAAAATTGTCTACATATTATGCAATCCATTGAGACCTATCGAGGTCCGACCGTAGGCACAATTACCATATCAATTATCTATCATATATACTAACAAGTAAGAAATGACTTGTACATAATACAAACCCATTAATGAACAAAATCCACACACACACTATATTGAAAACCCAACCCACATATTCAAAGGCCCAGGATCGAATCCTATAGCTTTGTGTTTTAAATTACAAAACATAAGCTATATCAAAACATTCCAGGAATTGAATCCTGTAGGATTCAATTTGTAAAAATGATAACGTTGTAAATCCATACAAATTTCCACATCAGTCAAATGCAAACTATGCTAACGAAACTAAAATACATGAAGGATTAACCATTGAATCTTTACATAGGCTGTGTATTTCACATAAGGGTTGAAATTGCACCTATCAAGATCAAAGCTAAAACCCCAACTTTAAATCGTAATCGAAATCACTGCTCTGTCAATGTTCCACATTAAATCATACAAAATATACACATTGCATTTCATTATCAAGCCTCATGGCCGAGAGGTAAAACCCCACTGTATTATCCATTAAAAACAGAACCCAAATCATTTAAAATTGAAAAGAATCCATTTAAAACCCTATTGTCTGTGCTATCATGACCACGACATTACAAATACGCAATAGTAATCCAATCTTACAGCCATCACAATAAATAAGCCCAAGCATGTTCAATAAACCACTTATATCACAGTAATAAACATTTACAAGTAAAACTATACACAGTCACGAATCGACAAGGGTGCCATTGCAAGACATGGTACTGCCATAAGTATAAATACTTTATTCAAAACTGAAAAAAATATTATAGAGCTTAGCTTCGACAGTTATGGACTGAGGGCACCACCCTTAAACCTTCATCAAATTCACATTTACATATGCATCTCTTGATGCCCATTAACGCGGAAGAACCATACAGTCAAACCCATAACCAAAACTTCACAAATTTAAAACGTTTCAAACATAGAGCTAAAGATCTGTTAAATAGTAACACGTAGAGGTAATAATCCTAAGTTGTCACAAGGATTACCCATGGAAGGGTGTCGTGGACAAGTGCAAACACCCACGACCCACGAAAGGGAGCCTTCGTCACCTACAATATGAAACAAAGAAATATCAAAAGTATGTAAAACCTCCACTTGAAGCAATAACAAAAGAAACATTGCAAACCAAAATACAGTGCATACCTTCAAATGCCCAGAGTGAGCTTGTTCCTCCACATTGTTTTGAAAATAGAGAGTTGGACAGAGAAATGATCCACAACAGTGACAAATTCTTTCAAAACCACAACAGACCAAGCATATGGTTCAATTTCTCCCCATCCCAAGGAGAATTAACTATGCCACCCTATCCACCACCAATGTCGTAATGTTTACCCTCATGCATATAGTTTAAACCCCAAAAATGAAATTTCGTATTGAAACCACCATCAAAACCCTTGGTTGTATAGATAACCCAAGGTTTCATGTCATATAGAATATGCCATGAATGGCTCATCATATAAAACAGGTTGCATATAAACTTTAATATAATATGGTTAAGTATTATGACTTAAGCCTCTAACATTTAGACTAAAAATTATTCCAACTATATTGTTATAAATACATAGCATAGAGATCAATATTGTCAGAGTCCCCAATCCACAATAATAACGTGAACAGTAGAAATAAGAATAGTTAGGAAAGGAATTTAGTCCTTTGGTATTTTATAAGAATAGGATAGCATAGTATGGGTAGCATGTCGTAGGATGTCAATTTTAGCTGTCGTAACTAGTTTTTGCCATCAAATGAACCTACACAAAGAAAGGAGGAATCACATTAGTTCAGCATGAACTAAGTAAACCCCATAACAACAGGTAGAAATAGTTACCTCTCAAAGTAGTATATAACCAATATAAATCCTGCCACATCGCCTTTGACAGCTAAATATAAGTTAGGATTCCATAAACAATGAACAAAAATTATAGCAATGAAATAAGGTATAACTAAACACACGTACACACATGCATGATCAAATGTAATCAGTAATCCAAGAAATCATTTAAAACAGTTCAAGTAAAATAAACATAGTAGATAATTACATGAGTAACTAGATAGGAAAACAAATAGAAATGGTAAGAACATCTTAAGACACTTCAAATAGGAAAGAATGACCAAAACATTCTGTAGAAGATGAATTAATATCCAAATCAGGTAGTAATTAACCAACCTACAATTTTTTTTCTATTTTTGGAGATATTATAGATTTATATCCTTGTCCATAGGAAAATATGAAAATGATGAAGAAAACTGTCTTAAATCTGTGTTATTGTGGGGCTATGGGTAGACCCAGGTTCTATGCTTTTATCTTCGCACCAACAAACAGAGCCACAGTGTTGGCCCTTTTAGCTACAACCTGCGAATAGGTTGCAGTATCACCCAAAATAGCTATGGGGTGCCGCAGAATCAGGTTTCTACAAGAGAAAGAGGGATATTGATGTACCTTTAGCCTTAACAAATAATACTTATGTAATACAAAGGTTCGGCATTCACTTAAATAGCTTCGCAGTTTAGATAAATAACAGTTTCTTGCTTAACCCTTAACTGGGAATTCATAGCGAAGTAATACTTAACAGTCTATGTTACTTTATCAATCATCTATTTATCAAATGCATAAAACATAATAGAAACAACATAAAAGAACCACCACAACACAAGATATACATGGTTCACCCCTAGTGTAGGGGCTACGTCCACAGAACTGCGTTTATATTCAACTCTTTACAAAAACACAGTTCTGATCTGTGCACTCAGCTGCAAAGGTCGTCCACGCACTCAGCTGGGACTTAACCTTAAACCCTAAAATAGGTCTTTAGTTTCTTTGCATCAAATCATCATACATCAACAGTTTCCAAGAAAACCTAACCCGACTCCTTTACATAACTTCCTATTTATACAAGTGCACTATTACAATACCAGGGGCTTAAGCCATGGGCTTAAAAACCATGTGTTTAAACCATGGGTCATTTACAAAAAGAGGGGCTTCGACCCAACGCCAAAACCCCTAAGACTATTTTGGATCGCAACTCCACTTACAAGCTTCGCTCCAAAACCGCGGAGTTACCAAGTTAAGGACCTTGAAGGTCTGAGCCCCAACAGGCCCCTAAGACTCACTAGTGGCCCGTACCGGGACACTCTACTTTTTTTCTTGGGGAAGAATCTTGTTGGTGAAGATAGTAAATTCCTTGTTGAGGTTGCGCATGATATCTTCGGCTACTTGCTCTTTCTCCCCTATCTCCCGCAATGCTGCTACAGATGCTTCGCCGGCCTTTTCCTGTGCAAACGCATCATACTCCTTCAAAACTTTGAACTGGCTGTCCACAGTAGTGCTCAACTCCAGGGCCTCGTTGATAAGGGGCTGCACAGAGTTCACCAACAGTGTTTCTTTCCTTCTCCATGCCTCAATTTCTTACTGGAGCTCATTGCTGTGCTTTACCTTAAGCATCTTCTGCATAGGAGGCAATGTCTTAATCTCTACTTTCACTGCGTCCAGCTCTGTCTGCCGCTGCTTGATGGTCTCCTACAGCTTTTTGACTTCTGGGTTGTCCTGCAAGTTTTCCCAGGCCTCGACGCTTTCATCTAGCAGCTTTGATGCACTGCTCACGAGATCTAAGATCTTCGTTGCTGAGGCCTGAATATCTCTGCGACGCTGTTCTTTGACCTCTGGTAGACTCTTAGGAATGATGCGAAGCTGAACTTTTGCAATCTGAGCCTCATGTTCCGCTTTCATCTTCTCTATTAGACTTCGAGACTGTTGTGCATAGTCCTTCAGCTTGACAATCCTTTGCTCTGGTTCTTCTTCAGCCTGCATGTCGTAGTCAGGGAGACTCCGACACGCCTCATCCAACACTTGTGCTAGTGTATCCCGCTTGCTTTTTGCTTCCCTCTTCTTCTGTTCAGCTTCTTCCAACTGCACTGTGAGGTTCCCACTCTGCTTCGTGGAATTTTCTAACTGTATTTATCAGTAGCTGTCTCGTGCTTGGATCTCCTTCATGATTGCCAATTGACAAAGATGCAGCTCTGGCATAGACAACTTGGTGTAATCTATCCCAACTGTCATGCTCATCTGTGATCGAGATGCTACGTTAGTTATTATAATGGTTGCACTTGGTACTTGCCCTCTGTTATCTCTAGCTGGCCAATGTCTTGTATCTGTTTGCACGCTTACTGGGGCACTACTTGCTACAACGCCAGTCACTGATCTTTTTGTCATTGTCTTGAATGATTCTTCTTCATCAGCTCCGTCATCACCACAAGGGTCATCTCCGCTCTGCTGCGACTCACTTTGTTCTTCGCTCTCTTCTGGTGGGTCACTCTGTAGCAGCTGACTAGGACCTGTGCCCACATTTGTTACTGGAGGAACTGGTATGCTGGGCCTTGTTCCCGCGTCCTTTATCTAATCAGCCGGCCACTATTGAACTACTGCTAGGATGTCTTCCTTGTTCACCACATATGGAAACTTCAACCCATTTGTGCTTGTTATCTACGCAGGCCTTGATGAAGACATGATGCATGTCAGCCCTGAAATTGGCCACTCCCGCATACTAAGAGAATAGCTCATTACTGAGCCGCGGTGTCTTCAGGATCTCATATGAAATGTTCATTGCATAGAAGGCGAACTCCTAGTTTGTCATTTGCTGTGAGTCTTTATCCTGCGAAACACAAAGAGATGCGTACCTTGTTGCGCCAGGCATGTGTGGAGGCACATCAACAAACTGTGCCTCGATAGGTTCTTTCCATCGTACTAGTGCAATAAGCACTATCAACCATGAGTAATGAAAGGGTCTACCTTTCTCCTGCACATCGCAGACATCTTCAAGGAATTCTCTGGCAATGTACTCTGCCCGTTTGTAACTGTAGCCTTCGCCACAGTTCGCAGCAATACTGACAATTGGGGCAGGTACTTCATTGGGTCTTCACTTCTGCATTAGTTTGCATGCTAAGAGCTCTGCGGCGAAGCGAATTTTTTGGTGCCAAATTGTCGAGGTTTGATATCCTCGCTTTCCTTTCGTTAACCCGAAGCATTTGTTCATATGCTGCGCCAGCTTCATGTCTTCATGTTTTCCAACAATCTCAATCCCAGGATCATGCCCTTCCTTCGGCAAGCCCGTAATCCGGTGAATGAGTTCTCCATTGATGGAGATTTGTTGGCTTCCTATCCATAGGTGCCCATCATGCACCAGCACCAATAGCTGTTTGACCACCACAGTAACCTGCGTGTTGCGACCAAAGTGGGGGACATTCAACATCTTCAACAAGCCGCCTTGCTCCAAGCCAGCAGCCCACTGTTTCACTTCAAGCAACGACGTTCCTATCTCCGGATAATGGACGGGGTGCAAGTATTTCCCAGGTGCGAACTGAGGAAAATTCCCATGATCATTCGTATCATGGTCAGCGTACTTAAGCCGGTCTATTTTTCCTGTCATGGTTCCGACCAACTGCACCCTGTGGCAGGGACGGGGTGCGTAATGTGAATTTGGCTGTCCGTCGAGGTGGCTGAACTCTTGGTCGAACAGGTGGAAGATATGGTGGACGCTGCGATGCAACATTCTCATCTGCACAGAAGTCTTCAAACCCTTCAGGTGGGAGCTCTGCAGAACCAGGAGGATTCATTTCAGGATCCTCCAGTGTCTTTCCTGATGGCTTGTGTCTTTCTTTGTTCTGCTTAGAGCGAACTTCTGCCTTAAATTTCTTTCTGGTTGATCATGTCTGTATTGGTTGATTCGTCACTGGGGGAGCCTCTTCGCAAGGTGCAGATGCAGGTGGGTTGCTCATAAGGTTCTATAGACCCCTCTGTTCGAATTCTCTCAACAATTCCTGGACTTTGCGATCAGCTGACATGGACTCAACTATAACACTCAAGAAAATGTGTAATGTGAAATTCACAGGCCTGGGTGTGTTCTTATAGAATCCAACGACCAAATATGCCATAACTGTGCATTGAAGACACCAAATCTGATAGAGATCTTGTCCAAACGGCACTAGATTTCCCAAAATCTGATCATTACAGGAAGTTAATGCAGTTAACATACCGGCGCCGCCAAATCTATTTTTTCCAACGGTCACATTTTAAGCTCCGACACACCTTTCTTCTTTGGCACAACTAATAACTTTGTCTGTGCCATAATAATGGTGTTCGACACAATACAGACCTTTGACACATCCTGACACCACGACAAAATTTCTTCGACAGCCTCAATGATTCCTGCACCGAGCATCTTATCTAGCTCCATCCTTCCTTTTTATTTATATTTAGGGTTCAGCCTATAAGGGTGCTGCTTCACAGGCTTCGCATCAGCTTTCAAAGGGATTTTTATCACTCCTATATCATGCAACTTGGATCAACTCTTCTACTTTACTAGTGGTCTGTGCACACACCTGCAAGACCCACGACTCAACAGCCTTCTACTTCTACCACCCTATCTTATTGAATCTAAATGAATATAATCCATCTTTATCTAACATGATATAACCCTTATAGAGAGAAATTTCCTTCTATTTATAATATTTACCATACAACACAGGGTCGACTGAGTACTACTAAGCTATTACAGACTTAAGTAGCTTCAAAATATCTCTGTTACATGAAATATCGGCCCATACCTAACTAAAAAATTCCTCTAATGCATTAAGCACAGCCTTAACTATCCACGAAAATTTCTTTTAGCTCATCTGTTCCAGTCAAAACTAGCTGCAAAACTGTCCTTCCATGTTCTACTGGTTCATCCTTCTACAGTCTTCCTTGGCTTCCGCCTATCCAGCATTAACTCTTTTACCTGCCTCTTCCACCGACTATGGATGTGCTTTTCCTTGTTGCACCAATCTTGTCACAACTTCCTTTGCTCTGCGCTTCCTTCCCTTCTTTATGCTACCTTTCTCCAGTACGTGCATGTTTTATCCTTCTATGCAGGTTCCTTTGTTTCTGTCTTGACCTACTTTTCCCTCGTCATGCACACACTTTTTCTTCCTTGTTTGTGCGTCAACTTCTTCCTTGTGCAGTTTTCCTGGTTCAATAGGCCCCCAATAGTCACATGTGTCTCGTCCTGAGCCACTAAGAAAAAAAAATGGATATCTACGCAAAAATGGAAATACTCGTACTGAAGCCTCCTGCTCAGGCTCCAGATCAAGCTGCGTGGGAGGACCAAATTTGTCCTGAAATTCCTCGAACATATGTTGCACTCTAGAAACATTCACTATTACTTCCTCCACCTGTGCATCCAACTGCTCCACGTGATCAGAACGGATATTTTTCGATGGTCTTGCTTCCATCTCCTACGCCATAAGCTGAATTTTTTACTGCACATGATGAATAAGGTTCGTGCTCCACACTACTTCAGACTGGCGTGCCTCCACTTTTACTTCCCTAGTCTGCTCTTGCTCGCGGAGAGCTTGCACTTCCTTCTTAAGCTTCTTAATCTCTTCATTTGCCATAGTGATCTTTTTATTAGAGGAAATTTCAACTCAAAATGGGCCTCCTAAAAAAAATAATAAAACAATAGTTAAAATAATAAAATAATATTTATTAATTTGTGAGGAAGAAAAGAAAAAAACTACTTTTTTGTTTATGTTTTCGACATATCTCCCCATGTTTTTACTCAAATTTCAATCTGGAGATCTCGTTGGATGCAAAAGTAAATTCTGCATCCAACAAGTACCCACTCGGCATACTTTTAATGGACCTCGATACCCCAAAAACAAGAAATACCTTAAAAACGTGACGATGATGTCGTCACCACATTTTTTCAGGTATTTTTTGTTTTTGGGGTAGCTAGATCCATCAAAATTATTCCGAGCAGGTACTTGTTGGATGTGGAATTTAAGTTTGCATCCAACGAGCTCTCCAGATCAAAATTTGAGTAAAAACACGGGGAGATATGTCGAAAATACAAATAAAAAGGTAGTTTTTTTTTATGATACCTATCCCCAAATTTATATTAAAAAAGTGTTTAAGACCTATATGGTATTTCAAATTTAAACCAATTTCATTGGCTAACACATCATGACCTAGAATTTGATTTAGAGTTAAAAGACCCATTTTGATTTGAAATTTCCTCTAATGCCTCAGCTTGTTGCACATTGTCTTTGATCTTTTCTTCAGTCTATTCCTCCAGAAGCACTTCCCATATCATGGAAATGGATTCAACTACCTTAGCATGGAGTTTTTACCATTCACTTATCTTTGTAACAGCCTCATACGCTACTCTTCTTTGCTCCTCAAGCACCTCTGGAGGTGTGCTTGGTACCTACCTTTCCTCCAAGTCCTCGATCTGCTTCTTTAGTGTTTGTGTTAGCCTATTTATTGGATTTTCTCTTCTTCTGCAATGGCCCATGCTCTGGCTGTTGTGTTTGATGGCAGTTGCAGATGTCTTCATCAGTAGGCATCTATTGTTCATTGCTTCGATGGGAGCCACCATCACCATTGTTATTATCATTTTCTTCTTGCGACTTATTTTCTTGATTTTCACCACTATCATTACCTTAACCATTTCCAACATCGCTGCCTGTGCCAACATTTCCACCTTCATTAGTTGTTGGGTCTTCCTAGTATTCTCCTTCTTGTAGCATCTCTGCTAGTGTCCCACACCATTCATCAATCCACTCCTTAACAATTGTGTCCACATCATCGTCATTGATCATGACCACTTCCTGGTACGCTTGCTTGGTCGGGTCATTCTTAAGCTCCAAAATCATGTTACGTGCACCATCATGGAAATTGATGAAGGTCACATATCTATGCATTGTCGCAGCCCAGACTCTACTGGATCGCATGATTACATTGCGTAGTGCCTCAGCATGCAAAAAAATCAATGTTACTATCCTTCTGGTGGATCTTGTTTTTCTTATCCTCCCACGGGTTCTGATACTTTGTGCCATGGCAAGGTAGTGGGACATCCATTTGTTCATATTCTGATGGGTTAGCCCACAAGGTGAACGAGATCAAGATGAGCAACCAGGAGTAGTGAAATTTGTAACTTAGAATCCTCTTGGGCCTACACTATGTCATCTATAAGCTCATTTAGCAAAAAATGTGACCAGTTGAAAGTCACACCTTTTGTGCATTTCTCTGCAATCTCTATTGCTCTAGTAGTGCATTCATTTGCCCTCATCTTGTGCAACAACGTGAATGACAGAATCCTTGCGGTGAACTGCACATCGGGGTCTTTGATAAGGGGAATCAAGAATCCCCTACCCACGCACTGAAGCTTATACTTAATTTTCATCTTAGTGGTATCCTTGTTCTGGTGCAAATACGACATGGGGTCATGTCCTTTCTTTGGAAGTCCTGTGATTTCGTCGATTAGCTCAACACCGATCAGGTATGGTCGATTGAGCCATAGACACCCTCTGTGGAAACATACTAAGATTCATTTCACATATGTATTGGCCTACATGCTGTGGCCAAAATGCAGCATGAACAACAAGTTAATCAGTCCTACATGTCCGATGCCAGCAACCCACTTCATTGGCTTGAGAACCTCGAGACTAGTCTACCCGGTTTGAAACGTGACCATGCAGTTTGTTCTTTCCAAACCCTCCTGCTGTTGAGTGTCAAAATCCTCAAATTTCAACTTGGTGAAATTTGAAATTATGTCCATTTGTAGGGGCACGTGCTCAGGGATCGGAGGTGCTACTAAGAATGTGTTGGATTTCATGAGAAGCGCCACTGGATTCACCTTGGGTAGCCTCGGACGAAAATAATGCAGAATTTTTTTATCTTCCTCCTCATCATCCAGACCTCTACGGGGTGGGGATTCCTAATCCATGATTTCTTACTCCAGCAAGTCTTCCTCCATCGGCTCTTTCCCAGCGTTGTCTGTGACGGCCTTGGACTTGCATTTTCTTGTCATTCCTGGCCTGGATAGCTCTCCACCCGCTCTCTCTCTAGCCTGTATGGGCTTTCTGATAGGTTGTGTAGGTGCAATTGGTGGGTTCTAGACTGGTTTCAGCATAGGGCCCTAATCAGGGGGTGGAACAGGGGGCAGAGCGGCCACAGGAGCAACCTTATTTCTTGGTCACACCATCAGGTCGAGTTCTAGTTCTTGCTCTACTTGTTGGACTTCGATTGATTGAATATCCTCCTCAATTTGACATCCTAAGGTGACAGCCATGTTAGATAGCTCACTTTTACTTGGGATCTCTATGATCATGGGTATCAGTTCACTCTGTGACACGATTCGACTTTGTAAAATCTTAGCTATGGATTCCTCATGCTCTCTCTATGTGCATAAAAGACTGCTTGATGGTGAAGCCCTGTTTTTATACTCACTTATGTGTCCTGTAGTCATCATGTGATGGGAGTTTGAGGTCTAATCGATCACATGGGTTTTTCTACCGATGTGTTTCATCATTAACTTCATTCCTTCGCTCCCCAGCAAAGTCACCAAAATATGTTTTCCGTAAAGTCTTCTAGCTATACTACTGGGTAGCAGAGTTTAGGAACCTCTAAGTTCAAAGGATATTGTTTTGTTCATTTTGGATAACTAGAGGGATCAAAAAATAAAATCATAGAAGATCATGAAGGGTCCGGTAAGAAGATATATAAACATTAGATGATGTATGTACACGGAAAAGATATAAAAGAATGAATATATGTTCAAGGATCTAATATAGGTTCAAATCGTAAATGATACAAAGAGGAAACAAACAATTTACATTCACTGCATCATATAAAGTTCGGGTGTTCAAAAATACATTTCAAACATATTTCTGGAATAACATTCATTTTCCAACATAGGAATTCATATAGAAAACATCCATAGAAATAAAAAGTGCAGACAAAGGTTCAAACATAACCACATAACATTAAAAAAAAAATAGCTTTAAACCTAGATCCCATAGATGATAGAGCCATTCATTTCATAAGCAACTATGATGATGGAAACAACTATGATGATGAATTCGTGATGATGATTGGTACACATTTGTTGATGACTATGGAAGAGAGAGAATACCTTCCTAGTTAAGAGGGAGTGTTGATGTATTTGTAAATTCAGAAATATATTCTAATGTAACATTAGTGTATGTTTTTGTACCCCCACCAGGGATGTGTTTACCTCCTTTAGGGATGCCATTATTGTGTATGGACCTTGAGGTACAACCTTCGTTGTAAGTCGAGGAAATATTCCCAAGTGTAAGATTATGTAATGTAGTTTTGGAGTATCTCTAGGATAATTTGACCTTGTTATGGTAAGAGGTCAACCCCAGTCATGTAATAGGTCAGTCACTTGAAAGGTATAAATAGGGAGGTTCCCTCTCTCATTTATACACACCTCACACTCAATCAATTTCACATGAGAGAGAGAGAAGGAGAAGAGATAGATAGTTTCCAAAGACTTCTTATTACTAGCTTTGTTCATCTTATGATATAGTCTCTGTGACTGTACTATTTTGAGGAAGTTTGTGGGGTTTTCTCCTTTTTGATTTCCCCAGTGAAAGTCTTTGTGTCTTGTGTATATTTTCTATGTTATGCATATTGATGTACTTGCTATTCTTTCATATAAAGATATTAACTAAGCCAATAAGATCTAGAAAAACTAATAGTATAAATGAGCACACTCTCCATAGTTTTCAAAATTGGGATTGATCAATGTTATAGTTCAAACCTTCACGAGGGAAAAAATATAAAGGACAATGAATTGAAGAAAACAAACTATTTAAACCACCATGTATTCATGGTTTAACAACTGGCATCTAACATAGATAACTATGTTAAATAAAAAACTTAAAGAAATAAACTGATGCCTATGTAGTTATTAAATCAGTATGTGTTTGATAGCGTCCATTAAACATGGAGCTAATATGAAACATGAAAATAGTAGTAAATATCTATATAAATATAGTTGAGGAAAAATGTAAAGTAATAATCCTCTTGTCTATAAGAATATCTAAATAATAATATGACTTAAGATCGAAATCATTATATGGGATATGTTGGTACAGACATGTAAATGAAAATAAATAATTCCACTATATTTACAGTGAGCGAAGGCACCTCAATGCACCCAAACAAGCCAACATTTCTTAATTACGGTCTTGTTCCCCCTCCATGTTTGGGTTTGTGTCCGTATTTAGGTTTGGGTTTGTGTTTTATTCTTGTTTATCAGTGGTTTCATTTTGCACATTTTCTTCAACATTTGTGTTCTTTCTTAATATTAAAACACAAAATTCAAAAAAAAAAAAATTTCATTATTTGATTTAATTCAACAATTTTTATTAAATTTGTTTTAAAATTAACAAATGCAACTGAAAATTGAAAGCAATTTTGAAGGAAATTACCACTTACCTTACATTGTATCCAACATGTGAATCGGCCCTTCCAAATTATCCTCCAAATTCGCTCAAACTCAAATCGCTCTACCGATTTTTCGCAATCCCATTCCTCGATGCCTTGACTATCAAATGAGAAATTGATGCCGCAACCCTGTTTTATTTTTTTGTTTTGGTATTACAAATTGCAAGTACGTTATATCGTGCTTGCGATATACCACACTTGCGATTTGCAACTCTTACAAAATGCATGTGCGATATAGGCTAACTAAGCTTAGCTTCGGTTTTCAGCTCAGGTTTTCTGAACCTAGCCACAATAACGCATATGCATTATATATTTACATTTTGAGCTTGCATTTTAGATTTCTAAAGTGGCACTAAAAAGTGGAACCAACTTCGTGGGAGTGCCCATATACATGTGAAAACTTTGCATATATTGTCTCTAATGGTGTGGAAGCTTTAAATAAAAAAAATTCATCAACATTTTAATTAAATGAACTATAAAATTCAAACTAGTCCAATTCTGATATGAGGCCAAGCAGACCCTTGACCAATTCCGATCCCGAGTCTGAGTTTCAAAGAGATGGGTTGTGTATCAAAGAAACTCGATTTTACTTGAGCCTAATTTGAACATGACAATTTAGAATGATAATCAAACTACCCCACATTCCTAATCAATGTAAGAAGCAAGATGTATAACACAATCACAACAAACTCTCAAGTCTCAATGAATACAAAACTAGAATTTATCTATGCCACAATATCTATTCACTCACCACCATAGAGAAAGATTAGGGAATCAAATTGTTTTATATTGACTTCACATGTTTTTCAAACTTTGATTAACAATTCAAAAGAAAGTGCATGAAATACAGTAAGAAAGTTGTATTTAGAGGCTGGATGAAGAGAGAGGAATCCTCTAAGGGGTGGTTCCCAAGCTTTTTGAACAATCCATACCATAAATATTTGGTCGAGTTGATACCGTTTAGTTGCCTCCAAGTTGTGGCACTCTTTTGGAGGATTTTTTTTTTTTTAATTTTTACCTAAACCCTATATTTTGTAACATATAAACCCTAAAATCACACATGAATGACACTAGAACCATGATGTATGTGTATAATACGATTAGAACTAATGAATCTTTGAAAAATAGGGTAGTGCTCGTTAGAAGGCACAACCCTAAGCATAACAAATGTTGGGAGAAAATATCATTTAATAAACTTTGTCTGTCATTTTTATCTCAATATCTAATGTTATATAAAAATACAATCTACTAAGAGTAGAGGATATATGTTAGGTCATCTCCAAAGACTATTCACCAACTTTGTAATTATCTACCAAAAATATTGGCAAAGGTACCTTAGTCTTGGTAAATTTGAAATTACAATGGAAAATACTATAATGCAGAGGATATTCGCTAGGTTTTCTCAAAAAACTAATGTCCACTAAAATTTATAGGATGTAGGAGAATGGGAGCAAGGAAATGCACATTGGGAATGTGTGAATACCACTCACAAATTTTACAGAAATTTGGTGGAGACAATGTAACACCCCGGTTTTGACCCTTTTTGCATTAAATGAATATGATGTATATAATGTAATTAATCGTGGTGTGGAGCTAAAGGCCAAAACCCCACCATCAATTTAGCGTTTAATGTTCCGGCGATTAAAATCGTTGCCGATGGTATATCATGATATCCGGTAGATTATAATTTTGGCATCATGTAAATATGGATTTTAATTAAAAATACCCACAACCAGCTATGTCAATGCAACCATAATGAAAAGGGAATTATTTTCCTAAGGATAGGGAGGGAAATTATTTGACCTTTGGGGCCATTGGGGAAAATCCAAGTGTCAATTGATGAACCTATTTAGCTGCCACCCACCTTTTTTGTCTTACTCACCTTTCCTTGTCTCATCCAACTACCAAATTAAAATCCTCTGATGTTAGTTGGGTAGTTATGGCATGGACAGTGGTGTGGCAGGACTGTGAGTCTTTTCCCACATGCACACACCACCAAGAAGCTGATTGACCCTCACGTGGGCAGGAGAAGCCACCACGACCCCCCCATTCTTCCATTTTTTCATTCACGCAAAGAGCTGGGAGAACCATTTTTGGGCATTCACTATTTTCCCTGTGTGTGTGGCCTTACCTTCATGATTTTGCTGTATGAAGTTTTCAATCCTGATTTTGGGCCCTGGACATTTTTTCCTCATCTTCAAAAATCCACGCGGTCTCTCTCTCAAATTGATGGAAGTTACTGTGGGTTAATTTTCATTTTTGTGATTTTGTTGTGTATATTTCTCTTCACGTTGTGGTTCTGGGCATGCGAATTTCACCTTCACGTAGGTGGCATTTTCCTTCCTCGCGCAGCTAAGAAATCGATGTTGTTTTCCCATGAGTGTGGGTTGTTGCTGAGTTGTTTTGGCCATGTTAGGGCCAAGAACAACTCTGAGATCGTCTAGCTCAGTCTGAGTTGTGTATCACCATTTGGCTGCCGTAATGTTTCCCTTTTTCTTTCACAGAGCTGTGAATTGATTGATTTTGTTGTGTGTATGCAGCGGTTGGTATTTGGACTGTATTGGAGTGGGAATGAAGGTTTGGTATGCTTGATAAACTTGGTGTGTTTGGGAGCCTCATAAATAGAGCTAGAGGGCTGGCTTTCTTCTCCACAACCCCTGAATAGCACTAGAAGGGAAGTTAGGGCCTAAGGGATTGTGCAGCAAAGAAGGGACTGATTCCTTGTGTTGGGTGTGTGTGGGTGTCCTAGAAGTCATGGTAGTTTTGGTGCAAGTGTCCTTAGCTCTTCAGTGAGCCCGCTAGCTTAGCAGTCAGATTTTCCCAGCTCCCTGATGGCCTCATAAACCCAACTGTGTTGGCTTGGCCCAGTTGTGTATCTGTGGCTTTGTGTGAGCCTGCTTAGTTTCCTTATTCCTTGTGGAATCATTCCTAGCTCGGGGGTGGAAGTGTTGCTGATATATTAAGGAGCACACTGGCCTATGGTTGGGTGGAATGTTGCAGCGACATAGCTGGTTGTGGGGAGATTCATTCAAAGATAAGTATTCTTATCTATTTCATCTCTGCAATTCCATTCACTGTTTAATGATTTACAATGAACATGTCAAATGCTTGAATGTATGGTTTTTCTTCCGCTGTATGCTAATAATGTATGTATGTTTAGTTCAAAGCATTTCAGTTTTTATGTGTGTATGTTGATGGGGCTAGTTGCCTAGATAGATAATGGTTTGGTAGCGTCCTCTTCGCCGCATAATTAGTGATTTTTCTTAACTAAAGGGTACATTTTGATTAAGTTCATTATAGAGGAGTTGAACAATCAAAATCAACAACATCGAGGTACATAGAGAGGTTGATGTGCTTGATTAAATAAGAATTCCTTAACCTCATACATGATATAATCGAGTGGATACGTTGCAACCCTAAAATCCTTAAAACTTTTAAGTATGTTAAATTTTGAATGAGATATAAAATTCTACATTTTGCATATGAACTCCAATGAGGTTGGAGCACCCTCAAACATACTGAAATAATTAATGGTACCATTAAAAATTTAAGTAAAAGGATGGAAATGAAATATAAAAAAAATATTAATTTTACTTCCAGAATTTAATATTATGATTACTACCGGAATGCCTAGGATCCCCCCACTTATCGTTGTGTGCTTCAAAATAACGGGCCAATATACCTCCCATGTTTCCTCAAGTCTCACAAAATTGGAGACGAGGAGATTTTTTTTTTCAAAACCCTGAAATTCGTCATGGTGCAGGGAGTGAGGGGGGTGTGTCCCCAACCCTTGAGGACGCATCTCCGTGTAACACTACACAATTTTTTTTCACTAGCTCTACTAATTATCTACAAAAAATATTGGCATAGGTACCTTGGTCTTGGTAAATTTGAAATTACTATTGTAAATCCTATAATGTTTCTACATGCAATTAAGACAGTTCAAAACCAACAACAATAATCAAAACATAATTTCATTGTTGTATTTTTTGCAACTTTGAAAGTTATTCTTATTGTAATGTTTTGTACCTCCTCCAAGAGATTATATTGATTTAATTAATCGTCTAAACCCTTGAAATAATTAATTTAAACCTTGAGGAAGAATCACACACAAAAAAAATTATAAACCTTATTTTATCTTCCTTTAAGACAAGTTCGCCTAGTGAGTCAAACTCCACTAAAGCACTTGGAAGTTTGCCCCAAAATGTGGGAAAAACTACCCTAGTCATGTCGACCTAGTTAAGACCAAATAGGCCAACCTCGTTAGGGAAAACGTCAATTTTTATGTGTATAAATATCAAAATAAAACCTCTCATTTGGCAAGTCACTAAACGAAAGTTCACACTAGTATAGGAAGGCTCCCTCCTACAAGTAGGAGATTGATTTTTTGAGGTTTTCACCTTGGATGAGATTATCTCTTATTTTCTTGGGCTTTGTGCTACAGCTATCTAGATGTACGCCAGTCTATATTGGAAGGTCTAAGCTCAGGGGAGACAATAGTGTTGTATTTTCTAT
>LPNX010580779.1:0-10082 GCA_001517045.1 Pseudotsuga menziesii | reverse complement strand
GTATTGGTATAATGGACAATGTAGTTAATTCTAAAGTTACATAATGCGCACTCGTTGTAGTCTTGCAAAACACAGACTCATTTTGTGATAATATAACACTCGCTCGTTTTTCATTAATCTAGCATGCACGCATTTATCATTGATGGGAATACATATTTGAATTTAAACAAAACACATGCTTGTTTTTTTCCACTATGGTCGAGCCTCCACCTATGCGGGTGTGGCATTCTTATGCCTGTGTGTCTGTTTCTGACTTTGCTTCAGGTTCATCATGTGTATGCCTTGAAGTATGATAAACGATGACTAATTGAACATTATGTCCAAATTTTCCACATGGTCGTGTTTAGCCATTGGTTACAATATGCTGCACACCGCTAGTTTTTACGAAATTTTAGAAACATATATGTTTTTTTCGCAGATTTGATATATGTAATTCTTAAAAATGGCCAAATTTTCCCAAAACTATATAAACTCCTTAGAAATTTGAATCTTCTTACAAAAAAAACCCGAACATTTTATGTTTGCAAGTTTAAGAATTACACTAGGGTTTCTACACTTTAACAAAATTATGGATCCTTAAAATTTCCTATACTCCTATGTACACCATGCATTGTAGTGGCATTATATTATGTTCTTATGATGATCTTCAAAGTGTGTATCAAAAGAAACATATTGTGCAATATTTCTAGCTTCTATTGTTGCTTTGGGATACTGAGAAATTAATGAGTCATCCTCATTCTAACCTCTTAATTTTAATCTGCTATTTGTATTTAAAAACAAAACTCGCATTAAAATTAGTTCTCTTTTTGTGTTTTGATTTTTTGAAATAAAAAATATCTAATAACTTATTTTATTGTTTAGGTTAAATAAAATATTTTGTCTAGTTATAATAAAGAGAGACTAAACTACACTGCTAAGATGTTGTGCACAATTCTTGTTACTTTTTATATTCTATCCTATAGAAATAGGATTCCATGTTCTATGTAAAGTACATTAAGTGGTAGCTACATATCAAAATTGGTAAAAAGACTTCACTAAGAGTGAAAGAGGTCCACATTAAACTATTTTTAAATAAACAGTTTTATCAATAAATTTAAATATAAATTTATATATTCACCCAGTGTAGAAGCCCATCATTTACCATTGATGAGACAATTTGTAATGGACAACCATTTTTTTTGGGAGTTCAGTATTTTCTATTTTTGCAAAATCAAAATTTCTCTAATAGAAATAGATTCACAAGATTTCCACAGTTCACCCCAGTAAAATTGGGAAAAAGAATCCCCTTGGCAACCTCTCAAAACACCTAGTTCTCCACAATCGACGTTACTCACCCATGTCGTCGGCTTGAAGCTGTGGGTTAGACTTGTATTTAAGCATGTCTTGTCTTTATATTTAAGCATGTCTTGTCTTTGTTAAAGCCTCACAACCTCTGCTCTTCTCTTCATCGAGCTTGCGCACCAATTTCTAGTTGGAATAAATTACAGCAAGAAATCTTTAGCGAATTTGGGAAATATGGCCGCACGTTCATCTTCGTCTAATTCAAACTGTCACTCTAATTCTGTAAATGGAAAGATAGTTGCTTTGGATTCTTCATACGATGGACCTTCTGAAGTCATGAAAGTAGGAGTAAAGAAAATGTCCAAAGAAGCAGAAATATCTTCTTTTATGGGAAAGCATGATGATTTCCAAAACGACAAGCGCGAGGCGATAATCAGCGGAACAAGTAGCTTTGATGAAAATATAACTAGTGGAAAAGTTGTAACAACAAAAAATTTAGAAGCAGAAAACCTTCATTATATGGCAGTCATTAGTAATTTCCAAAACAAAAGTCTGACTAAGACACAAGGAACTGAAATGGATGCAGTAGGGGAATGCCGTTGTTGTTTTTGGGATTATCGATTAGCAAATATGATAGAGTGGCCGAACCGGCATCACTTTTGTTTTGACTGTATAAGGAGGCGAGTAGAAGAAATTATCCATGGAGGTTCCAAAGCACATTCGTCCCTAAGTTGTATGGAAATGGATGGCTGCGAGGAATCAATTCCTTTCTCAGAGATTCATAGAGTTCTTCCACATGATATTATCGAGAAATATGAAGCTCGCCAGGCCCATAATGCTGTAGTAGAAGCCAATATTGAAGACTTGGTTTACTGCCCATTTTGTAATATTCCATGTGAAGCAGACAAGTGTCTACAAGTTTTGGACTGTCCAAACTCAAAATGTTTAAAGGCTTCCTGTATCCAATGCAAGAAGATGAGTCACTTACCATTACGCTGTGAAGAGAGTGCTGAAAAATCTGTGACTGCTCTTCGTAGGGAAGTCGAAGAGAGGATGACAAAAGCTGTGAGAAGAGAATGTAACAAATCTAAGGCAAAGTTGATCAAGATAGATGGGTGCAATAGCGTGACTTGTAGGTGTGGAAATACAATGTGTTACGTTTGCAGACACACAATCGAGTATATGGCCTTAAAAGATTTTTGCAGTTGTCTTCGATCTAATGCAGAGCCAGAAAAACCCTGTAAAAGATGCAACAGGTGTAGTTATATAAATGAGAACGAGGAGGAAGAGCATGAGGCTTTGGCTGCTAAGGAGGAAGCACTGAACGAATTTATAGACAAGGAGCCTCAGTTGCTTGATCAGGAAATTGGACCTCCCTTCAAAAGCCTAAAACGACAACAGTCCACACAGCAGCATGGTTGGCATAATAGGCGTCATAATGGGCGTAGGCGTCATAATAGGCGTCATCTTGAAAACATGGCTATGCCTCCCGGATTTGCCGGTGTTCCAATTCCTCCACCTGCACAGCCACCAATTCTTATTACTCCACGGCTACCTGCGCCGCAATTTTCGAGAAACATGGCTATGCTTGCAGTGTCACCTCCTCAACAAATCTTCAGACTTGGTGATCAGCTTGAAAACGCGGATTTACCTCCACAACGACCAGCTCCACCGCATTTCTTTAGATTTAATGGTGGTCATCAGCTCGAAAACACGGCTGTGGCTCCAGGGCTAGCAGCTCCACCGCATTTCTTCATGCCTCCAAGGCTAGCAGCTCCACCGGATTTCTTCAGATTTGATCATGGGCATCGGCTTCAAAACGTGGCTTTATCTCCAGGGCTAGCAGCTCCACCGCATTTCTTTTGATTTGATTATGGTCATCAGCTTCAAAACCTGGCTTTACCTCCACGACTAGCAGCTCCACAGCACTTCTTCAGATTTGATGGTGTTCATCAGTTTCAAAATACGGTCGCACCTCCACCGCTACCTGCTGCACCGCATTTCTTCACATTTGGTTATGGTCATCAGCTTGAAAACATGGGAGCTAGACATCCCCCAGTAGGCTTCTTAGGATTGGGTGATCAACTTCCAAACTCGCCTGTACCTCCACAGGTATTGACGAGCTCAACAAGATTATCGTCGTCACTTAGAAGATCATGAACAACATTTCCGCCCAAATATAGAAGTTCAAAAACAAGATTACCGCCGTCGGTATGACAAATAAGGATGTGGTAAATCATTCTTTTGGTGTTTTTGTATCTCGAAAATATCTTTTTTTTTGCTTTTGGTGTTTTTGTATCTCGAAAAGAGCGTATATAAACAACCTAGGGGAAATTGTTCAGCCCGTTGGATGCTGCAAGACGCCAAATTGCATTCATTCTGATCCAAAAATTAGATTCGAAAATTAGATTGAAGCAATGTTTTATGTGAATCAGGATTGCGGGATGTTGGTGAAACGCGAGGCGGCCAGCGTTTACATTGATGGATTGAATGAAGAACCAGGTGTTCTGCCCAATGAATACAATAAACTTTACAGCTAAATTTATGCTAATGCGGCAGCTTCGAAAAATCTATGCTAATTGCAGCTTGGAAGAAGCTGCGTGCACGTGCAAGTAATAGGCACTTTTACTGGGTTTCTCGCAGAAGATATAATAGTTTAACCTTGCTGGAAAAACTACGAGTTAAGGATTGCAATACAGTACATGTGTAAGAAAAAATGTTAAACTGATATGTTTAGGAAAGTGAATCATTGCATGTGTGTGAATCCTGAAAACAGTGATGAAATCAATTTATTTTGTTCTCTTTGCAACGCACTGAATTGAATGTTACAGTTATTTCATCTGGGAAAATATGTATTTATATATACGGAGACAAAACATAGTGCAATTAACATTAATTATAGATATGTACACAGACATTCTAGTGCTAGGACTCTAACCTGACTTTCAATTTCATATTAACTAGTTTAAGTTCTGTCTTAGGGTTCAATATCATAAACAGTTTGTAAATACGGTTTGTTTTAGTTTATGGAGGCCATCTTATACCTTAAAAACAACTTTACAATCAAATCTTTAATGAGAAATATTGTCTATTACAGAACATTGTCTACTGAATTTGTGGAGTTGAATCATATAATATAAACTATTCAAGAAGCAATTGATATTCAATGACCTTTTTTAAAACCAAGAGTTCTTTAGGTAAACATGCAAAAAAAACCCATTGATAGAGTAATAAGTAGAGTGTTGAAACAAAATTTTGAGACAAGGGAACAAATCTCTAAAAAGTTACTGGTTCATAGAGTAATGAGTTAAAGAGTGTCTAAACAAAATGGACAAACCTCTAAAAGGTAAATGATAGAGATGCTCAACAAGGTTGTAGCTCTTGGAACTCTATGTTGTCATTTTACTATGTCCTTTATTTCATCATTATGTCTTGAAATATAGGCTTTACTCCCACAAATATTCAAAGATTGTGACTACATTTGGTTATCATGTCTCCTCTAGCTTAAAATTTGTTAGTTGTACTCTCAAGTGGTTAGTGACATAGAGAAGTTGGTTTATTGTATAACTTTTAATTCTTTTTTTTCCATAAGTCTAAATACTTTTTAATAATTTCTCTAGGCTGCACCATTTTGAGATATAACAACTTGTTTGGGTACTTAAATACAAAGTTGCATGTAATAAGAGTTGTAAAATTCTTATCCATGCATGGTAGTATGATGTTTTGAAGTTCCCTTTTTGGCAACTTATTTTCTTTAGATTATGATATTCATAGTGTTAGGATATTTAGACACTTAGGAGTTAGTTAAGATCAACTTGTGTAATATATCCGTTAGGTAAAAGTGTGTTTCATTAGTATGCATTTTTTAAATATTCTAATCCGACGGTCACGATATGTTCTAGACATAGAGTGATCCGACGGTTCAACTTCTCTTAGATCATACCTACCATTGATCAGTGGCTTAACACCCGATTGGTCTATGATCTCTATTTAAAGAGCATAGAGGGTCCTTGGCACCCGAGAAGCTCATGTAACTTTCTTTCTTTTGCATAATAAATTGCTCCGAATAGCTATTTGGCCGGGGCCGTGGACTGTTTCCCTCTCGAGGGTTTTAACCACGTGACAAACATTGGTGTATTGATCTGTGATCTGTTTGTGTGAAGCGGTTGTTCTTGGTGTTCGGTCCTTTGGGAGTACCCTGTGTACCCTAACATGGTATCAGAGCTTTTATGAAGAGCCGCTTTCGATTTTGATCAAGATCTAGAACCGGTGTTGCCGAAACTTTGAAAGGGTTTCTGGTTTTTGGATTTTTTGTGCATTTGTGGCCTGTGGGAGCTATTCCATTGCGTCCGGAGCGCCGTTCCATTTGGAAATAGTTTTCGTTTCACCGAAAACCGTTTCTGTTTGCTCCAGAAACACCTATTTCGGCAAATCTGAAGGTATAATGTTACAGTGACGGATTTGTTTTTGTAAATCTCTCATATTTTATCAGTTTTATTTTTTAGATCTTTTTATTTTAGTGTCGGACTGTTGTCTTCCCTAGCTGCGTATGCTCTTTGCTGTGCACCTTGCGCGATCGCAGCGAATCAGAAACAATGAGGGAAAGTTTTTTTGTCTTCTCGGCTACGTATGCTCTTTGCCGTGCACCTTGTGCAATCACGGAAAATCAGAAACAATGAGAATACTTGAAAATGTAGACTTTCCAGGTAAGCTAAACAAGATCTAACCCCATGGTGTAGAAAAAGTTTTTTGTTTTTGTTTTTCGTTTTTTTGTGATTTGCAGGAAAAGAAAGTAAGCACGGAAAACAAGAGAGAAGAGTAAAAAGAAAGTCCCCTTCCTCTTTCCATAGTTTTATGTACCTTTTAAACTTAGCTCACTTGGTCCAAAGTTACTTTACATTTTAATAAGTCTTGAGTTCAAGTCTCATCAAGTTACTTTTTAGTGCATGCAATTTCTATTTTCAAGTTACTTTATTGTAAAAGTGCATCTCACATTAATAAAATAAAATAAAAGTGAGTCACTTAAGTCTTTTAATTTATTGCCGCACTATTTAAAAGTACATTATTGTAAAAGTGAACCTCACTTATTCTACAAAAGTGATTCACTTCAAAGCAACTTTATTGTAAAGTGATTGTCAAAGGTAGATCTTTGGAAGAAGGGGTTCTTTTTTTTTAACTGGTCAAGTTAATATCTCCCACGTCACTATTGGGGACATCTTCAACATTTCCTTTGATCAAGCATAACTTCATCATCCGGAATCAGTTTTAAGTGCCTTTTTTTTAAAACTGCATATTTTTTTGAGCTCTTTGCATCCAGCCAGTTAGTTTCTGTTTTTTCAGCCATTATTTTACAGTATGGCCGCCCCTTGTGATATTATACTTACAAGTTCAAACTATTTCTCATGGAAATATCGTATAGAGGATGTTCTGCGAAGTAGAGGACTTTTCAGGATAACCTCAGGGAAAGAAACAGAACCCACTGATGATGATAAGAAAATTAAATGGGCAAATAGATGTGATGAAGCTCGTGGATTGATTGGGATGTCAATCTCTACTAATTTGCGATTCCACATATCTGGAATTGATGAACCTGATGTTGCTTGGGACAAGTTGGAATCTGTGTTTGGTAAATACAATGAAATTCGGGGTTATCAACTTGAGAATGAGTTGCTTTCCTTGAATCCCAATGATTTTTCTTGCATTCAAGACTATTTATCTAAGTATAAAACTCTTAGACTATTATGTGTAGAATGCAAGATTAATAAATAAGACAAACAATGTATTTATCATATTCTTTCCAAACTTGGACCTGCATATTCTATTTTTGTATCTACATTCTACTCCATGAAAGAATCCTTGACTGCATCCAGCTATGTAGAGCCTAGTCTTGAATCCTTTTGTGATTCCTTAATTAGAGAGCAAGACAAGCTCATTCATCTTGGAATAATTAACAATGTAGATACATCTGGGAAAGCCTTATTGTCCCAACAGAGAGAAAAGTCCAAGCCTCCCAAGAAACAGAATTTTCACAATAAAAAACAAAACAACAAGGGTCCCAAACCCTCTCAGTCAGCTCCTCCCTTAAAAAATGATAAAGGATCCAAGCGAAAAGGAGAGAAAACTGAGCGTCATTGCAATTTTTGTGGGAAAGATAATCATGAGGAATCAAAGTGTTTTAAGAAGATGGCAGCCTTGGAAGCAGCAATGAAGAAGCACCACATCAGCCTAGATTCGTCTTCAGAATCTACCTCTCATGGACATGGACTTTGTGCTTCTGGTTACTCTTATACTACATCTTCTTCTTCTACTTCAAATGAATGGCTCATTGATTCTGGAGCATCTTATCATATGGCTAAGGATAAAGCCATCTTTTCGACTATGCATGAATGTAACACCAAACAAATATTTGTTGGTGATGATAGATGTTTAAGTGTTGTAGGATCTGGAACAGTTCTAGTAGAAAATGGTCATTTCAGTGATGTACTATGTGTTCCAAAAATTTTCTGCAATTTGTTATCAGTCTATCAAATTACTCATTTAGGTGAAGGTAAAACTATAATGTTTACACCTCACCAAGTTGTAATCAAGGATTTTAAAAATCCTGAAAATGTCCTTGCTACTTGAACTCATGATGATGTTACCAGGTTGTACAAATTTAACAACTTTGGGTCATCACCTTTTCCTTCAGTTTTTGTTGCTCATAGTGATAACTTGAGCAAACTTTGGCATGAGCGATTTGGTCACTTAAATTATCGCTCATTGCAACAACTATGTAAAGAAAATATGGTGACTGGTCTTCCGCTGGTATCTTGCAAGGATGGTGTTTGTTTCGGTTGTGTACTCGGAAAACATCATCAGGACAATTTTGACAAACGTGCCTTTTGGCACGCCTCGGTTCCCTTGGAACTTGTGCATAGTGACTTGTGTGGTCCTCTTCCATCTGCTTCATTTTCTGGTTTCAAATATTTCTTAACTTTCATTGATGACTACTCCAAACGCACTTGGGTTCACTTCTTAAAACTTAAGACCGAAGTATTTAACATGTTCTTGGCCTACAAGGCCCTTGTTGAAAAATAATCTGATCATCAAATTATGAAGTTAAGATCTGACAATGGAGGAGAATATGTTAACAACAAGTTCACTACTTTTTGCACTGAACAAGGAATCCAACAACAGCACACTGTTCCATATACACCACAGCAAAATGGTGTAGCTGAAAGGAAGAACCGCACTTTAAAAGAAATGGCTAATTGTATGATCCAATCTAAGGGACTAAGTCTTCAATATTGGGATGAGGCCATAAATTGTGCAAATTACATAGTAAATCGCACACCCACTAAAGTTTTACAGGGTATAACACCGGAAGAAGCATGGAGTAAAATTAAACCAGATGTAAGTCACTTTCGTGTTTTTGGTTGTGAAGCATGGGCTCACATTCCGGATGAAAAACAGAAAGCATTGCAGCCTAAAAGTGAAAAGTGCATATTTGTTGGATATTTTGAAGATGTAAAAGGTTATAGAATTCTTCAGCCACATTCTCATGATATAATCATTAGAAGAGATGTTAAATTTGATGAAAATCTCTTGGCCTACGAGCCTAACTTGGCGGGTGTGCCATCTTTGGCCTGCGAGCCTGATTCAGCGAATGTGCCTTCTTCTTCCTCTTCCAGCTTCCTTGACAAGTTTTCAACTCCAGTTTCTGATGATGACAGTTAGGATGAAAATCCACCTCCGCCTGCTCATGTTCCTCAAATTTCACCAGCACCAATACTTCCTCTATGGGTCCATTCAACATGTGAAGCAGCTGGTGATCCTAGAGATCAACGTCGAACACGTTCTCAGTTTCAGCGAGCCTCTTCTCTTTTGGCTCAAGTTTCTGAGAATCATGATCCATAAACTTTTGCAGAAGCTTCAGGAAATCCAGATTGGGATGCAACTATGGATGAAGAATATCGTTCCTTAATGGCGAACGATACTTGGGATCTTGTTCCTCTTCCAAAAGGAAGAAAACTTGTCAGATGTAAATGGGTCTACAGAACTAAGTATGCATCAGATGGAAGTGTTGAAAGACTTAAGGCAAGGTTAGTTTCCAAAGGTTTTTCCCAAGTTGAAGGGATTGATTACAATGAAACCTTTGCCCCTATAGCAAAAATGAACTCCATCCGCCTTGTTCTTTCCCTTGTAGCCTTACATAACTGGGAAGTCCATCAAATGGATGCCAAGTCTTCCTTCTTAGATGGTGATTTACATGAGAAAATTTAAATGGAACAACCCCCTGGATATGTTCAGAATAACTCTAGACTTGTCTGTCTCCTTAAGAAATCCTTATATGGCCTTAAGCAAGCTCCTAGAGCTTGGTATGCCAAAATGGATAGCTTTCTCCTTGACACTGGTATTTCTAGATGCCATTCTGACCCCAATGTCTATACCAAGAAAGTAGGAAACCATCTCATCATACTTGTTCTTTATGTTGATGATCTTATCCTTACTGGTAGTGACCCTAACCTTATAACCCATGTGAAATCCAGTCTTAAGCAAAATTTTGAAATGTCAGACTTAGGACATTTGCATTATTTTCTTGGTCTCCAAGTCTTGCAAACCAAAGAAGGAATCTTTCTTTCCCAGTCTAAGTATGCTTGTGACCTTCTTCGTCACTTCCACATGGAAGATTGTAAACCAGCCCCTTCTCCCTTCTAGTCTCGAGTCAAACTTTCTACCACTTGTACTTCCCCTGAAGTAGATGCCACCTTGTATCGTCAGCTTGTTGGTAGTCTTTTATACTTGACTCATTCCCGTCCTGA
>LPNX010580756.1:139372-163154 GCA_001517045.1 Pseudotsuga menziesii | reverse complement strand
ATTATTTTTATTAATTTAAATAACAAACAATATTATTATAAGCATCAACAAACTTTTTTTTATATATTGAAAGCATTACATCTTCAACAAAACTTTATTATAAACACTACACTTTACTATAAGCATTACACTTTGAAAATTGATATAATATAAATTTGAGCATTATGAACATTACACTTCAAGTATTACATTTACAACAATTTTTTTTTTATTATGAGCATTACATTTCAAAAATTAATACTACATTAAATTTACAACATTGTTATATTAATCTAAATAAAAAACAATTTTCATTAGATACATTACATTAACAATAAATACAACTTATTATAAGCACTACATTTTATTATGAGCATTACACTTTAAAAATTGTTATACTATGAAAGATCAAATTTAAATCATAATGTGTTTTGTAATGTTGTAATGTGTATGTGTTGTGTTGTAATGTGTTGTATTGTGTTGTGTACAAAATGTACACATGAAAAATATATTTATGTAATATGTTGTATTTTTCTATTTTTAATGCATCAACATGTTTATACAATTTATAGTTAATTTGTTGTATCTTTAATCAATTAAATATAAACAAGTTTATCTTAATCATTGCATTTACATCTCAACAAAAACAAAACTTTGTTATAAATATTATATTTGCACAAAACAATTTTATTATTAACATTACATTTGCAACAATTTTTTATTTTATAATGAGCATTACATTTCAAAAATTAATACTACATTAAATTTACAACATTCTTATATTAATTTTTTTTTTAAAGAAATTTCATTATATACATTACATTAACAAAGTGGTAACAAGATTCACAGTCTTATTTTATCATGGCTTTGTGGATAAGCTAGGTTTCTTGGTGTCTAATAAAAAGTCTACGAGGTTTCGGGGTTTATCTCTGTTTTCTTGTTCGCGATTATGAAAGTGGTAACAAGAATTTGGTAAGGTAGGTAGAGTTACTTTAAGGGTGTTTTTATCACCTATGTAGTCTTTAAATGACTATTCTACTCTAAACTACTGTAAAAACCCATAAGGGTTTCAATACTGCAACTCTGTTGATTTTAGAAATTAGTGACTATGTATATTCTGGAATGAACCACCTTTGGAAGATAAGGTATTTTAAAAAATAATTCTATACTATTTTCCACAATTTCTTCCACCACCAAACAGGATCCTTGAGTAGACCATATGCACTTAGTTTTAAGTAACCACCCTTAGGAGTGTAGCAGCCATGGAGGTCAAAATCCCAGACGAGTTCATCCTCCCTATCCCTTAACTGAATTAGTGTCCTATTCAACTCTCCAATATAATGAACCAACTCCCTTTCATCAAGATCACTTAACCCAAAAGAAGAAGCTGTCTCCAAGACTGAAACCATACATTCTCCTAGACAAGAGTTGCAAGTTGGTAAAGGTAAAAAATGTCTCTCCGTCTAAGATCCTCCACCGTGTGGGTTGTGTTATATTTTCTTAAGATTTGATAAGATTATCTAGGATCTTAATCTGAAAGAATAACAAGTACATCTGATGCAGGGAAATTTGCTCTCAAGCCAAAACTCCAAAAGTTTGGTCAAGATCTTAAGGCCATGACACTAGCTTAATGTGGGGTTGATTGTAAATCTTCTGTAATATATTTAAGTTTTCCCATAGTTGGTAAAGCATAGTTATAGAAGATTCCAATTTGATAGGTGTTATTGTAAGTATGAGTCAAGGAAACTAACTCCTTAAACAATGGAATGACTCGAGGGAGTTATAGAAACATCTAGGAAGAGTTGCATGAATGTAGACTAGTTTTGAGAAGTCATGAATTGAGACAATTTCGAATTCTATTTTTAGAATTAGTTGCTTAAGTCTAGGAAACAATTCAATGATTGTAGGAATTAGTTTCAGTGAGCTGGAAGCTCAGTTTTGTGGGTAAGAATGAAACCTACGGGCATGGAAAAGAAGGGGGGAGATGGCCAAATAGAGAATAGGAGGCCATATAAGGAGTAGATTAAGATTTCCATGTATGTACAGTTTCATTTTATGAATGAAAAAGCAGATTCACCATTTTATTGTGTGGTTGTTCTTTTGCATTTTGTTTATAGTGTAATTGAATGATCTTGATGAATATGAGTGGCTCTTTGTTTAGATAAGTATACATATAGAGTCTTGAAAGGATGAGATTGGGTAGAATGAGTAGTTCCAAACCCTGCAAAAGCCATTGAGGCTTGGGAAGACTCTGGAATTCAGAGTGGTTATGTTGAATGACGTGTGTAAGCATTGAACCCTTGTTGAAGTTGTGTTGAGTCTACGACAAGCTTGAGCACGATGCCATGTGCAAATTGACTGGGAGAATTGTTATGTGAACAGAGTTGAACTCTGTGGATGTTGATTGAAGAACAGAGTACGAGGTTTTAAGTCAAGTTGTGATGGGTGGTTAGTAGGCACGAGATTGAAAGCACTATGCTTTTGATAAGTTTCATTTCTGTGTGTGAATGTGTTGCCGTAGAACTAGATTGGAATCTCGTTAATGGTGATTACTTTCATATTGAGGGTGAGATTGAGGAACTGAAGTTCCTATGAATTTCAGGAAACAAATGCGTGGAAAAAAAACTATCGGTGAACTTGCGACTCAGTTTCTAGATAAAAGAAGATGAATTCAGAGATTCTGCGATCCAGGTTTTGTGCAGGTTGGGGTATATTATATGAATCTCAAGTGGATTTTTGAGAAAATCCACGGTTGAAGAGATTCGTGAGGTTTTCTAAACTGCATTTTACAAAGTGCATGAATGGTTGATAGTGAACTAAATGAAATTGTGAGAGAGGGGAGAATGTACATTAAAGATTTCAGTGCTCGAGTTTGGGATGAGCTTGAACACGAAGCCTTGTATGAGATGGCTGGTAAAACTGCTTCATAGAAAGAGTACTGATTCTGAGAATGTATAGGTTAAGAGATAGAGCACGAGTTCTACAGGTTGAAATATGGTATGAGGATTACAAATGAGTTCTGCGTATGGAGTGTTTCTTGTATAAAGAAATTGTAGAGACAAAAAATCAAGTTTCTTGTGCAGACGTGAAGGCAACAAGGAATACAGATTTCTTCAAATGATAGTTGTGAGTAGCACTAGCAAATCTAACAGTGGCCATTCATTGACGAGGCTGGTCAAGAAATGATGTGGAGGTCAAAGAGTTTGACAGAGAAATATGTGGATTTTTTATGCAGTGCAAACAAGCGCTAAGGAAAAGAAGTTTAAGCATTTGTGTTATATTGTGATGAGAGCTTGGCCTAAAGCCAAGGCTCTGTGTTGTTGAGAAAGCGTTGAGGAGCTAAACACATGAACTGTCATGTGCATAGTAGGCTTTGAAGCCTTGAAGAATGGGTCTTAATTGCATAAGGGTTTGAGTGCAAATACACCAAGGAGAGCTTAAGCCAGCTAAAGTGTGGATTGAAGATAATTTTTACTTCGGCACTAAGTTAGAGGTAGAGCCTAGGAGATTTAGTCAGGGTTTTGAGAACCTGGAAGAATGTGTCTTCTAGATGGTAAGCACACTAGGAGATTTGATTATACTTGGGGATGGAAGATTTAGGCCTCAACCTACCATCAACAACAAAATGCATAAAATGTAAAAGATTCACAAGACACAAAAAATTTCATCGGGGAAACCATAAAGGAGAAAACCCCACAAATTTCTTCAAAATAGTAAGATGATCAAAAGAAGTAATAAGAAATGTTTATCATCTATGTTTCTCTCCTCCTATGACTGTCTCTCTCTCTCTCAAAATACCTTAGAGAGTATGTGAGGTGTGTATAAATGAGGGAGAGCGCCTCCCTATTTATTCCCTTTCAAGTCACTGTCCAAATGTAAGACTCGATCCTACATGTCATCTCACATGGGGCCCACTTCTCCTAGAGAGACCACAATTACATATTACATGATGTTACATTGGGGACTATTTCCCCGACTTACAATGGAGGTTGTACGTCAAGGTGTAGACATAATTTAGACATCCTGTAAAGGGGTAACACACATCCCCAATGGGGGTACAACAACATAAAATAATAATATACATCAGAATATCTTCCAAAGTTACAAATACATTAACACTCCCTCTTAACTAGGAAGGTATTCGCTCTCTACACAGTCATCAATGCATATGGTCAGGTATTCATTGCATCATCATCATCAAGGAGTCATAGAGTCTTCATCATAGATGTTGCCATCGTATTCTTATGATTTGATCATCACCCCATACTATCTGTCATCAGAAGTTCCTACAGTGCCAACCCTTTTTCATGCTGGATGTAGGCCTAACCCTCTTCTAGGTCTTCGTCATCTCTGTGAGCAAGCCATCAAGTAGGTACATCTCAAGAATTATTATATGCCTCTTGCGAAACCTGCAAGATATCCCAGGACTGATTATATGCCACTGCAAAACCTGAAGGAGCATCCCAAGAGTGATTACATGCCTTGCAATACTTGTGTACCCTACTATTACCTCATCATATTTATATCATCTCATCGTCACACGAAGCATAGCCCAAATACACATAATACAACACGTACATTCACCGGGATTGTAGGACACACCTACTACCATTCGAGAAAAGGATTCAACATTTACATCCATCAGCATGGTAGGACACACCTACTACCATCCAGGAAAGGCTCCAACACTTACATCCACTGACATGGTAGGACACACCTACTACCATCTGGGGAAATGCTTCCAGCACTTACATCCATCGACATGGTAGCACACACCTGCTGCCATCCAGGAAAGGCTCTGCACTTACATCTGACCATGGGAGGCCCAACCTGCCACCATTTCAGAAAGGATCTGTACTTACATCTGACTATGGGATTCCTAGTCTACCACCATGTTGGAAAGGCTCTGCCCTTAAATTCAACCATGGGAGGCCCATCCTGTCACCATGTCGAAAAGGCTCAGTACTTACATCTGACCATGGGAGGCCTAACCTACCACCATGTCGAAAAGGCTCTCAGACTCATCACTTCCCCTTGGAAGAAAGCTTGATATAAAGTACACATTGGAGCTTCACTGCTCCTCTCTACATCATACAAAAATTCAAGTCAGATCTATCAAATCAAATAGTAGCTTTCAAAAGAAACATACTACCTCACAAATAGCCGAGAAAGTGGCAACATAATTTTCCTCAGCTGTACTCAGCGCCATGCAGGACCACATCCTGCCAAACCAGTATCCCATACTGGATCTCAAACTGAAGAAGAAACTGAAGGTTCTCTTATTCTCAGTGGCACTACCAATATGACTCAACATAACCATGCGGGTTAGTCTTCTGATTCATATCATACTTGAGCCCATACTCAACTACACCCTTCAGGTACCTCACTGCATGCTTTGCAACCAGGTGAGCATGTCACAAATCCGTAGGAATATTCTCAGGTCGTTCATAGGAAAGTATGTGTTTGGTCTTGTATTCGTCAGGCACATCAATGAACAAATCATCTGATGATACATCGTGGCATCAACCCTCTCTGATGAAGCATCACTCAATAACTTCAGTTTCGATGCCATAGGTGTAGCCATGGCCTTGCAATCCATCATCCCGAACCTCTTCAAGATATCCACTACATACTTCCCTTGTCCAAGGAAAATTCCATCTATACTCTGCCACACCTCCATGCCTAGAAAGTAGTGCATCATACCCAAGTCCTTCATCTTGAACTCGAAAACAAGTCTCCTTCTTGCATCTTTAATGGGTTCCTATTTTCTTGTCAGGAACAGGTCATCGACATATAACAGAAGCATCACTAGTCTTCCACCTTCAACCTTGAAGTAAAGGTTGGAATCTGCTTTACTCTCAATAAAGACTAGAGCCATCAGTAAGCTGTCCATCCTGTCATACCATGTCGAACCTGAGGATCTTCTGCAGTCACTCCCTCTGAAGTGGAGCATCATTCTCCCTCTACATTTCATACTCTATGTATTGATACATTCTGTAATGGAGTGAAAAGTATCTTCCTCTGCTACTAATATTTTATGTTTCCATCTAAGGTCACTGGATACCGAGATCCTCTATCTTTAAATTTGTTGAAAATTTATTCTCGCACCCATCTGTGAGTTTGTACAATTCCTTATTTAATTTGCATACATGAGTCTCCTATCATGTGTCTCAACTCCCAGTTTCTTTCTCTACATTTACTTCCACCTTGACTACATCATTTAAGAATTTTATCTTAATGCCAGTTGATGTATCTCCCATATCATACCTATACGTATGGATATAATGGAAGTGTACCTTGTCACTGGTGCAAATGTCTCTTCATAGTCTGTGCCTTCTTTCTGTTAGAAGCCTCGTGCTACAAATATTTCCTTGTATCCCACGATGCTGCCATCTACTACATGTTGGATCTTGTAGATCCATATGGAAGACACTACATACTTTCCTTCAGGTCTCAGCACTGCATCCTATACATCATTCTTCTTGAACTGGTACTCTTTGATCATAGTCTCCTTCCCTTTCTTCTTGTCTACTTCTTCATAGCTAGAAAGCTCGTTCTCTTTATATTATTCTAAAGCTCTTTCTTTCGCTATGGTGTCCTTGACCTGGGAAGCTTTAGGTTCCTCTTCTGCACTGTAGTTACTTGTTCTTTGGAATGATTTACAATTCAAGTTCATTTTCATGATTAGAAACATATCATAGTTTCCAAAACATATACTGTGACAAATATATGTCACATAGCCATGCGTCTATTTTAGCCAATGCTACAACATTCATTCATATCATGTATACATATAGTAACTTCTAGATGCATTCTACCCTAATGTCATTAAGATTGTGTACTACTCCTAATATGTCAACAAAGAGGTTTCAATCTAGATAAGTAGTAATAGAATGTTGTACAACATCATTGACTTCTTACCCATCATGTGCAATTCAGTAGTATAAATGCATGCATAACACATCAACTGAAAACAAATGCATAACCAAACACTATCATGAAATGACAATTGAATACTTATATTTATTTGTTTCGTGGGTAGACTCCTTCTTGAGCCTTCAGCTTCATCATCTTCTTCATTCATAACAGCATCATTTCTTATCCAAATGCTAAGATGGATAAGAGGTTCTTCAAGAATTGAGTTCTTCATATTCCTCATTGCTTGAGGGATCTTATTTGAATCACGAGAGCTTGATCTTTAGTTGCTCCCATATTCTCTTCTCTTATTATGAGTCGAGCTTCTTCTTGTGTGCACTCTTCCCAGAGTCTACTGAAGTTAATCACTTCCTTTTGGCACACATTCCTCGAATGAATGAATCCCATGATCTTGGGAGGCCATTCAAGGTGGTTATAACAATATCTTATTATTCTGTGATTACTTCGTCATGGCATCGAAAACTTCCTTTTGGTGTCTTCAAGGATGACACATGAGGGATGAGATGATCTTTAATATAATCTTCAATGATTCTCTTGGCTCTAGTCTTATCCTCATTTCCCTCTGGCTCCTAGAACTTTCTTACTAAAATATTGATCCAAGTCAATTTCTTCAAGGATCACAGAGCTCCTATACTTCCATACTCGAAATTTGTCAGATTCACCATGCTTGTCATCAAGCTGGTGTGATTAGTCATTTTGAAATGAGAACCTTAAATGTAAATAGCAAAAATTTAGATCTTACCAATTTGAGGTGTCCATCCTAGTTCTAGAGCTTGCTGATCTAGGGTTTGTCAAAGCAACCCTAAATTTAAAAACTTGGAATTTCAAACTTCTAATTGGATAGAAAGATGGGCATCTTCAAGGTGAGTTGTCCAATGTACTCCTTTTTTGAAAACAGTGGAGGGAAGCTTTCAGAACAGGAAGCCCTAGATTCGAATTTCTTCTGTAGAAATGACTAATATTGCTTCTGTTGTATCTCTAAATTTTCAAATCCTTAAGGTCTAAAACTTCTTGAATGTGATAGTATGATAAGTCTTCTTTTCAACCCCATAGGTTAGAGAAGAAATGGATTCTCCAAGTGGGACTTATGCTAAGTTTCCCAAGGTGTCTATTTTTAGGACTATTCAACATAGCAAAACTTGTATGGACTTCCACGTATCATTGTTTCACATTCCGGGTCTGAAAAAATTACCACAAAAATTATAGTCTATTCCCTACCTGAAATAGTTTTCTAAATTTCGTTTGGACCTTCGTAGCCCGAGATATAGAAAATATCCCTAGGTCACCTATTTATGACTATATTCTCGAGGAGGCTAGAACCCTAATTCGAAGGAACCATATCTCTTGGAGTCTAGCGAATATGAGGCTAGAATTTTTACACAATGTACAGAACGAATTTCTCTTCATCCTGTAAGATGTTTGGCTTCTGAGCCTTCTCCAATATCTCGTTATATAGAAAGTTGTAGGATTACTAAATTCAGTCTTCTAGGGTTTTCAAGCATGAAACCCTAATTTCCATTAGCCACCATTGTAACTGTATTTCGGCTGTACAATGAAACTTCTCTGATTCAAAAACTGATACCATCAATAGATGAGCCCTAGTGAGGCAAGTTAGCCTATCCCTCCTTACTTGATGATATGTGGAGAGAACACCTTCAACTAGGAAGCCCTAGTTCTCGTAGCTGCACAGTGCCTTCTTTCAGAGAGGCTCTGATACCATGTTATATTTTCTTAAGATATGATTAGATTATCTAGGATCTTTATCTGAAAGAATAAAAAGTACAAAAAAATGCATAAAATGTAAAAGATGCACAAGACACAAATATTTTTCATCGGAGAAACCATAAAGGAGAAAACCCCACAAACTTCTCCAGAATAGTAAGATGATCAACAGCAGTAATAACAAATGTTCATCAACTATCTTTCTCTCCTCCCGTGACTGTCTCTGTCTCTCAAAAAGCCGTAGAGAGTATGTGAGGTGTGTATAAATGAGGGAGAGGACCTCCCTATTTATACCCTTTCAATTCACTGACCAAATACAATACTCGAGCCTACATGTCATCTCACATGGGGCCCACTTCTCCTAGAGAGACCACAATTACATATTACATGATGTTACACTGGGGACTATTTCCCCGACTTACAATGAAGGTTGTACCTGAAGGTCTAGACACAATTTAGACAGCCCGTAAAGGGGTAACACACATCCCCAATGGGGGTACAACAACATACAATAATAATATTCATCATAATATCTTCCGAACTTACAAATACATCAATAGGTTGGGAGTTTGTGTTGTTGTGTACTATGGGCCCAAGGATCCTCACCAATCCTAAATTTTCTTCCATCCCCTGCATTCTAAGCAAGTTTGGATTCATTGACACCGAAGGATTGCACCACATCTTTCCAAATCACAGAGCCTCCTGCATATGATTTTCTGGGATTCCTTATCTAATCTTCAACCGAATCAAGAGCTAAATATTTATGAATGATGACATGTGTCCAAAGAGTTTCATATTTTAACAATCTCCATCCTCCCTTGGATGCAAGAGACTTCACAAACAAGAAAATATTCTTGAGACTCCATCCTCCTAGTCCTTTAAGTACCACAATATTTTCCCAGCGCACTCAAGGGGTCACCTGAGTCTCCTGCTTGCCACTCCACAGAAATGTGAAGCAGATTATCCTTGTCGTTTGCAGAATACCTTTAGGGATCCAAGCAAGTCACATCCAATATACAGGTATAGCTTCCAAAATTGTTTTCACCGAGACCAGTCTAGCTGCTCTAGATAGCCACTTATGACTCCACTGATTCAGTCGCTTCTCCAGCTTTTCAAGAAGCTTTTAAAGAAGCTAATTACAATTTTTTTAATATTAAAAACATTACATCAACAAAACTTTGATTCATTAAAAAAAAGGACTTGCACTTTTTCTTCTTAAAAAATATTCAACAAAACTTTATTATAAATATTACATTTTCAACAAAAACAACTTTATTATAAACATTACAATTACAACATTTTTTTTTAATTGACATTACACTTCAAAAATTAATATTACATTAAATGTACAACATTGTTATATTAATTTAAATAATAAAAACTATAAAAAAAATCATTAAATACATTACATTGACAACAAATACAAGTACAAGGTTATTATAAGCAAGACACTTTATCATGAACATTTCACATTAAAAATTGATATAATATAAAAGATAAAAGTTAAATTATGTTAATATTTTGTAATGTTGTATTGTATATATGTTGTGTTGTGTACAAAATATACACATTATATATATTTTTATGTAATATGTTATATAAAAATTGGTTGAATATTTAAAGTTAGTTGAGTACTTTATTTATAATATTAAAATATTATTTTAAGTCAATAACATTGATAAAAAATAAATTAAAATAATTATATTATTTTTGATATCTTTATATTTTATTTCAATTAATATATGTTATAAAGAGTTTACAACATTTTTCAATTAATTTACATAATTTTTTCTTAACTTAAATATTACATTTGCAACATTTTTTTTAATTTCATTACATATTACATTTACAACATTTTTTTATTACATTAAATATATTAACTTTGCAACATTGTTTTTATTAATTTATATAAAAACAATTTTATTATAAACACTACATTTCCTATATTATGAGCATTACACTTCAAAAATTAATATTACATTAAATCTACAACATTGTTATATTAATTTAAATAAACAACAAATTTTATTATATACATTACATTAGCAACAAATACAACTTTATTATAAATATTACATTTTATTGTGAACATTGTACTTTAAAAATTGATATAGTATAAAATTGATGAAAAAAGATAAAATTTAAATTATGTTAGTGTTGTGTACTATATATATATATATATAAAGGTTGTTCCCCATGGAATCCCTGTTTACACCATGGCTACGTCTACCACAGAAAATATCCCTTATACTCGCTTAGAAAGTATACATGAATGGGCAACAACAACCCTCGAAAGGGCCAATCACAATAAACAGCTCACCAGCCTAATATTTCATTACATACAAGGGATCCCAAGGAGCAAATGTCCTCAGCTAGATTCAAACCAGGGTGGAGAGAAAAATAATTAAATCTCCCAACCACCGGAGCTGCACCCATTTTATATAACATTTATAACAGCGTAAACAAATTTATTACATTTTTTTTCTTATTTTAAATAAAAATGAATTTATTATTAATAATATATTTGCAACATTTTTCTATATTATTATGAGCATTACATTTTAAAAATTGATATAATATAACATTGATTTAAAAAAAAAATTGTTTTTGTTTGTGTTGTGTAAAGTTGGATTATGTCTCTTGTTTTGTGATGTGATATGTTTTTTCTTCAAGCAGAAAAAAACATACTTTTGTTATTTATGTGAATAAAAAAAGTATATAATCTTTTCCATAGACAATATCTCTTATGTTCATGGCTGAATTAAGTACCTAGTGAGTTCATTCAAGTTTAGGTCAAAAAGTCATAGTTATACAAAAACATAACGATCATAACTAAGTTTCAAAACATGGAAACATCGTAACAAGTGATGCTCATCAGTCTAAACTTTAAAAATATTGATTGAACCCGAGTCAATCAATGTGTTATCCATGATTTCTTCCCAGATTAGTATGTCAATCTCTCCATTCAGTGCTGCTTTTGAGAGAAGATCTGCTGACTCGTTCTACTCCCTATAGGTGTGTTGAAAATTGATAGTGGAAGCAGTTTATCATATCTCGAATTATCTTACACCAAGGTATGAGGGTAAGAACTTGAATATTGTATTCACCTGTAGCCCATTTGATGGTAACCCTTAAGTCACCGTAAATCCGGAGAGTGGCAATTCCAAAGATTGTGGCAACTTTGCATAAGCACTAGAAAGCTAATAGCTCCGCTTTCATATTTGTTCTTGTACCACAATGCAGTTTTGTATTGAATGAGTGGATATTATTTATCAATAAGGATACACCTGCAACACAAAATCCATCTTTGGCTACCCCATCAAAAAATCTAGTAGCACCCAATGGTTGGATTTCCTTCAAGCATATGGCTCTGGTGGAAGATACAAAAATCAATCTGAAGTCTTGAGTCAACTGTAAAATGTGGTTGCAAATGTTGTATGAGTTCTAAAGATGATTTTCAAATAGACAAGTATTTCTCACCCTCCATATTTTCCAAAAAATGATTGCTAGTATTGAATGATAAAATTTACTTGAGTTTATCGAATTGGTGAAACAGGTATCCAAGTTTTCCCCTCCCAAGACTTGTGAAATATTTAAATGAAAACAAATTTTTTTCCAAATATGAAGTGTGAACCCACATTTGTTAAGCAAATGATATGTGGATTCATTTGACTATTTGCAGAGAATACGGTAACTGGGGCCAACTTGCGATGTGACATGTTGTATGCAAAATATACCCACATAATGTAAAATATAAATTATAGATAAATATCTAAATTTAATTGAGAATTTTATTTAAAAATAGAAAGATATAAAATGTAAAATATAAATTATAGATAAATATGTAAATTTAATTGAAAATTTTATTTAAAAATATAAAGATAATAATTAAAGTGTAATATTAAAAAAAATGGAAACATATATGACAGTTTTAAATGTAAAATGAAAAAATAGTGTATAATATGTATTAACATAACTTCCGTGTTTAATTTTTCAATATAAAATATAAAACACATTTTCTTTATTGAAAAAAAAAAGATTTATAAAAAATAAACGAAATAAATTATGTTATATTTGTGTTTCAATAAAATAGATATATTAAAAAATTTGGGTTTTTCATTTTATATTTAAATTCTATATTTTAAATAAAATTAATTTTTAATTTCATTTATTTATGATTTTATTACTTTAATTAATTAATGTATTTAACTAAAAAAATGAAATTCAATATATTTTTCAACTATTTTTATTTTATTTTATAATTATTCGTAAGATGTAGAGTAGTTGGTGGAGGGGTATGGTTAAGACGTCCCCTAAGTGAAAAGTCCGCCATTTCAAATCCCATGGATAACAAAATCCAACCATGTTAAGGGTTGGTGCGGTCTAGGTCGGGTGCAATCATCGGGTGATTTTGACGGCTTAGACACCCTTTGTTCGTGGTAACTTAGCCAATGTAACATACCCTAATTCTAGAATAGCTTACTGAGGTGGGAAAATATAAAAATTTATGTGGAAGTGAAACATTTAATCACACCAATAGAATTCAACTCCTTGTTTATGTAATCATAACTATTTTTTTAGGACTAGGAACCTACGAAGTACAATCACATAATGAAAATCTCACTGTATAATATACTAATGTGTCAGCATTATATTAGTTGTATGATCAAACAATTACAAGTTAACCTTGCTATTCACTTATAGCACCATATGTTGTACTAGGTCCCCTTACACACCATTATCAACGGTGGAGGTGTAGTCTCCTAGTCAGCTGAGGAGCAATAACAAGGTTAGATGACTGGATATGATAAAAGAAAACTAATTACAAGGTATGCATATATATAATGGTTTTATTCTACAGTGTCTTCCGGGAATTATCTCGATGCCATTCACAGCCTCTGCAACCAACACTCAACATACATATTAGTACTATATAACAGTCTATAAATCCGAGAACATAAACTTCATAATAAACTTATAAATAAGATAAATTAAATCCTATAAACAAAACTAACCATCATATATACTTATTTAATTTGACTTTAGCTTGGGAAACTGAAAGCGTGTCTACGACTTTCCTCTCAACCATAGGCTTCATGTGACGTAGGTTTTCCTGTCTAAAGCCACCCCCGAGCTGGGCAACGAATCCACTAGGCTGGAAGATAAAAGAACATTTTTGCCCAGTTTTCTCATCAAGATATTTCACTTGTCTAGGACTCATATCATAATTTAGTATTTGCATACAAGCTCCGTTCAAATTTAGAAAAAATTATTATTATTAAGGATGGACATATTACTATTCAAATATCTAAAACTACTAGATCTTAAACATGGAGGCACACCCTTTACAAGCACGTCCCATTTAATCTTGGTTATAGGAAAAGGATGAGGTTAATTCCCTTAGTGGAACCAATCCACTTTATCAACTATATCGATATATGCATTATCTAGTGGTTTCCTTATTGTAAGCCACTCCTTCCCTTCTTTTTTTAGACAGTAACGATTATGATTTATATATATAAGGTGGTATAACCACAAAAACAAAGCCACACAAAGTCACTGGTGCCCTTGAGGAAGCGGCAAACAAAGATCACAGAAATTCATAGGTTCCCTTGAGGGAGCGACAAACATAGATCAAATAGTACCAATCATTTGGGAGTTTGGATAGATGCCTATACAGTCTGTAAATTAAGCAAAGAGAGCCAGAAAACTACTAGCTACACGCTAGATACTAAAAACATCAAACATAGAAGCAAGCAGACCAAAACCATTTCCTAATAGACATAGAATTATTGAGCTTTCTCACCATGGTGAGAGGATGAACCTGAGAACTTCACTGCCTCCAACTTCACCACCTTCAATTCCAGCTTCTCAAGTTTGATTTTGAATTCTGCCAGCATCCCTGTCAAAGCATATTCAGTTCGTGATATTGACCGAGCAAATTCCTTCCTCAGAAAAGCCATATCTCTATCAATTGTTTCCAGCCTACGCCCTCCTTTTGTGTCGATCTTGCCCAAGTACCAATTCATTTTCTTAATCTCCCTGATGTCCATTTCCATGGGATGCATAGGTGGGGAAGATACCGTGGACTTAGAGGAAGCCGAGGATACGTCCATGTTGAAAACATCTTGAACACTAAGAAAACGAACAAAATCCTCACTGATACAAACACACCAGATCTTGAGACAACAATCAATGCACTTCCTCGGCATTATGAACTTGCCACCCAAATCCCTCTAGAAATCCATAATTGCTTGAAGGTCCTCATCATAATTCACATAAGGGAGATGAGACATTGTTCTTATTGTGAGGTGGGAACGGTCCTACTCGATCGTACAAGAATTAATATAGGCCATCAAACTGCATGTCCTTTCACACGTGTCAGATCCATTTCCTAGATTGCACCACAAACTAATAACCTCCGCCGTGTGGGAGCGCCCAGGGCAGCTGACATGGGCAGTGAGGTGGAGAATTACTCCTAGGTCACGGTCCATGGTCCTATGGAGAAAAAGGTCTAGGGTCCTATGGTATCTGGAAAAAGGTGCTAGCCCCATTGTTTAACAGCATTCCAATGCCTAGCGTGGAGCCGATATTCGTAAGTAGATCTGCTTTACTATTGTACTTCCTTAAAATGTGGAAGAAATTGACTTTGTGGAAATAATTGACCAGGGCTTGAATTTTCCTGATCAGCTAACACAAATGCATCTAGAAGGGAAGAGTATGCTCATCGAGGGCCTGTATTATTATTCTTGAGTCTCCCAGCACTATAATTTCGTTAATTCCTTGGTTCTTGGCTATCCAAAGCTCTTGCTAGAGAGATAGTGATTTCTCTACATTGTTTGTTTCCATTCCAAGTCCCCAAGAGAAGTTTGATTCTAGTTTTCCATCCGAGGTGATGAGAACCCCACCCCCCCTGCTACCCCAGGATTTCCTTTCAAAGCCCCATCAGAGAAAATAACATCCCGACGAAGCTGGCTCAGCCACCTTTCAAACTCATTTTCATCAATTCTTAGTTCCCAAGCGCACAAAATTTTATTGAACTTAGCAGTTTCCCTTGGCAAGTTTGGAGACAAGCTCTAAAGCTAAGATTGTTCCGAAGCGGAGGGTTGACAATCAATAGAGTCGCACCAGAGGTGGGAAATACAGTCTCCCAATAGACCTTCATCTTTTGTAGCAACCTGACTTGCCAGAGAAGCTTTCCCTATGAAGATACGTGCATTCCTTTCCAACCACAACTTCCATAAAATAAACTTTGGTAACGACATCCAATACGATTTAATCTTCGGATTCTTAATATTGGCGAAGGGGGGAACCGTTGCCCAATGAATCAATAGATATTGATTTTTTTCCATGGGAGGAGTGAAACCACCAGGGTTGCCAAATTCCAGACTTCTTTGGCATAGGAACAAGAAATCAGTAAATGTTCAGTAGTTTCTTCATGATTCAGACAAAACAGACATCTAGTGGGACCTTCCCACCCCTTCTTTTTCAGATTGTCCCCAATTAAAATTCTACGGTGAGACAAAGTCCAAACAAAGAAATCTACTTTAGGAAGGATTTTCATTGCCCAAACACTTTTCCAAATAGCTGAATTTTCAGTAGGACAGGGAGCTGATATGAGATTGTAGCTCGCTGAGGTGGTGTAGGACCCTGATCTCTTTCCGCATCCTCTAGCATCTTTAAGAGTCCCAGAAACAGGGGATTTCCCATGGAGCTTGGCTATTAGCATTGATTTTTCTCCTTCGAGCTGGATTGGGCACTCAATCCGCCAACCCATCTAGGAGTATGGGCTATCCATGTTCCATTCTAATAAGTCCCAGAGGGTGAGTAGATTATGACTATGGAGATACTCTATGATTTTTTCAATGTCAGGCCATTGTTCAAGTAGCTGATCTCTCGTTATCGAATCCTCCCAAGTTCTGATTTGCTTCCCATTCCCAGGGATCCAAGTAATATTGGGGGAGAGAAAGTTGAGGGCCTTTGACAAAATAGAGAAAATAGCAGATCCTTTTCTTACCAGAGGAGGGATGTCAAGACACCTCAGGCGGTTCCCTGAAAAATATTTTTTCCAAAGGGTCATTTTACCCCAGGACACCTTGCAAGAGACGACATTCTAGAGTATTTTTTCTTTGAGAGCCAAATTTTGAGACGTCGGGTTCCTGATTTGTAATCCTCCTTCCATCAAAGGTTTTGAAAATTTCTCCCAACTTACCAGCAAAAGCTTCCTCTCATTCTATTTCCCTCCTTTCCAAAGGAACTTTCTTAGCAAAGCATCAATGAGGGAAATGACCCCTTTCGGGGCCAAGAGAATGGAACACTGATAGATGGGGATGCTGGAGAGAACAAGTTTAATTAAAACCACTTTTCCTGCTGGATTTAACCACGATGAGCCCCAAGTGTTGATCCTGCTTTTAATCTTGTCCACTATTGGGAGCCAATTGGAGGACTTCGGATTGGTCTTAAAGATAGACACTCTGAGATATTTAAACGCATCCCATTGGGTCTTCCTTTCAATTCCAAGGATTATTCTAATATCAACCATTTATCTAGGATTGCAATTTCAACCTAAGATTTGAGTTTTCCTATAACTAATCTGACTTCCCAAAGCCTCTTGGTAGAGATCAAGCTCTTTTTTAAAGAGTCTTACAGATTGAACACTCGCACCACCCAGAAGGATTGTGTCGTCAAAAAACTGGGCATGATTTACATCTTTCACCCCTCTGGTAATGCGCAGACCAATGAGTTCATTTTGGAGCTGGCTTTGGCCAAGCTGAAAGCTAAGCACAGAAGCCTGGATGGCATAAAGAAGAGGAGAGAGAGGGCAACCTTGATGAAGGCCATGAGGGGCTTGGAAGAATCCAACCACACACCCATTGACAAGGGGTACAATCCAGGGCCCTCTGATACAGGCTTGGATCCATCTAATGAATCTGGAATCAAAGCTGAACCGATGCAAGACCTGAAAAAGGAGCTCATATCGTACTCTATCGAAAGAATTAGTTAAATCCAATTTAATAATCATACCTTTTTCTCAACGATGGAGACTAGAGTAAATTGCTTCTTGGACAAGGATGATATTGTCAGCTATATGCCTTCCCTTAATAAAGACCCCTTGATTCTCAGGAATTATAGCTGGAAGAACCTCTTTGATCCTGTTGGAAATGACTTTGGTGATAAATTTATAACCAATGTTGCAGAGTGATATGTGTCTGAACCTGTTAAAGGAGGTGGCCCCCTTTTCCTTGGGGATCAACACTAGAAAGGGAGAGTTGGTGCTCCCCCCGATTTTGTTGCAAGTTTGAGATTTTGTAACCATTTTATGGAGATCATTCTTGATGGTTTTCCAACATATCTTGAGGAATCTGTTCATAAACCCATCAGGGCCCAGGGCTTTGTCAGGCTCCATACTTGCAAGGGCCCTTTTGATTTTTTTTTCGAGATCAAGGCCATGAGGTTTCTAATGACAGTTTGTTTAATCATATTTGGAACCAGATTTAGAATTGGGGAACTGGGAAGAGTTCCAGGAGGGATCTCCTCAGTGTAGATGTTTTGAAAGTGATCGAATGCCTCCTTAATTTCCTCAAAATATTGATTGTCCTTGACCTTGTGTCTCCTTCACCGCTTTATAGCTCTTATGACCTTTCACCTGTTTTTGGAAGAAGCTTGTGTTTTTATCCTTAGCCTTGAGCCAAAGGCATCTTGCCTTTTGCCTCCAATAATCTTCCTCAATCCTGCAAGCTGCATGTAGATTTCGATGCAGAGTAGTTCCATTTTCTAGGGTTCCTGTATCCACTGGATTCTCCTCCTGCCATATTTGATGATTCTCCATCTTCTATTGAGCTTCTATCCTCTACTCTGCTGGGGATTTTAGATTTTTATCCCATGCTTTAAGAGCTCTTTTAAGCTTCCTTAGTTTTTATTCCCAGACATAGAAAGGGGAGCCTGAAACTGGAGTCTCCCATACCTCTTGGACGAGCTCCTCAAAACCCTCCTGTTTGATCCAGTTTAAGATAAATATGAAAGATATGGGACCAATATTTTTCTCCTCGGGCTGATCCAACATGATTGGCTTGTCATCCAACATGCTTAAGGGAAAAATGAAAGAATTAACTCTATACCCAAGCAAAGGGAGGGACTGCTGTACCAAAAACCAGTCAAGTCGAGCTGCAATATGTTTCGGGTCGATTCTCCTGTTGGTCTAGGTGAACATACTGTGGGACGGCTTGATGTCTTCAAGATCCCAATCCCTTATTATATCTTCCACTGATTCGTGAAGTGGATCTCTGAAAATAGATCCCCTTTTTTTTCCTTTTCACTTACAGTGATATTGAGTTTCCTAGCTATGATAAGGTTCTCTGGTTGGAGAGAGACCAGGGTATCCTGGATACTTTGCGAGCACTCTTTCTTTTCCAAAAGCAACAGTGGAACATAGATATTTAGAATGCTTACCTGAACACCGGATTCCTTGTGACGTAGATTTGAGAAGATCTAGTGAGTGTGGGGGAGGGTTTGAACAAGCTCAAAGGATTATTTTTTCCAAAGTATATCAAGCCCTCCAGATGCTCCTTTAGCACTCCTGGCTATTCCTTCTCCATTTTCCCAAAAGAGATGCCCATTTTAGAGAAAATATACTTCCTCCATTTTTGTCTCCTAGATCAGTAGGATATCGGGGTTGGATATGCGAACTAAGTCTCTCATAGCTTCTGACTTTTTCTTACTCCCCAAACCTTTGCAATTCTAGGAGACCACCTTCATTACTAACCTATGGAGGGATTGGTGGCCCCCTTGGAGGCCTAGCCTTTTTTTCTAGTAAACCTAGGGTTCGTCATTGCCTCAATTAAGGCCTACACTTCAAGAAGTTTATCTTTGTAAGTAGCTTCCTCTCTTCATTCCTTTTCAGTTATGCTCCCTCGCTTTGATTTTTTCTGTGAGAGTTGTGATTGTCCAATTTCTCCTTTCTCTTCCTCTGAAACTTCCTCCTCTTAGATGGGATTCGATGATTCGGGTTGATCCTTCGATTCTTGGCTCTTTCCCTTTCCCGGTGACCCATTCCCTTCTATCTTGGGGCTTGATGGCAGAGGATCTTCCGTCTCCAGACCCAACTCCTCTTCTGGCCTTGCTTCCCCTAATTCGTTGTCGAGAGATGCAAACTTATTCCCTTCATCTTATTGGGGTTTTTGGACCGCATCTTCCTTCCTTTTATTCTGACCTCCCAAATTTCTCCCATCTTTTTTTTAACTATGTTTGGTATTAGCCTTGCCCCGTCTGGCTTGGGTCCACCCTTCTTCTGCTTCTTTATCTGCCTGATCTATGGAAAGCTTTGGGCAGTTCTTTTGGAAATTCCCATATTCATGACAGTGTTGGCATTTGAAAGGAAATTGCTCGTAATCCAATTTCTGAAAGTGTTTCCAATATTCCACTACTAACTTGATAGCCTCTAGTAACCCAGCTTCCAGATCTACTTCTACGCAAATTTTGGCACAAGAATAGTTCTCTTTGGGATTTGCTTTATCAATATATCTTTCCAATATGTCTCCAACAGTTTACAGGGACGAGGGAATCCAACAATGGATTGGAATATTAGGGAGACGTACCCATACCGACACCGCCTTGGGGACATCCACTGTCGGGTCAAAATATGGGGTCCAACGGTTCAGATAGAGACCTTGGGGACCCATGAAATACGGTCCGTTATGACATATCAAATCCCGATCTTCTTTGGAGATAAATTCTAAAAGAAATAACCCACTTCCCACCACATAATAGGTGACACTATTAGTGATCAACGGTCTCCAATTTTTCTGGACCCAATTATCAGTTGACTTGGGCGATGGCCAAAGTCCTGTGAATTTCCCAATCAGAGCCCGATCTTCCAGGGAGATAGAAATATGCATGGGGTGCTATGGAGGGAGATCAATTATTGGAACCTCATCCATATTCTTCACAAATTCACGCACAAGGGCAGAACCAGTTTTATGAGATCGACCCGAGATTAGGTTACTTAAAGTGACAAAATCATCTCAAGAGGCCAGCGGTGAAGGCCCACCTCCATCATTGGGAATGGTGCCGATATGGGCCATATCCAGACAATAGAGTGGCAGAAACACCCAGAGCCTACCAGGTCACAACATAGAGCCCCACGCAGCAATGTCAAAAATATGAAGGGATGCACAGGGTGAGCAGATCACCCAGGGCCAACGACCCAGAGCCTTATGTAGCGGCATTAGAGGTATAAATCAATGGGCAAACATCAACCCTAAATCCAAGAAACCTTAGCCCATAAACCTCAGCCACTCCTTCCCTTCTTAGTGGAATACCTTTACACAAATAATAATTATATTAATATCATACCTTTTTCTCACAATATGTACATCAACACTAAGTGTGGTAAATATTTGCACAAGCCATAATTAAACTTTACAGGTCTCGATTAAAGCACATGAATACCAATACATATAAAACTTAAACATAAGAAAATGCAAGCGGGCAATCTATAAATCGATATTCATATTGAGAATATATCTAAAAGGAAAATCACAGGCAGTAATAAATTTAATCCAAGGCATGGATCTAATTGCAAAAAGAAAGCAGTAATAAATTCTCAATACTTATCAAAATGCAGGCAATAAATGCATGACCAAACATTTATAAAATCACAGGCATAAAACAAAGTTTAAATCATTGACTCGATATAAAGGTATATCGCAGGTAGTCAGAAAGTGATCTATAATATCAACTTAATCTTATATCAACAACTGTAGGCATCAAAATGTGATTTATATTATCCAACTTATATTCATATCAGAGATTGGAGAGATTTATAATAATGAATTAATCTTACATCAGATATTGCAGGCATCAAAATGAGATTGCAGAGATCCATAATGCCACCACAAAGAAACCAGTTCTGATAGTTATCATCAAACAAGTTCCACAATTAAAAAATCAAGGATAAGCAAATCGAATACAAAGATTGGATCCATGCAGGAACTGAAATCATATATCGATATTGGATCTATAACACCTTCTAGTTTGTGATGAAACTATCAATTATAAACCTCAATGTTGCGAAAAACAAATGAATTGATCGAAATATTTGTAGAGTTTTGATTGTTAAAGGCTAGTCTGCATGTCTACAAGGGCTAGTAGGATTTCTACAGCTGCCCAAATTTAGTCGAATTACAGTAGCTTGATATTGAACGAATACACAAACCGAATTCACGGGAGTAAATTCAAAGCAAGAACCAAATGCAAGAAAACATAAAATCATATCAGAGGCAATAAAATGGAGTTTCATACTCATATCCACATGGCTAGGAATATACTCTAAATCATGATAAAGAAAAAAAAATTGTTTGAAAATAAAAAAGAACCTGTTGATACATAGTCGAAAGCGGAGTGAAGGTAGGATGGTGAGGAATGGTCATGGAAAAAGGCTCCATTGTTGCTCCATAGAGATCATTCATCACTTACAAAAAGCTCAGTTATGTTTAGTATAAGACATAGTAAAGAAAAAAAAAGTGGTGTCATGCCTCCTTTTGTCGCATTAACAAAATGTCGAGGCCATACAACAAAATTATCATCACCCAAGGGTTCCATGCTTCCAGTCCAGCAGGATCATAAAGGCATTGGGACAATGTCTTCTCTCCCAAGGAATCCACGTAGTTCAATATTCATGCAGATAAAACCGAAGTAGCATAAGCAAAGTAGCGTAGTAGACTTTAAGATGTTTCCACCACATGAAACTTTCTATTCCAAACGTACAACGATTTTCTGCAAAACCGATTCAGCTTTCCAAATAGCGAAAAACACAAAACAATCTCCAACATAAGCATGTCACAGCAATTATTCTTCCCTTAATTCGTTTATCAAACGATTGCAGATTGACATCCAGGCTCATGGACACCAAAACAAAAAGAACTCCCACTTTGTCACCTTCGATTGAAAAAACGTCTCACTTAAAATACAAAACCATTTGGATCCACACAGGAGAAAAAAAACTCAAAGGTTTCTTACACATTTTTTTCCAACAGGACAAGTGGTGGAAGAAGTTACACTAACTTTCTTCCTAAGGGAACAAATCTCTCGATTTTCTCTAAGAAGGAATCGCATGCTTAAAGGTTTACTCATGCTTTAGAAGTTGGTATCCCTCATATATTGAAAAATATGCGCCAATATATATATATATATGGAAAGTCCTTCTAAAACAATACATTTATAATGTTCCCTTTCTATATATTTTTTTCCTTAGAAAAAAATCCCTTTATTCTCACTGAATAAACTTGGACTGCCCTTGTGGGGCATACATAAAGTTATTTATGCCAAAAAAGGCTCACTTAAGTTACCACATGATGTACACAAAGGTCACCAAGTGGTCATACATTTCTTCCATATGAATCCTGAGATGGAATTTGGAGCCTTGTCATAACCTTATCTATTGATTTACCAACATATTATTTTCATACTCTTTTATCTCCATTATCCCTGGAGGGAGCAATAACGTTTCTTTGGGCAGTTTATCTGCATCAGCATTCATCTCTCTATAGATATGTTGGAATGAAATTGATTCAAAATTCTCCTTTTGGCTCCTTATTTCTCTTAACAAATGCTGGAGACGTGGTGCATTTATTTGCAGCTGACCATTTGCTCAATCAATAGTCAATTTGGAGTCTCCAAATATCTAAAGGTTACGTACATTCTTTTCCGAAGCTATTCAAAGAACTGACCCTAGGTATGATAACTCTTCCTTTTCATTTGTGCCCTGTCCTGGTGCAAAGGCAATCTCTATCTTTGTTGAAGCATCCAGAAAAAGAATACCTCCTGGTCCTCCCAGGGGGGATCCCCTTGACTTGCTCCATAGAAGAAATATCATGGAGTATGTGTTTCAATGTTCGGCGGTTTGAGCACTCTTATTGGTTTATTTTTTGGTTCCGTTTTATGTTCCATAGCCTTCTGCATAAGCACATTTATCGTTATTTCTGGGGACGTCAATGTGTTTTTGAAAATTTCTCTATTCCTTGTTTCCCATATAATAAAAACAAAAAGGGCAGGCAACGCTTCATTTTGACATACCCTTTTATTGCTCCACCATTTTTTCACTCTGTGCTCTAGAGATTCTTCATCTTTTGTGCTTGTAGAGGGATAC
>LPNX010580756.1:110116-133964 GCA_001517045.1 Pseudotsuga menziesii | reverse complement strand
ATATATATATATATATATACACTTTTTAACCCATCATAATTGGTTTAAAAAGATGCATTTTTTTTAACTAAAATGTATATATATATATAGGTTGGCCATAGCCATCTACCAATTTACAAGTATGTTGATTATTACATTCCCTTATTTCCAAAAAATCTCATTTCTGGTGATGATACAACTGGCAGCGCTCCTCTATTATTTTTTATGGGATTTGATGCTTCAAGCTAGGTCCATCATTCAGACTTAGCATTCCTGTAGGAAGTTGGAAGCCCAGATTAGGTTTCTAATCCTCCTTCTTATTCAATTCTCGGAGTATATGAAAAAATGAAACAGAGTCAAATTCAATCAAGATGAATTGAATCCTTTGCATAGTCCCATTCAAAGATAGCTTTCTGAATTGTTTATCAGTATTTAAAACTTTGATTTGAATTTCTGGATCTCCAAATATTTGCAGGTCTTTATGTCCGGCTTCATTCGCTAGTTGACAGGCTTTTAAAAGAGGAAGTATTTTCGCTTGGTTATTCGTGCTTTGTCCTAATCCCCAACTGAATCTAGTTTCTAATATTCCTCCCAGATAATATAGCATTTCCCATGCTTCATCTATCCCTCGGTTTCCTTTGGACGCTCCATTGAAAAAAACTGAAACTTTATTTTATCTTTTCCACCATTCTGAAAATTCTTTTCCCGGATGTCTCATTTGCCATTTTGGTTTTATTAAAGGCTTACTAGACTCCTTCTGATATTTTGTCGGCTGCAAAGAATTAATCCATCAATATTCAACTATTGAGGGATCAATTTGAATTTGATTTCCCACTGCTTCCAGTAACATAGCCTTTTCTTTTGCAGCTACAATTTTTGGCTTCGTGGACCTGTTATTAAAAATTAATTCATTTCATGCAAGCCAAAGTTTCCACCATAGGAATTTTGGAATAGCTTGCCAAATTTTACTCCATCCTCAACAAATTGAACTATTTCTTGGATACCTTAACTTCCAATTTAAAATAAAAATACAATTTTAGTTTGCACAGGCATAGACACCGACAAACCGTTTAGAATCAGCACCCAAGGTTGTTGAGTGAAGTCACAGTCAATGAACAAATGGTTTTTTGTCTCTGCAGTGTGTTGACATAAACAACATCTAAACGGGCCATAAAATCCTCTCTTAACCATATTTTCGCCAGTTAACACCTTCTTATGCATTACCATCCACGTGAAGAAATTTACCTTAGGCACACGTAAAGAACTCCAAACCGATTTCCAGAAGTGTGTTGGTTGCAATGGATGTAAATTTGATTGAATAACAATGTATCCTTGCACTGTTGTGTATTTTCTCATGTTTCCCCATCACTAGCAATCCTTAATTGAAATATTAATTGGAGGTTTTCCTATCAACTCTGTCAGCAACAAAAAAAAATTGTGAATTAAGCCATTCTGGCAGTTCTGTAAATTACCAATCTATCCAATTTCCTTTGTTGTCCCACATTGAGATATATGCTAACCGTAATATCCTTTATTGACAACCAAATATTGATCTATGTGAGAGAGGGTTTGGTTGATAATGGAGCATGTACTTGAATATTATCCTCCCACGAAATAATTTTCCTTCCATTCCTCGAAATGTGATATAAATGATTTTGGAAGAATTCAAGTCCTCTTCTTCATAAATTCCAAGTTAGAGGGCCTTTGGGAGTGTTTACTACCTGTAGGTTTCTAAGAGTTCCTCCGAAGAGATATTTTTTCCATAAAACTTGACTAACTAGATGTTTTCTATCAGAAAATAGTTGCCACAAAATATTTCCTCCCATAGCAAGATTTGTCAAACTCGGATCTCTGATTTGTAGGCCACCTTCAAACACGGGTCTTTTGACTATATCCCAGTTAACTAGACTCAATCTATTTTGATTACCTTTTCCACCTCTCCAGAAAAAAAAAAATATCTAATAAGTTTGGAGATATGATCCATAATTGCTTTTGGAGCAAGGAAAAGAGAAGATTGATATATTGGAAGAGCTTCCAGAATTGACTTGATCATTATAAGATTCCCAGCCTTCGTGAGCCATTGTCCACCCCAAGAAGCATTTTTTTCTTTTATCTTACTAATTACTTCCAGCCAAAGAGAATATTTGTTTTGACTTAAGGTTAAAGGAAGACCCAGATATTTAATATTATCCCAAATGTCATACCTAGAAAATTCTAAAATATTTTCTATATTCAAGATAGTTGAATGGTCGGTGTTCCAAACATACATTGCATTCTTTCTTTTGTTAATCAGACATCCTGAAATGAGACAAAAGTTTTGCAAAATTTCTTTGAAGGCGAGCTCCTCTTCTCCCACTCATGCGCTATAGTTGAGTGAGTGAGTGTTTCAAATAGAGAGGCTCACTCTCTATTTATACTAGTTTTCCACTTGACAATTACTTACCATGGCCGACCTCACTAGGAGAGTCTAATAACCCTAGTACCCCTCAAATGTGGGGACTGTTTCCCTGACTTACAAAGGAGGGTTAACCTCTATGAGTTTACATGACTTGATTATATTAATCATTCTCCCGATAGGAAAATCAGGGTACAATGAAATACAATATAAGATATACAAGAGAATACATTCCGAAGTTACAAATACATCAACACTCCCTCTTAACTAGGAAGGTATTCTCTTAACACAGTTCATCAGCATAAGTCTTCATCACATAATCATCATCAAAGATGGATCATCATCATCATCATTTCTCCTGCTATCTCAAGTAAATGGTGTTATCTCTCAATTCTACTCGTCATAGGAAGTTCTACAGAGCCAACCCTTTTTCATGCTTGTTGTAGGCTTAGCCTCCATGTAGGTATTCATCGATAGAGACATCCCTTTTTCATGCTGGATGTAAATCTACAGTGCCAACCCTTTTTCATGTTGGATGTAGTTCTCCATCTACAGATCCATCCCTCTTTCATGTTGGTTGTAGTTCTACAAATCTATCCCTTTTTCATGCTAGTTATAGGCCTTTACCTCTGCAAGGACTTCCTCTATAGAGCCAGCCCTTTTTCATGCTGGTTGTAGGGCTTGCCCTCTACAGAGACTTGCTCTACAGAGCCAGCCCTTTTTCATGCTGGTTGTAGTTCTACAGATCCAACCCTTTTTCGTGTTGGTTGTAGGCCTTTCCCTATTCAAGGAATTCCTCTATAGAGCCAGCCATTTTTCATGTTGGTTGCAGTTCTCTGCAATTACATCCAACCATGGGAGGAACCAATCCTATCACCATGTCAGAAAGGAACAACACTTACATCTGACCATGGGAGGAACCAATCCTACCACCAAGTCATAAAGGCACAACACTTACATCTGACCATGGGAGGAACCAAACCTACCACCATGTCAGAAAGGAACACAAACTCATCACTTCCCCTTGGAAGGAACCTCAATCTAGAGAACACGAAGCTTCTCCCTGAAGTACTCAAACTTCACTCTAGCTAATGGCTTGGTCAACACATCAGCTATATGTTCATCCATTGCAACATACTGGAGCTTCACTACTCCTCTCTGCACCATATCCCTGATATAGTGATATTTGATCTCGATATGCTTCAACTTGTCATGGAACACTGGGTTCTCCGACAACTTCACACAACTCTGGTTGTCACAATATATACAAGTAGCATCCAACTGGAGATCAAACAAATCATATAGTAGCTTCCTCAGCCACACTGCCTCACAACTAGCCGAACAAGCTATGACATACTCTTCTTTGGCTGTACTCAGTGCCACGCAGGACTGCTTCCTGCTAAACCAAGAGATCACACCTGATCCCATATTGAAGCAGCACCCCTAAGTGCTCTTCCTATCAATAGCGATGCCTACCCAATCAGAATCCACATGACCTTCAAGGTTAATCTTCTGATTCACCTCATACTTGAGCCCATAGTCAACTATACCCTTCAGGTACCTCAGAATATGCTTTGTAGCAATCAGGTGAACATGTCTCGGATCCATCAGGAACTGGCTCAATGTGTTCACAACAAAGCAAATATCTGGTCTCATGTTTGTCAGGTACATCAATGGTCCAATCATCTGATGATACATCGTAGCATCAACCAACTCTGATGAAGCATCACTCAATAGCTTCAAGTTCGATGCCATAGGTGTGGTCATGGCCTTGCAGTCCATCATCCCAAACCTCTTTAGGATCTCTACTGCATACTTCCCTTATCCCAGGGAGATTCCATCTATATTCTGCCACACCTCCATGCCTAGAAAGTAGTGCATCATACCCAAGTCTTTCATCTCGAACTCGGAAGCAAGCTTCCTCTTAGCATCAGCAATCAACCCATCCTCACCTGTTACAAACAGGTCATCTACATACAGTAGGAGTATTACTGGGTTCCCTTCCTTAACCTTGTAGTAAATGTTGGAATCCGCTTTACTCTTGGTAAATCCCAAGCTAGTCAGAAATTTTTCAATCATGTCGTACCATGTCCTAGGTGCATGTTTCAAACCATACAGGGCCTTATTCAATTTGCACACATGATTCTCCCTGTCATGTGTCTCAAAACCGAGAGGTTGCTCCACATACACTTCCTCTTCCACTACACCATTCAAGAATGCAGTCTTGACATTCATCTGGTTTATCTTCCATTTCATCACTGCAGCTAGAGCAAGTACTGATCTGATGGAAGTGTATCTACCTACAGGTGCAAATGTTTCTTCATAATATATCCCTTCCTTCTTGGAGAAGCCACGTGCCACAAATATTTCTTTATATTTCTCTTATGTTTCCATCTACAGCATGCTTGATCTTATATATCCATTTGGAAGTCACAAGAGACTTGCCCTCTAGTCTTGGTACCACATCCCATCGATGATCGACTGGTACTCCTCGATCATAGCATCCTTCCATTCTTTCTTTTCTGACTCTTCTTGATAGTTGGAAGGTTCTTTATCAATGATGTCACACAATAGGGCTACATAACTGATGTAGGACCTAGTTTTCTTCCTTTCTCTGTGCATTTATTCTGGAGCCCAATATCTTTATACACCTTGGATAGCCTCTGATACCCATGGAGGTTTCCATTTGTAAGGATTCTTCTCCTAGGGTGGATCTATAGGTTCATGGGGTTCTTCCATTTCTCGATCTTCTTCTAGAGTTGCTTAGTTCATAGTTGTATCTCGGATCCTGGGTACTTCTGTTTCTTCAAGTTCTACAATAGGCCTTTTTCTGGATTTGTTGTAAGCTGAGTCTTCGTCAAATTGCACATCTCTACTGATGTCGATCTTCTTGAATCTTGGGAAGTATATTCTGTAAGCCTTCGATCTTTCACTATATCCCACAAATATACCCTTCTTTCCTGAAGGATCTAACTTTGTCCTCTTTTCTTTCGGAATGTGTATGTACATTGGACAACCAAATATTCTGAGATGACTGACTTTTGGTTTCTTGCCAGAGAATACTTCTTCAGGTGTCTTGTTCTTAGGTACTCTATGTGGAGTACAGTTCTGTACATACACAACTTTCCTAGCAGCTTCTTCCCATAGATGCATGGGAAGATCTTGATCATGAAGCATTGACCTTGCAGCTTCCATAATCGTTATATTCTTCCTTTCTGCAACCCCATTCTGTTGTGGATTATATGGAGTGGTTAAATCCCTCTTAATCCCTGAATCTCTACATAATTACTTGAATTCATCTAATGTGAATTCTCCGCCATTGTCTGATTGAAAGGTCTTGATTTTCTTCTCTGTGTAGTTCTCGATCAAGGCTTTGAATTCCTTGAACTTACTGAATACTTCATCCTTGCTTTTCAAGAAATATATCCATGTCTTCCTAGAAAAATCATCATTAAAAGAAACATAATATGCATACCCACTTAATGTACTGGAGGACATTGAACCGCATACATCGGAGTGGATGATTTCCAAGATTCCTTTTGCCTTTCTCTCGCTACTTGGAAATGTCTTCTTTTTGTTCTTTCCTTTTGCACATCCTTTGCAAACACCTTCATGTTTTTCCTGTATTTCTGGAAGACCTTCAACAGATTTTCTTACAAGTGGTAGTTCCCTGTAGTGCACATGTGCAAGCCTTCTATGCCAAAGTTCACTTGGATCTACTGATTCATGGACCAAATCTTGTTCTGGTTGGCCCTTTAATTTGTATAATCCTCCCTCTTTCTCTCCAATCACTACTGCATCATCTATAGTCTTTCCCTTTGGCCACATAAGGACTTGGCCATCTACAAATGCAACCCTCATGCCTTTTGCATCTAATTCAGAGATGGAGAGAAGGTTCTTCTTTAGTCCTGGTACAAACAAGACATCCTTCATCTTCATAGACTTTCCAAAGTCTAGCTTATAGGAGGATTCACCACTAACTTTTATGGGATACTGGTAGTCATCCCCAAGTTTCAGTTTGTGGGGTGACTCATGTTCAGATAGTTTCACAAAGGATTCTTTGAATCCCGTCATATGTTTGGAAGCCCCACTATCAATGATCCAATCATTGCTTCCATGTTTGACAGTTCCCGTGAGGGCATAAATCAAAGCATCACTTGAAGAGTCTTCACTTTCTTCTTTGACTCTCTTTCTGGGAGGTGCATCATCCTCTGCAGTGTGACCATGATGTCTTCTTTTGTTTCCCTTCTTCTTGTGAGAGCCACTTTTGTTTCTAGGAAACTCTCTAGAAAGGTGTCCTTTCTCGTCACATGTATAGCATCTGATTCTGGATAGATATCTACTATATCTTCTAGGATTATCTTTATGATTCTGGTGAGAATTATTACCACTTCAATTATGGTAGTCCCTTCTACTTTTCTTGGTGTGTGCTGTGAGAGATTGATCTTCATTTCCCATCTTTTCTGCTTGAGCTACTATTCAAGATTCTTCTTGTGAACATTCCTCCCACAACCTACTAAAAGTGATTATCTTTCTTCTAGCACAAATCCCTTGAATGAAGGAGTCCCATGACCTAGGGAGACCATTCAAGGTGGTCATCACAATTTTTGCATTCTCTACTTCTTCATCCGCTTCTTCAAGTTGTTCTCTGATTTGAGAGACCCTTGTAAAGTATGACTGTATGGTTTCTGCATTCTGGATCTTTACATTCTTCAACTAATTTCTCAAAGTCATCTTCCGATTTATGTTCTTCCCTTCAAATAACTTGGTCAAGGAATCAAACATCTCTTTAGGTGTCTTTAGGGAAGACACTTGTGGTATAAGGTGATCTTTGATTGAATCAGCAATAATCCCCTTGGCCTTGACCAAGTTATTCTTATGTAAGGCCTTAGCCTCATCTCCCTATGGAACTGGAACATCTCCACTTATGTAGGTGTCCAATTCATTTTCTTCAAGAACCAGTGAGATCCTATACTTCCATGCTTGGAAGTTTTCAGCTCCTTCAATATTTTCATCAAGCTTGGTGTGATGAGACATCTTAACGGAGAACCTCAAATGGAAATACAAAAGATTTAGATTTTACCAATTTGAGAAGTCGAAACTGGAGCTGGAGCTGATCTTCTGCAGTGTTGGTTTTTTGGTTCAGGGTCAAATTAGGGTTTGACTTTCCCGGAGTTCTACCCAACCAAAAACTTCGATCTTGGTCTCTAAACTTTGATTTTGATGAGGAGAGCAATCCTATACTGGGATCACTCAAAAATTCCTCTTATGTGACAAACCGTATTTTCCCGCAGTAATGACAGGTCAAAAACTGAAAATGCTCATAATCAAATTCTACTTCGATAAAAAGATGTGTCCTTCAATGGAGAGTTATCCTAGCCTCCTTTTGTTGATGATCTGTGGAGAGAGACCCAAAATATAAGAAGCCCTAACTTCTGCAGTTGCACAATGTCTTCTTTTCCGGTTAGCTCTGATACCATGTTAGATTTTTATCATTTAATCAATATGATCTAGAATATTATCTAAGAGAATACATGCACAACAATAATCACAAGAGACAAGAGACACAAAGAGTTTTCCTCAGGGAAACCATAAAGGAGAAAAACTCGCAACTTCCTCAGATATAGAATGAGCACCAATGGAAAAAGTAAAACCCAAAAACACAAAGATGATCTCCAACAGTTGTTCTCTCTCTCACTTGTGCGAGCTCCTCTTCTCTCACTCGTGAGCTACAGTTGAGTCTGTGTGTCAAATAGAGAGGCTCACTCTCTATTTATTCTAGTTTTCCACTTGACAACTACTTACTAGGTCCGACCTCACTAGGAGAGTCTAATAACCCTAGTACCCCTCAACTGTGGTGACTATTTCCCTGACTTACAAAGGAGGTTTAACCTCTATGACTTTACATGAATTGATTATATTAATGATTCTCCCGATAGGAACATCGGGGTACAATGAAATACAATATAAGATATACAAGTGAATACATTTCAAAGTTACAAATACATCAACACTACTTGTAACCATATGCTGTGAGACTTCAATCTCTAGTATTCTTATTCCTTTATAAAAGCACGAAAGGTGTTGAAGTGGGCTTGTTGTTCTTTTTCCAGCTGAGCTGAAGTAATTCCTGTTTCATCCATTTCCATTTGAATCGCCTCTAAATTTTTTAACGCCTCTATTCTATCATTGGATGGAGATTTCATATATTGTTTAACCCATTCCTTGAGAGCAAGTTTTGTGAATTTTAATTTCTGCTCCCATACAAAATTGCCGATCCAATTACTAGTCAAGCCCAAGACTGTGAGACTATATTCATAAAACCTTCACGGTATATCCAAAGTGGACTAAACCTGAACGGTATGGGCCCAATATTTTCTTCATCTTCAAACTGAAGCATTATAGGTTTATGATATGAAGTTAATTTAGGCAGAATGTTAGAAGAAATTATTTTTTTCTCCAAAAAAGAACTCTGAACCAAGAAACAATCCAGTCTTGTTGAGATGTTGGTCGCTCCTTCTCTATTATTGGTCCATGTATATCTCCCTTTCTTTGGCTTGAAATCTATAAAATTCCAGAATTGGATAAAATTCTCCATTGTTTTAAGCATTGGATCCCTCCCATAGACTCCTCCGCTTTTATCCTTGGGATCCATCATGATTTTAAGATCACCAGCCACAATTATATTGGAATGCACATGTGTGTCAACATAATCTGCAAGAGACTTCAAACATTCTTTTTTCTCTTGAAAATTTACAGGAACATAAAGATTAAAAATAGATAGAGAAATCTTACTTGCGATATGCCAAAATTCAGTAAATATCCAATGCTAAAATTTTAAAGGAATTTTCCAAATAAAGTGTGTCCTCTACCCACAACATTGCAGGTCCACCAAATGAACCCCTTGCACTCACTGCGATCCCTATGCTCTTCTTCCATTTCATTTTTCTTAATGAGAGGAGAGTTTCTTCATCTACCTTTGTCTCTTGGAGTAAAAGGACATCGGGTGAAGCCATTTTTATGAGGTCTTTTACAACTTCAACTTTTGAAGGATTTCTCAGCCCCCTACAATTCCAAGAGACAATGTGCATTACTTATTTATGACAGAAGGTTGAGGGCCTCCCTTTACAGGTCTAGCCCAAGTATTCCTATCAATAAACATCTCTATTGTGGCTTGACTGCCTTGCATCTTCAATCGTTTGGCTTCTTCCTCTCGAACCTTTTTAAGGGATTTACATCCTTTTTTGGAGTACCTGTCAAGAGATTCTTCTTCAGAGGATTCAGAACTATCCATAGGTTTCTTTTTTGCCACTTCAGCATATGTAGGGGAAGAGCCACCAGCAGGAGAACCAAGATCCTGAGTAGCATAAATTTCTTCCCTTATGAGTCCTTGAGATTGTTGGAATTCCCCCTCCTCAAGCACCAGAGGTTGTTCTTCTGGATTGCTCAACACTGCAAATTTTTTTGTGATGTGATTTCCTTCATAGCTGTCTCATTTTCATTCTGCTTCTGCCGGTGGGGTTACTGCCCGACCCCATTTCTCCTCTTTTTCCTTTTGATCTATTAACCTGCTTTACTATGCTGTTTTTTGGGGCTTGAGTCCATTGTTCTCCCTTCTCTTTGTCAGCTTCCTCCTCTTCTTTCTTCTTACACATTCTAGCAAAGTGACCATATCCATGACAATGCCTGCATTTAAATGGCAATTGTTCATAATCGAGCTCGTGCACATGTGACCAATCTGCTACTGTCAATTTAATCGCTTTAGGCAACCTTAGAATATTGATCTCTTCTTTCATCCCTATCTGTGTACTTCCCCAATCTGTTTTCGATGGCTTCTAAAGATTATGGATTCCAGAAGTGAAGAAGAAGATGCGTGATTATAACCTAAATAGGAACTGTTGAAGGCACATTTTGGCTAGGATCAAAATCTGGCGTCTACTTATTCAGGTACAACCCTTGAGTGCCCATGAAGTATGGACCATTTCGAAATATTAAATCTCCATCTTCTGATTTTTCAAAAAGGAAAACATAGTATCCCTTACCTACTAGATGATTGCAAATGCCTTCCAAGATAAGGGGCTTCCAATTCCTCTTAACCCATCCATCGATTTCCTTGGGGGATGGCCAGAGACCAATGAACTGGCTAATGAGACCTTGATCTGCAATATTCATAGTTGTCCGGCAAGGTCGTTCTGCAGGTAAATCCACCGAAGGTATATTGTCTAATTTCTTGACAAACTTCTATTGATTTGGACTGAGTTTCCGTTTACTGCTTGCTGCAACCAATCTTCTGAATGCATCAAGCTCAGGGGGAGGGGAAGGATCCCTTCGTGCTTCCATGTCACTCAAATCTCTCAACACAAGCTCAATGACTAGGAATTAGGAGATCAAATCTCATTTCAAGACTTCAACAAAGAATCTACTCCCGATTCAGATCCAGATCAACCTACAAAATCGAAAGTCGATCCTTCAAATCCAAGAAAAATCTACAAAATTTAAACTCTACAACTGTGCACGCTCTCCCAACTTTAAATCTATATTAACGATCCCATTACTTTTAGAAAGATGTATTGATCAATGAAAAGGAATTGCTTTAATGTTGAGATGTATTGATCGAACTCCAATTGAAAGAAAAAAAAAAGAGTGACAAAAACCAATCTTCATACATTAGTCGGAGAAAGTTCAAATTCATTTCAAAGCTGAAGGTGAATTATTCTTTCATATATAAAATAAATTGATTTTAAAATATAAAAATAATAGAACAATCATCCATATTTTATATATGAAAGAATAATGTTGGGTTGAATTGAATATAAAATAAATCAATCAAAATGGTCAAACTCATTATAAGTTATTTGATATATATTGATAAGGTATCTGACATTTCTTGGAGGACTTGGACTTGACCTTGAACTTCAAACAAAGCTTGGAGTAATTAAAGGGAAGGTGAATTATTCTTTCATATATAAAATAATTTGATTTTAAAATAATAGACATAAAGTAGAAATAAAAATTCTACTTAAATGGTTTTAATGGAAAAAAGTACTTGATAAAAACTATAAAGAACAAGAATGTTGTCCATCTAAATTGATAACTATAAAACCCTAACAACACATTGTACATTTTTCAAACTAAATTGATAACTATAAAACCCTAACAACACATTGTTTTCTTATAGGTCATTTAGAAAGAGAAACATTGTATCTGTGGATTCTATTATATTATTTATTAAAAAAAAAAAAGCAATGAGACTTTAAATAAATTTGTGTAATTTCATGTGGAAAATATAAAGAAATCATTTATAGATTTAAGTTTATCTTACAAAATTAGTCTAATTTAAAAAGGTGCATTCAAATTGAAATTTGAAAAATTATCTCTCATTTAAACTAGTGTAATATCTTATTTCTTTATTTCTATATTTTTAATTTACTTTTAATTTAATGAGAAATTATGTACTAGATGACATTTTAGTTTATAAGTGATGACAAAGGTATAGGCAAAGAATACCAAGAAAATACTGAAAGTTAATGAGTTAAAATCAGAAATTAATTATCTTGAATTAAAGTTAAGATAAGTAATTATCTTGAGTTAATTAGTTAAAGTGAAGTGAAGTTAATTATCTTGAATTGGTTAGTTAAGTTAACTAATTAAAATAAGACAAGATCATTAGTTAAATTAACTTAAGTTAATTGTTTTAAGTTAACTCATTAAAGACTTTTTAAGTTATGTTAATTGGATTAAGTTAGCTAAAAATAAGCTAAAGTTATCTAAGTTAAGTTAAAATTATAAAAAAATAATTAATTTAGTCAAAGATTGACTAAATGGTTAGACAAGATAACTTGTGAAGTTCACTAAGACAACCAGTGAAGTTAGCCACGAAAAAAAAACTAGTTATATTACCTAAAAACTATTTAATAATTAGTAATTAACATTTACAAGATATTTTTAATTATAGAAATAATAACAATTTATTTATTTATTTTAAAATAGAGGTTTCAATTTTAAGGGCATGAGCTCTTTGGAAGAGAGGAGGGGTTGACATTATTGAAACAAGAACACAGTGGAGGTTGAACCCTGCAAATTATTTATAGAGAGGAAGGAAATGAAGCAGGACAAAGGGAAGAGGTCGACTCTATCCTTTGGTACGAGCTGCTACCTTGCACCAAAGACGAGCGAAACGTCGAGCAATTCTTGTTTCCATAAGTTGTGCAGGTATGACTGCAAAGAAACCTTGAAGGTCTGTCTAAAATACATATTTTGAATGATTGCGAGCACACGAGAGATGGTCTCCATTCTCAATAATTCTATTTGATAGATAAATATTCTTTTGTTTCTTTCCTGTAAATGAAGAGGGAAAAGGAATTGCCTGAATTTGATTTTGAATAAAAATGTTTTGCCTGGGTTTCTGATGCCTGGAAGAGAGAAAACGAATTGCCTGAATTTGTTCTGGAACAAAAAATGCTTTACCTAGGTTCTAGATGCCTGAAAGAGGGAAAACGAATTGCTTGAATTTGTTCTTGAATTAAAAATGTTTTACCTAGGTTTTAGATGCCGGAAAGAGGGAAAACAGATTCCCTGCATCTGTTCTTGAATAAAAAATGCTTTACCTAGGTTTTAGATGCCTGAAAGAGGTAAAACAGATTGCCCCCATTTGTTCTTGAATAAAAAATGCAGATGCTTGGAAGAGGAAAAACAAATTGCCTAAATTTGATCTTGAATAAAATATGTCTTGCCTGGGCTTCAGATACCTGGAAGAACGAAAACGACTTGCCTGAATTTGATCCTGAGTTGGCATGAAAACGTTTGCCTGAATTAAATCTTGAATATGTTTTCTGGCATGAAAATGATTTACCTGAATTAAATGTTGAATAANGAACGAAAACGACTTGCCTGAATTTGATCCTGAGTTGGCATGAAAACGTTTGCCTGAATTAAATCTTGAATATGTTTTCTGGCATGAAAATGATTTACCTGAATAAAATGTTGAATAAAAAACGTTTGCCTGAGGCTGCATGAAAACATTTGCTTGAATTAAATCTTGAAAACGTTTTCTGGCATGAAAATGATTTACCTGAATTAAAGATTGAATAAAAAATGTTTTCCTGAGTTTGGCATGAAAACATTTCCTGAATTAAATCTTGACAACATTTTCTGGAATGAAAAAGATCTACCTAAATTAAATCTTGAATCAAAGTGTTTGCCTGAGTTTGGCATGAAAAACGTGTATCTAAATTTGTTGATCATTTGGTTGAGCATTTTTCCCAAGCCAAAATGAATCGGTGTGACTGAATTGTGATTTTGCAGGCTGGACCTGTGCCTGAATTCTTAAAAGTTTGATTGATTTTAATAAAAGTTACATGGCTGGGCGTTTTTCCATGCCATTGTAAAAACACATGCCCTGAATGGTTGATTGTTCTGTGGTTGGGTGCAATCCCATAACAAGAGTGAAAAGAAAGTATAACTAAATTGTTATGGATGGGCAAGCCATCCATGCCAAAACATTTAATATTGAATCTTCGTTTAAATTTTGAAATTGCCGGCAAGCAACCCCATGTTAAATAAAAACATATATTATTTAAAGGTCCAAGTCGCCAGTAATAAAAACATATATTATTTAAAGGTCCAAGTCGCCAGTTTGTTGCTAAAAGTTAAAGTCTTAAATTGAAATCCTTTCCATTGAGTATATGAAGAAATAAATATTATGAGTAAATTTACATGATGGCAACTCTAGCTTCCTATTAGAGTAAGAGTAAGAGTAAGGCCTATGGTTATGGTTAGGTCTAATTAACAAAAGTTAAAAGAATATTTTAAGCTGAGAACATATTGTTTCAAGATTATGAGTTTTTTAGTTTTTTCTCCAAAGGCCTCACTTCATCCAAAATCCGAGTATGAGAAAACAAATATAAATATTGAAATAAAGATTCAGGAAATGATTTCTAGTGGATAGGATTCCCTCCCACTTTACCTTGGTGGATTTCAGCTTCTCGGAAAATGGAATGAATGTCGGACAGAATGTCAGGCGGTTGGGTTTTTTTTCAATTCCGTAGGTCTCTTAATTCAAAAAAGTACTTGTAAAACACTATATATTTTATGTATTTAAAATAATGTATTTTTTTTATTTAAAATTATGAGTAAATAGTCTCTATTTTTGTAATTTTTTTTTTAAATAAATTGTATACTGTTCAAAGGTTGAGCTTTATTAGTCCCTAGCAAAGGCCAGGGTATTATTGTTTTTGATAGCAGTTGATTATATATTAATTTGCGTTTACTCATATACAATGTAGCATTTTAACCAAAGTTGTCAATTAACTTTTTATTAATTTATATAAAAATCTTATTTTTCTTCAAACTCATTGGGTTAAAATCTGAAGTGTTATTGCTGTTGTGATGGAGTGGGTATTGGAAATGGCTCCCTCTCCCTATCATCTCCCAAATATGTTTGATAATGCTTTACTTGCTCGGGTTACAGCTGTAACTAGACCTTCAAAGGTGCATTGAGAATGGTTCCATCTCCTTGAGTTTTTCGATGGCTCCAGGACAAATGTCTCCACATCCATCGCGGTTTGCATTGCCATCACCTCTATCATCCACCGCCACCGCTACTCTCACAACCAGTAGCGATGGTGGTCTCCACTGCCACATCGCCCCACCGCCATTGTCACAGCCACCACCACTGTCTCCACCACCTCAGTCTATTGGTTGCTAGTTTCAGAAAAGATATACTCGACCTTGTTTTCACCTTGGCTGAAGCCGATAATGGCATGGAATACACTTGAGTTATTGTATCAACGCATCATGAACATGCCAGGATTTGGTTTTATATACAAGTTGCATAGGAGCAGGCTCAAGAACATTGAGATAATGTTTATTGTTCATAGCATCCAATCATTTGATCTAATTATTAAAACCAAATTTTTTTTTGCAATTTGTGGTTCTCTTACCTATTATGCTTTGCTTTTATGTTCTGAGCAGTTATGCGTCTTGCCATTTATTTTTGCGTGTAAATGAGAGCGGGGTGCGCCTTGCTCCTGCTATCAACTGTGTGTAGGCTTCTTTTGTGTGCCCACCGAGAAGATAACCAGGATATGAATAGATTCATTAATAATATCATAGTTACCACAGACCAGATTTATTAAAGATTGATGAATTAGAAACCATTCCTGGAACCAGTCTTCAGCGACAAAACCTATGGCTAAATTTTCTTGACAAAAAGAAACAACATGAGGAAAAGATCAAGAAACTGTACCTTATCTAACGCTCGTTTCCAAGCCATACTTCTGAAAGAAATACAGACCTCAAGAAAACCACTGTGTCAATGTGTTGGAGAGACAGGTAGAGGTATGTTGGAGGCTAAATCATGGCTTGTTTTCATTATCATTCATTTATTTCTTATTTGCCAAATTATGATCTGAATATGCTTACCTATTCTGCATTAAACCCATTGGATTGTACACTCTAGCTAGAGCCAAATGAAATCTATTGGATTGTACGCTCCAGCTAGAGCCAAATGAAGCATTCATAAGTTCTCCTTCAATGTTGCACTTACTGTTGTAGTTATGCTAAGTTAATAAAATTTGTTACCACATTCATATTACCTGAACATTTGCGCCAGTAACAATGTTTGTCTTGTCATATGGTTTCCCCTCTTCCTTTCGCTTATTCTTCCACTTGCATTTGAATGCCAGACCCTCCAACATGATTGAAGATCACAACATGCCCATGCCCACGGCTTCCTCTCCATGGTCAAGAGGGGCATTAAACAGATTGACCGTTCAAGCATGAGTTTCACAAGCCCTTATATCCTTAGGTTGATAGTGCGCTATATAAATCCCACCTGAAAGGCATCTGCAAATTCATAAAAGAACAGACTTTCAAATATTTAGCAATAATCACCATTGAAAGGAGCTTGATGGAGGAAGATTTGTTAACAGGATGAACCAAATTCCAACTTTAATATATTTTTATTTTAGAAAACAAGTGAAGTTGTATAAATAATTATTGTTCGAGAACCCAAATGAGATCATCTACGAACCTGTCAAACACTAGTGTGCCTTATGAAAATAGGTGCTTTGGGAGTGTAGCAACTCAACTAAAAAGAGAGGAGGTTTTTTGGATCCACCTGACCAGGAGGTTTTTCGAATCCACCTGACCAACCCTAAAATAACCAACTGGCTCTTCAGTTTCAAGATTGAGTGTATTCCAATGAACTCAAAATAGATGCATAATCTTTATGTCATATATGCCAGGACTTGGTGCATGCATACGAATGATCAGTTCCATAGCACAGATAGCAAGGGTATGACAAACCTCCGAGAGTGTCAAACATTGGTTGCATAAAAACAGGGGCGCGCCATATGAAAGGACAAGTTTTTTCTTCTTTTTTCTGATAGAAAAGACCAGAAGCCGAAGTTTACACAAAGGCTTCCATTACCTCCAATTATTTGGTGACAAGATACTTGTCCATGTCGACATAGTTCTTGTTATTTGCCTCCATGATGATCTTATTGCACTCTAGTTCCATCCATGTGGTGACGAAAGAAGCAATATTGAGACTCTGGGTATCCATCCAGCATGAGCTCGTCATTGATGATCTGGTATGTGACATCTTTGGAAATGGACCTAACAGACATTCGAAACTTTACAACACAGATCCTGAATGTATCCATTTCTTGCTAGAGATATTTAAAAGATCCTAGGAAAATGCAGTAAACCATCAGTATCTACGATAGTATTGCTCATAACCATTGTTTTTCCTCAAATCAAATTGCACAAGGGATGATCTACAAAAATGGCCTTATTACACAGTGGCTACAACCAATATTTTTTTGATTTCAGAGAAAATATGCAACTCTGATTATTGAAGGAAGCTTTGACATAAGGGATGGTCTTCAGCTAAACCATGATTGACCAACAAGAATATGCAAAGACAATGTTTAGTATTTACAGGCCAAGTGTTTTCCATTTCTGTTTCGTGTGTTTCCCATTTCTGTTTCGTATCTGAAATGTGGACGTTTCAAGTGGACAAAGGTTCATCCAAGTGCTATGCATGCATGCATACAGTTGCATGATTGCAACATGTGGGTTCTGGAGCACTCATTCATAAAAATTATATGATTCTAACCTTTGCATTCCTATAAAATTTATATGATTCTAACGTTTCGCTCACATAGTTTAAAAATTCGGTCAACATCTACTCAAGGGACTGTACTGTGTATTTTGTTGTTTTTTAGAACGTGTGTCATATGCGTCATTCTAACGGTAATATAATGGACTTTAATGTTGTTTGATAAAATTAATTTAAGTGAAAATTAGGGAATGCTAGGAATGGGAAAGCTAACAGTGTCAAATTTTAATCTTATCATTTATAGTCAATGCCAGGAATGAAAAATCAAAGAGTGTAAAAATTCGGTCGTATTGTGTAAATGTCAAATTGATACTTGGGATTCTCAACAAAACACACATTACCAGATACAAAAGTAGTGAACTCCTCTATGTCTGTTGATCTATAATTAAAGCATTGCCAACTGCGAAAATCATTAAGTCAAATTCGAATTATTGAACCTGTATGGTTGATCAAAGATAGAGTTGTCATCTAAACTCTAGCTCCTTTTTGGACTTAAGTACTTATATTATTCTTTCTGTCCATTTCATTATAAACTCAAGCAAGTTATTATAAAAAATAAATAAAAGTAACAATACAAAAGTAAAAAATTAAATTCCAACTCTTCCCAATTTTATGTTTTGTATTCCTAAAATTATAATTTGAAACTATTTGTTACGTGTCCATGCGGCCGAGTCTCTACTTCAAAGTATAAAAGAATCAGTACAGTTGTAATGACTTTATCTTAATATTGCATTTTCATTATGATATCGATAACTCATATATTTGTGTAGAATGGTATTGGGATATTGGTTGGTTTTTGGTTTGTTATTGTATGCATAATTTTATCAGAGATCTCAGTCTACAATGCCTAATCTCTCCATTGCTCAATGTTTGGATGGTAACTGTGTTCCTACATACTTATATGATAAGTAAATGACCGTGAGGAACATATTTATATGATAAGTAAATGATCATGTTGAGTTGGTTGCTTGAGACTACTAACACAGAGCTAGGGCACAGCTAGGGAGGAAGAAAAGTACAAGCACTTTATAAATATATATATATATATATATATATATATAAACTGATTTGAGATTTGTTGCATTTATAACAAAAGTAGCCATTGTTGGAGAGAGTTAACCTTCAAAAGTTAATCCAAGTGAATGGTCGTGTGACAACCAATGCGTAGTGATACTTATGGGAAAGGATGTCACATTTATTAAATAACATAGGCGGCACAGAATGCAAAGACACATGTAATAGTTTCAGAAATTCTACAACTGAAACAATTACTAACTAAGTAACAGGACACTTCCAAATAGGGCCCGTGTCCCGTATTCCACGTGTCGGACACAACACTTGCCTTAATACGTGTCCGACACCATAATTTTCGTGTCCCAAAATCTGGACACTTTCCAACACGTGTCGGACACTTGCCAGGAACGTGTCTTGATTTCTGGACATGTGTCTTGTCAAAAAGGGTATAAAGGAAGAGGAAGATAGAGGAAAGAGCTATGACAGTAATGTTAATTTTGACATGGAGGAGCAGGAAGACGATTGACAATGGCTAGTACCATTGATGAGCTATTATATTCTTACCTATGGCTATTTATTATTTTCATTTTGTATCTAGTAGGACAGTCTCGAAATACATTTTGATTTTTGTGGTTTATTGAGAAATATCAAATATGCAATTTATGGTTCAAAGTTCATGATTCATTGATAATTTTATTACTGATTCATCATTATCAAATTTCAATTGAATGATATTATGATTGATGTACATTGTATATACTTCTAGTTTTTTAAAAATGTAGATCTTTATGTATTTTTTTAATATATATATAAAACGTGTCCCCCGTGTCCTATTTCTGGGGTTGTCGTGTCTCGTGTCGAATACTCGTATTTTCGTGTCCTCCGTGTCCCATGTCCTCATGTCATGTGACTTAGATTACTAGAGAATGCATGATACCACATTACAAGAGTAACCCATATCAACTACAAGCCAATGGTAGTGTGGATGGTTATCATGATTTTCTGTGGAGGCCGTCATGATTTTTCCAAGATGTTTAGGATAGGAATGTGATTGCTCAATTTGCCTTTTTCAAAGGAGACAATATATTATTTTTAATGTAAATGTGAAAACATTTTTTTTACATTTTTACTTCTCTTATTTTGTAGAGATAACAGTAAAACTTTGAAAAACAAACATAAGCATGAAAAAAATATGTATTTTGGCAATGAACCACATGACCTTTTTTTTAAATTGGCAGGGACTAAGTTGCCATGCAGCACTTGTTTATTATGCTTGGAATATCTAGTAGAAGTGTTCATATGTATGGAACGAAAAAATAAATAAACGTATCTCTTTTGAGTACTTAAATTTGGGGTTGGGGTTAAAGAATTAACTATAGAGTTTATATTCTGAAATATATATTTCAGCCAATTGGTTGGATCTTAAACTTGTGCAAAAAGTATCTAAACCAATCACATGTTTTCTTATAGATACGAACATAGTAATGCAATCATGTGAATACATGTGCTTTTCATAAGTATTGTGGCTAAGAATACGATCATTAGACAAAGGATACGATAACATCTAAAAACAAGTGCCACGGTTTGGTGAAGTCCCTGCTTGTAACACCTCGGTTTTGACCCCTTTTGCATTGAACGTATATGATGTATATGTATTGTAATTAATCATGGTGTGGAGCTAGGAAAACGCCCCACCATTAATTGTCGTATTGTGTTTCGGCAATGCCAATGGTATTTTGTGCTAGCCAAGCACGTTATAATCTTGGACACCATGTACATATGCAAAATTAATTAAAAGACCTACAACCAGCTATGTCGATGCAACAATCATGAAAATGGCATGATTTCCTAAGGTTAAGGGTGGGGGGGATGTCTAACCCTCAGGAGTCATTCGGGAACAGCCAAGTGTCAAGCGGTGAACCATCTAGCTGTCAGCCACCTTTCTGTCTTATTCACCCTTCCTTGTCTCATCCACCAACTGTTTTATTTCTTCCAAAATGGGCTGGGTAGTTATTACCCTTGGGAAACGTATGTATGGGCAGTCATTTGGTTGGCAGCTTTTCCAATCCTTTTCCCACACACATACTCCACCAAGGGAGCGCATGCGGTCCTCACGCGGGGAGGGGGGGGGGAGAGAGGGGGAATTGAACAGTCATGGAGACACTCGTTTTTCCTTACGCAGGGCTGTGTGTAGTTTTTTTTTTCACGCTTGGGTCTGGGTTTGAATCATGGGACGTTGGGGGAAGTCTCTATATGTGTCAGAAACCTTCACGATAGAGGTCGTATTCCTTCTTCTTACGTAGGGGAGAAGTCGTCGCTGTCATCTGTGCAAATGTGTTTTGTTGTATGTTTGTTGTTGAGTCGTTTTGGCCACGATAGGGCCATAAACGACTTTGGATTCAAATCGCTCAGTCTAGGATGTGTATTACCCGGTTGTCGTCCTGGTTTTGCTCTGCGGTGGTGCTTCCCTCAAATCCCAGAGCTGCGTTTTGCTATGTATTTTGTGGTTTTTGGTCTTGGATTGCTTGGAGTGGAAATGGAGCCTGAGTGTGCTTGATAAACCTAGTGGTGCAGGTCCATAGCTCTTCAGCGAGCCCATTAACTTAGTAGCCAGTTTCTCCAGTTACCTAAATAGCCTACTAAACCCACGATATTGTCTGGATTATGACCTGATAAACCCAACTATGTTGGCTTGGCTAAGTTGTATACCCCTGGTTACGTGTGAACCTATCAGTTTCCCTTAAACCTTGTGGAATCATGCCCAACTCAGGGGTGGCAGTGTTGCTGAGAGATTGACAAGCATACTGGCCTACGGTTGGGTGGAACATTGCAGCGACGTAGCTGGGTGCAGGGAAAAATTTCCTGATGATAAGTATTCTTGTGCTTAAATCCTTGCAACTATATTATTTTGTGAGTGAATATGATGAATTCTTATATGTTGTGAATGTATGATGACATGCGTTTGCTTCTGTTGTATGTTAAAGAAAGCATGCATCTGCACATGTATATTATCTATGTATGTTAACATATTTTCATCAGAATACATTTAAATATATTTTCTTATGTACATGTTAAACTTCATGGGGCTTGGTTAGCCCAGGTTCTTAGTTAGCACGTTTCAGTCGCGCCCTCTTCACCGGTCGGAGGGTTCAGGACATGACAGATTGGTATCAAAGCTTACAGGTTGTAGCAGTGGGCCTTTATGGGCCAAGAACATCAGCTCATGAGGTTGAGTAACTTCTGTTGAAAGACAGGCCAACAAAGAGAAAAATGAAAATTTTGCTAAGTATGGATGTCAAATGACTTTGGCTAAGTCCACCCGATACATCGGATGCCTTCACTAGAAGAGAGTCACAACGGCGGCTGTGAAGGACAAAAGAAAGCCACTACGGCGGCGGTTGGTTCGACAGAATCGAGCCGATGAACTTCGACAGATTCCTTCAGCTACAGCGAGTGACAATCAAAGCTTGAGCCGCTGCAGCAGCTGGGTCGCCTCGAGGGAGCCGACAGGGGCAAGCCGATGCACGGAGGTCGCATCGACGGGATGGAGCTGACATAAATCGGCTCAGGAGACCCGATGGCAGCATGCATAAATATTGTCTCTGGCCATAGCAGTGGAAAGAAGACAAGAAGTCTTCCGATGCAGCGGCAGCGGTAGACAAAGAAAAGGCTCGTTGGAAGGGAGCCGCAACAGCGGGAAAGAAGAAGGGTTGAGAGCCGATGTCGTCGGCCGAGATAAGCCGACAAGAAGAAAACTTTGAAAATTTTCTAAGTGTGGAAGAAATCAGCTGAAAGTCAAATATTGAGCCGCTATGGTGGCGGAGAAAAGAAAACAAACGGGTCGATGCAGCGGCGGGAAATCGAACTTCGATCCAAAACGGCGGTGGGCGAAATTCGAAGAAGAAGCTGACAAATTGTGGCCGGAAGTTGGAGTTTGAGCCGCTACGGTGGGTGAAAGATGGAAACCGAGCCGCTACAACGACGAAAAGAAAATAAAAAAGAGAGCCGATGTGTGGCGGCATGAAGAGGAAGACTCGGCCACTACAGCGGGTGAATGCTGAAGATATTTCTGCTACGGTAGCGGCTGGAAAATGGAATTCGAGCCGATTTAGAGTTTTGGCAAGGAGTTTTTGTAGGCTTTTCGGTGAGGTTTCAGGGGTTAGAAAGATGAAAAAATGGCAGTGTGTGTATGTGCCATATTGCGCGAAGCCACAATGGGGCGAGCCCCCTTGACCCCCATCATCCCCCTGAGACAGTTGTCATGTGAAAGAAAATTCTGTGTTTTGGGTAAAGTTGTCAATGTGTGATTTCTCCAGGTAAAGGTAAGTAATTATGACTTATATAAATGTTGTGGCTAACAGTTGTGTTACTAACACAGGTTGCAGAACTTTGGTAGTGTAATTTTCACACCTGAAGTCATAATGGAGCATGTGGATAGGCATTGGAAAGCTTATCCAGCAGAGAATAGTGGAGAATCACCATAGTCTGAATGAATTTTTCATATATCATAAATATTTAGAGACGAAAAGTGCTAGTGGATGTTTTGACAAAAAAATTGTTGTTGTCAATATGGACAATTCCTAGAATTACCTGCCTAGAAGTAGTATGTAGGGATATTATGCATAAGTATATGTATTGAATTATTGTTTAATGGGAAATTCATAGCTAATGATTCCTTGTGCGCTTGCTAGAGACCATGAAATTGAACCAGCTATTACGTGGAAGAGGAATCCCATGCAAAGAAGAGGGATTGGAAAAGGAAAATTCCTTAAACCCTGTCTTGCTAACTATATTTATATTTTATAAGCTTTTTCTACATAAGATTATGGCATGGGAGTGCTAAAATTGCAAATATTAGATGGATGGCATGAATATGTACTAGTTAGCATATTCATAAACAATGCACAATGCATGAGAATATGTTTATGCATGCATAAAATATTACATATTGATAAAAGGAGTGTGATTTTACATATGCGATGAACCACTGATGGTAATTATTGAGGTTGATAATCACTATTGGTGTTGGTATTGGTGGTAGGACCAATGACAACAGGAGCATGGTTGAAGATGCTGATGATGTTGTTGCATGCAACTAGCAACCTTACGAAGGGGAGGATAAGGCAACATATCCATGATCAAGAAGTTGGTGGGCGAATTCTACAATCTTCTGTAAGAGACCAACTAATCAGGTAACATCAAGGGTGTGAATGGGAGCCATGCAGGTAATGGTTTAATTATGGTGATTGCATAATTTATGAAAAGGGATTGGGTAAGAATCCTTTGAGTTGTATTCAGTAATCATAGAATGGTATGCATTTAGGATTGAAATGCAT
>LPNX010580756.1:97809-109801 GCA_001517045.1 Pseudotsuga menziesii | reverse complement strand
TGCATAAGTGTGGGTGCACATGTTGTGATGTATTGCATGAATGCATAGGGATGGTGCGTGTGTTATTGCAAACTAAATAATGAATGAAATGAGGTATTGATGCAGAACAGTAAGTACATAAAGAGGGTAGTCATGATCAATGGGCTGCCAGAATGCTCTGTGGAAGGGCAAAGTTGTATAAATGATATGACTGCGAAATAATGGGTATCTAAAAGTTTCATTTAAACTGCATAAATGATGTGGTTGTACCTTGCAATTTAGTATGATAATGATTAACATGAACTAAATGAGTGCGGTGATATTGATATGTTAACAACTGGAAGTGTTTGAATTCTGGAGTGTTATAATTCTGAAAATGCTCCAGTGATTGTTGCAGCGATGAAAATATTATATGCATAGAGACTTACAAAGTGTTTGGTTGATTGAAATTCAGATTTCAGGTAGATTTTTTTGGGCATGGAAAAGTAGGTAAGTCCATGACGAAGGCTAGAATCTACCAGGTGAAAGAGCCAAACCTCATGAGAAGAGTCTCATGATTGTAAAAAAAATAGTTTATGTGCAGAACGGATTGTCAATTTGGACTTGTAAATTTCAGATTTGAGGATTTGCTGATAATTACTAATCACCGTTGGTTTGCATAGAATTGTGTCAGGAGGACGTGTTGTAAGTGGATGTTCATGCTATGCTAGTGAGAATAAATTATAATAGGTAGAATGGTGTCGCTTACAAGAGACAAACAATATGAGAATGGCCCCATTGCTAAGAAAATAAATTTATGTAGTAGACAGAGTTGCAAATTCCTATTGGATTTAATTGTTAGTGACATTGATTGGTTAAGGAACAATCACATTGAATTGTTTTGTTAAATGGTGTTGATTGTTTGGCTACTTGATAGGTGTGCTAGAATTGCACATTGCAAGAAGACCATGTGTGATGGCCAGCAGGATCCAAACTTCATGGGAAGGATCCCATATCTTGGAAATGGGTTTCGGGTGAAACTGCATTGGACATTTTGGTAATGTCCCATTTGCACTACATGATTGGTAAACAATCTGAGTGAGATGGTAAATATTATGTCAGTAAGACATATGTGGTATATGGAAGGTAAAGAGGAGTTGGGACAAAAAATCGAGGGACTGTCAACTCAGAGAAGGGAGCCCCCATTCCTCATTGATGAAGAAAGATTGCATCTGCAAATGGATAAGTGTTTTGTGACCATAGCTAAGAATATGCATGTCTAGTTGTTAGAGTAAATATGCAAAGCATGTTTTGATTTTAATTCCATTACGACAAACTGCTCGAGTATGAGTAGAGCCTACATGGCTCACATCAGAAAAGGGTGCACACTTCCCCGATGTCGGGTCATGATAGGATTTTGTTGATGCCTAGAAAATCGTTGGTAACAACAATTAGGGCTTCTCCCCAATAAACGTTCCCAACTAGCCTATTACTATTTGGTATGGGGAATCCGTCTGGTTAACGGTCCGGCGACCGTAGGTCAAGTAACAATTAAAATGTTTTACTGGTTACGACCATGTTATAATGATGTTACGACCATGTATATTTTTAACTTTTTTATGTTTAAGGTATGATGTGCAAGTTCCTAACTAAAATGCAGACGATAGAGATAACTAGGAGGGTCACAATGTGATGCACAGGTTCTTACCTCTCATCTTAACTCTCTCGCATCCAAATTACAAACATCAAGAAACTAACTATGACTAACTAACCTATCCCTAAGGAGCAAAACTATCATTAATGGTGAGTAATGTATTGCATTGCATGCATTAGGAAAAATCACAGATAGCTGTTAATTATTTCAGAACACATGAACATCAATAGAAATATAAACAACAAGATAGCTTATTGTTAATTAAAACCTTCATTACTCAAAGTGGAAATTTCACAGAATAAACCAGAGTACATTCACAACATGAAAAGAAATTCAATGAGTTAGAACAATCTCACAGTTAATGGAAAAAAGATGAAAACGAAATAGTTCACATTCAACTGGTCCATGGCAAAACATTTGAAACATTCCACAAAACTTGCTCCAGCAAAACATGGGACTCTTTATTGTAAAAGGAAATAGTTCTTCTTACAATACTCTCTCCAACTGGTCTGAGAAAAGTCCGTTTACATCTAAAACTCTCCTATATTTATACAAACACAAAAACTTTGGGCTGCCCCTCAATGTCTTTTGAGCTTCCCCAACCTTTCATTTCCAAAATTTTGTCTCATAGCATGTGCACATAATTAATACAATATATTACATTTTAAATCAAAATTTTCAAAAACTTTATGAAGAAGGGCCAGCTTGGTCGTTGATGAGCTTCTTCCATGCATGGGCCTCTGTTGCTATGCCTTCAAATCCAAAAGGCTCAAGAAAAAAGATATTAATGTCATATTTAGCAGCTTGGTTCTTTACCCCTTCTATCCTGGTAGGACTCAGGCGCAACTGATCTTCTAGTAGATGTATACTTACTGTTGCATGTGCCACTGCATTCTTTAAGATCCATTCATCTAGGTCCTTGACCTGCTGGATTTCTTGCTCATCTTCCTGATACCTGTTATGTAGATGTTCTATAAACAATTCATGTTCTGGTATAGCATCCAATCTTTTCTCTGTAGAAGTCTAGCATCTATTGTATGTAGCAAGCACTCTCTTGCAATATTCAGCACATGCTCCCTTTGTCTTCTTCACAGTTTTCTTGAACTCTTCTACTACATTAATTGCAAATTCCAATAAATCATACTCATGTTTTAAACTCTGTTGATCCTTAAATACTAACTCCACATGAGATTTCTTGTTTGTTTCTGCCCTGGCCATTCTTCCTGTTAGAATCTCCAAAATATCTTGAGATCTGTCCAAAAAATATGAAGTAGTGTCTAAAATTTCCTCTAGTCTGGTGTCTATTTGTAATATTTTACACCTTTCGTCCTCTATGCATATCTGTAATTGGTGAATCTTCTTTCTTTGAGTTAGAACGTCTTCTTTTAAAGGCTAAATGTCTTTTTTCTATTCCATAGCATCTTTCAGTGATGCATTCAATGAAGTGTTTTGTTCTTCTAAGGATGCCACCTGTTCTTGATACTGCTTGTCTTTTTCCTCTATGGTAGCTTTTTCCATTTCTAACTCAGCAAATTTGGTTTGCAACCTATTCTTCTCTGCACTTAGATTTTCATATGATACCTGAAGATCCTCCTTTTCAGTTTTCAACATTTGATGTTCTAGCTGTAGCTTTTGTAATTCAGCTAAGCTATCTTGAGCATTCTTTTCCGTTTTCTCTGCGGATATTTCTAAGGCATTCTTATTTGCTTGCAGAGTTTGGAATTTCGTTCTTGAAGTCTTTACTTCCCTCATCATTTCTTCATACTTCCTTTTCAACTTTTAACCCTCATCTCTTTCCTTTTTAAGAGTTTCTTTCAATTGAGCTGCATTCTTTTGTGACTCTTCTAGGTCGGTCATGAGTCTGTGCATGTTATCTTCAGTTGCTTGGGTTAATGCTACCCCATCTCTTGGTATTAATCGTGGATCTTGATTTGTCCCATGTACCAGCGTTTTATCTGTCACCATTTTTCTTGACTGTTCTCCAGTCTCGACCTTTTTCTCAGTTCTTTTTACAATTCTTTTCTTCTCCTTATCATAAAAAATGGTACTAAAGTCAGCCACCTCCTCCCCTTCTTTAGGCATGAAAGGGATCAAATTTATCCTAGAAAATGAAGCTTGTCCTAGTATTCTGCCAGAAGATGTAGCAGACTCCAGGGGATCAGGATTAGATTGTCCTTGCCCTTGATCTATTTGAACCTGTCCTCCTTGTGTATCTACTTTCTCTGTCGTCTGCTGGTCCTTTTGAGATCTTGTTAATCTCAAACCTTCACTTTATTCTTTCTTTTTCTTGATTTGTGCTTCTTCTTTTTTCTTTCTCTCCTCCTCTTCCTTCCTTACTGCTTCCTCTGCAGCTTGCTTCTTTTCTTCTTCCTCATTCTTCAACCAACTTTCTGCTTCCTGTGCTAGCCTTCTAGCATCTTCTTCTCTCTTTTTCGCTTCTTCTTCTTCCAATGTCTTAGTCTTTTCTGAAGTTTTTTCCCTTTCCACCCATAGTGGTTATTTTTGTTTGAACCTCTTATTAAGGGCGGACGTGTTCTTTGCACTTCTGAATGTCGCCTCGTCGTTGTACCAAGAATCAGTATATTCAAATTAATCCCTACTTCCTTGCAGTAGTCCGCTACTTTATTGCGGGAGTCATTCCTGTGAAAATTCATCTCGCCAAAATGAAAATGCTCCAGCTCCTTGACAAAATATGTTGCATGCTTTACTCTTGAAAACTTATAGCTGCCAAGCAAGAAAGGAACTGCAAGATATGTCGCATTTTTATGCTCAAACAGGAAATTACCTACACCATCAATATACACTTGCCTAACTGCCTCTTTGTGTAGTACATAGTCAGTGGCATACTTAGGCAGAAGGGAAGGGGCCCTGGAACCACTGTACATTCTTACATACAACCCCTCATCGGTCAAATAATAATCTCCAAACTCCACGATGACTTTGAATGCCTCTTCAAACATGCAGTTGCATGCATTCAAGAAAATGAGGGTATACAAGGGCATGATGAAGTGCTCGCAGATTTCCCTATAATAGCTATAATGTTTATGGGCCCATAGCAATTTATATGCTGTGTACACTGGGGTTCTGTCCCTCTCCAAGTTACATCTCAAAGCTAGAAAAGACTGAGTGCACAGTATACAGTCAATTAGGATAGAGCTCATATGATTTCTTTTGTGATACCCCTCCTAAGGCTGTTGATACCATATCTTGAAGCTCTTCCCGTGTGCTCTACCGAAAATCCTATTTAACATTAGTGCGATGAACCTTTAGGGAGTACGGAGAGTGGAGGTATCATACTCTCCGGAAGGTCTAGTTCAGAATTTTTTCTCAGGTATCATCATTATTTTTACTGTCTCTACTAGATCCATAGCTGTCTCTTTTAACTAACTTTCTGTCAAGTACACCTCGGGTGAGGGTAGATGATAAGCCATAGAGACATATGCAAGGATATATGCAGCGTAGCCCTGCTTAGCAGTATTCTCCAGAATCATTGGTTACATCTACCCTAGGAAGAATCCAGCCCATCACTTCTGAACAAGGGAAGAACTCGGGTCTTGTGGCTACTTTCATGAGAGTTGATTTCTCAATGTTGGCATAGATGATTAACTCCTCAAAACCCGCATCAACTACATTCTGGTTGGAAATCATCCTGTAGATCTCTCCCCACTTGTAGTCTGGTTCAACCCTAGTGGAAGCTTTGGTATCTTCATATATATACTCTACTTTTGTGACGATCTCAACTTCAGGTTCCCCTTCAACCATACCTGAGCCTTCTTCTTTTGTCTTTTCGACATGTTTTCATTACAACACTCACCCTATCACAGTCAAAACATGTTATTAGACCCATTTATCTATTAGCGAATGTTTTAAACAATAAACAAGGAACTATATCAATTTTTTTTATTTACCTCCTCCATATGCATGCTGAAAAAATATACTACACACAGTATTCAATGCATGAAAGAAATAACAAAGCAAAAGAAAAGCCCTGTAGGATGCTTCCTAAAACTACCTAAGACCACTATCTGTAAACTTCACAATGCCGAAAAAAAAATTCTTTATCTTAACCCGAGCCGCATTCGAACTAATCCAATGTCAGATAAAAGGATGAATTAAACTAGTCCTACTGCTTGTATTCAAAACCAAACTCAAGAGTATTAGACCCTATGCAGTGCTCTTCCTGTCGAAAAACCCTAACCCGACCAAAAATGAAAAACCTCCGCAGTCCCAAGGAATAAGGTAAGTGCAAGCACACAGGTTTAACACCCCCTAGGTGGCTATGGACAACCCCAAAAATGGGTGGCGCAGACAGTGAAACGCTTGTCTACACCGTGCCCTAATCTTTTGCACTGGAGCAAAAGCATCCATAACGGCTCAAACAATCATGCCGACTCAAAATTCTCCCACTAAAGAAAATTGCAAATAGCTAAACTCTCCACCCTCAAAGTAAAATATCATGCACACCGTAAAGGCAAACATCCCTTTATGCAGAAAAACCTAACTCATGGAAAACCTAACGAGGGGAAAAAACTAACGGTTCCAAATTGACCAATAAAAACCAAAACAACAAGGCCGTGGTTCACCTACCTGGAAAATAGCAGTGTAGTCGATGGGATAGCAAAATATTCACGGTAGCAACACTAGCGAATCGAGTTCGGATAGCTGGACGCGCGTGAATCGATGCAAATGAAAAGGACTCAAGCAAACAGCGAGTTAAAATACGGATAAAAAATAAAATAATTATCCCCTCATATATATAAATTTCGGTGGGATAAAACCCTATCGATAGTTTTGACTTATGCCAATCGGAAGAAAAGTTCAGAGAGCAGTCGCAACAGCGAGTGCAAAACCAACTACAGACCCGAGATTCTTTAACACTATCGATCGTTGGCAGCACTAGACTCTAAGTGCAGAAATTCTAGATGGAGCTTTCTTCGCAACGTTGGCGTTGTAAAGCATTGATCCAGGAGGATCTAGAAAGGCAAATTATTTGAAGTCCTCCAATCTCAGTGAAAATAGTACCATATCGAAGGGCTCGTTGAGATGATTCCAACGACGTTCGTTTCACCTCAAACGGACTCCGTATGAGAAAGTTATCGTGTTTTGTTCTATAAGGTCAACAGACAAATTTGGCAAAAAGAGGTGCCACGTGGCACCACTGACAGGGTGACATGTGGCATCCGTACTGTACAAACATGATGACATGGCATGGTGATGTGGCATGCTGACATGGCATGATAATGTGTCATGATGATGTGGCATGATGATGTGGCATGATGATGTGGCATGATGATGATGTGGCATGATGACATGGCATGGTGACATGGCATGGTGATGTGGCATGATGACTAGCATGCATGCATTTGTGCTTGAAATGAGTTTTAGGACATTCATGCATTTACTCATGAGAAATTGTAAAATGATTAATATTTGAAGTGAGTGGAAAAATTACTCACATATTACTCATTTATTTTATTCCTTGAGTTGTTATGAAGTTAATGCATGGTTGTAACCAAAAACAAACATGCCATATTTGTAAAGAAGTTGTAACAAGTTGGTTTATTATTTAATAAAAATCCCAACCATATGAAAACCAACTTGGGGAAGTTGTAACCAAGGCCAAGATAGGCAAATTAGTTGCAACCAAAGGAATCCATGAGAGTCATGTGAAGAAGGGAAACGCAACCTATATAAACCCATTCAATTGCCATTTCCCACTCATGATTTGGAGTGGAGACTTTGAAGCTAAAGGAGAGAAGGGAGATTGCGTAGCTCTGCAGGAGGAAGGTACGAGTGTTTATACTCGTTTTACATCGTCTTCAGGCTTCAGAGTTGCTGGAAGCAGTCTTGTTGTGTTTTGGGCAGCGGTTCTCTTCCTGAACATTGTCGCCAAGGTATCATTGTATCATTGCCATGTATTTTGCCTTATGTTGAGATTATAGATCAGCCCTCCTATTGAGAAGCAGGCCTGGAGATGTAGTCCATCCTGGACGAACTCCGTTATCAACTTGTTGTCTTTATGTGTGTATTGTCTATGCTGTTTGGTTCTCTTCTTATGGATTTGTGAGCTTCGTTCATGCTCTTTATGAAATTCATGTTAACGTCATAGAGTAGCAAAGATCTTGTTTTCGGATCATGTGGTATTATAGCAGGACTATTTGACGTTGGATTGTGAGTGTGGATGCTCACGAGGGCTAAACTGCAAGCTGGTGAGGGGACATTAGAGCCTTACAATTCCGAGATCGGACGTGCACACCGAAGGAGGAAGATGGATGCTAATGATGCCCGCACTGAGATGGAGGAAAACTTTCACAAGGTCTTCTACATGATGGCCGACAAGGTAGACAAGTTGTTTGCAGACTATGAAGAACGCATGGCAAAAGAAAGAAAAGGCAGTGAAGTAAAGAAGGAAGACAAAGAAGTGAAGGACGAAGGCAATGCTTTAGTTAACCACGAAGGAGGTGGCGAAGAGCCTCCTGAGCCTCCCTCTTCACCTTCAGCTTCAAGCACAAGTTCAAGTGCTTCTTCCTCATCTCATTCTTAGCATTCCAAGGTTCCTCACAAAGAGCCTCAAAAGAATCCCTTATTGAAGCTCGATGTGAAGTTTGATTTTCCCATGTTCAATGGGGAATCGAATGCAGAGAAGTTGAACAATTGGATAAGGCAAATTGAGGTCTATTGCTGAGTCCAGCAGATCAAAGAAGAAGATGTGAAGATTCAGTTGGCTTCACTTCGGCTGACAGGCACCGCACTTGTATGGAGGGAAAGCAAGCTTCAGCAAGGTAGCAAACAAATGGGTAATCTTCTCTCATCGTGGTCTACTTTCATTTCTGCTTTACGTAAGCAATTTTATCCATTGGGTTATGTCCAAAAGGCTATGATGGATTGGCAAAGTTTTAAACAAGGAAAGGGTTAGAGTGTTTAGAATTTTACTGAAGAATTTAGAAAGAAAGCTCTAGAGTTGAATATTTCTTTAGATTCTCTTGACACTCTTTTGAAGTACATTGGTGCTCTTCATCATTATCTACGCCATACTTTGCTGTTGTTGAATCCTACTAGTGTGGATGAAGCAAGTTTTCAGGCTACTCATCTTGAGAGCAGGGGGAAGCATTTGCAAGAAGACCATCCGAAGAATCCTTTCAAGCCCAACAACAACTACAAGTCCAAAAAGAAGGACAAGACCAAGAAGACAGCTACTGCCGGGAAGGAAGGAGGAAAGCTCCATTGCAAACATTGCGACACTGACGGGCATGATGAAGAAAGTTGTTGGAAGTTGCATCCTGAACAAAGGCCAAAGCATTATGGAAGAAAAAAGAAGAAAAATACCGTTGCAACGGCGCAACGAGATTTGGGTTCCGACTCAGGTGACGAAACCATGATTACAGCCGTGGGAATGCAAGGTAACAAAACTCCTCATACTGGTTCAAGTTCTACTCATGATTCTAAAGAAAATGATAAAAGAAGAAGTGAGTTGTTTCACATCAGAGTTGTGTCTAAGCATACAAAGATTGAAACATTATTTGATTCGGGTTCTCAAGTAAATTTGATCTCAGAATCAGTTATTAAGAAGTTGGGCATATAGACTAAACCTCACCCCAAGCCTTATCATCTTGGATGGGTATGTGATAATGCTAACCTACAGGTGACTAAGAAATGCAGGTTAAGGTTTGCTATTGCTTCAAACTTGATCGATGAGTGGACTTAGATGTTGTTCCTCTTGACATCTGCGGTATCGTATTGGGAAGCCCATACTTGTATGATCGAAAAGCAGTATTCTTCCGTCATGAGAATAAGTACCATCTCACCAAAAATGGGGTGGAGTACATTGTGAGAGCTCACAGTATGAAGGCTAACACCTCTCTTGTTAGTGCAGGACAGATGAAGAGACTCATCAACACTAATAAGAGATACATGCTCATGGTTGTGAGAGCAAAAGATGCTGAAGCATCCGATGCTTTCAAAGGTTGTGATCCTTCTCATAAAAAGGCTATGATTGATATTGTGGCTAACTATGATGAAATATTTCAGGAACCTACAGGTTTTCCTCCCAAAAGGGAGATTCAACATGAGATTCATCTCCAGCAGGATGCCCCTCTTCCTAATGTGGGCATGTACAGATTGTCCACGGTTGAAATGGCAGAGATTAAGAAGCAGGTTCAAGACTTATTGGACCAAGGAGCGATCAAACCCAACTCCTCTCCATGTGGTTCGCTGATTGTTTTGGTGATGAAGAAAGATGGCACATGGAGGATGTGTGTTGACTATCGGGCTCTCAACAAGATCACGATCAAGAATCGATACCCGCTTCCTCACATAGATGACTTGCTCGACCAGTTGAAAGATGTTGTGTTCTTTACCAAGTTGGATTTGTGCAGTGGCTACCACCAGATCAGAATTGCAGAAAGTGATGTGTGGAAGACGACCTTCAAGACCAATCAAGGTCTATTTGAGTGGTTGGTGATGCCCTTTGGGATTTGCAATGCACCTGCAACCTTCATGCGGGTAATGAATGATGTTTTCTGGACATTCTTAGATGATTTTCTCATTGTTTATCTAGATGATATATTGGTCTTTAGCAAAACTTGGGAAGCACATGTGGGGCATGTAAAGCAAGTATTAGAAACTTTGAAAAAGGAGAAATTGTATGTAAAATTGTCAAAGTGTGAATTTGGCAAAACTTCATTAGTTTACTTGGGTCATATTGTAGGAGGTGGAAATTTAAAAATTGATCCTTCAAAAATTGATGTAATTGTCAATTGACCTAATCCTACTAACGCTACTGAAGTGAGAAGCTTTTTAGGAGTTGTTCAATATTGGAGAAGGTTCATTCAGAACTTCTCATACATAGAATCTCCTTTGCATGCCTTAACAAGTGTAAAGAAAGCCTTCTAGTGGGGAGGTAAACAACAGAAAGCCTTCAACACATTGAAGGGAAAGATCAGCACCGCCCCAGTCCTAGCCTTGCCCGATTTGCAGCAGCCATTTGAGATAGAGACAGATGCCAGTGGATATGCCATGGGGGCAGTATTGATGCAGCACCGCAAGCCTATTTGCTACCATTCAGAGACTTTTACTCAAGCAGTGATCAACTACCCCACCTATGACAAAGAGTTGTATGCTTTGGTTCAGAGTGTCAAGAAGTGGAAACACTACTTGATGGGTAAGGAGATGATCATCCATATCGATCATCAGCCCTTGCAGTATCTCCAGTCCTAGACTAAGCTTCAGCAAGCTCATAATTTCAGGTGGATGGGATTCCTTCAACAATTCCATTTAGTGATCAAGTACAAGAAGGGTACTAGTAACAAAGTGGCAGATATGCTCTCTAGACCTCCTATTGTTGCATCTATTGTTTTGAAAAATGCTTCTTTATCCCATGAAAGTTATATTGAGCAGTATGCTACTGATGATGATTTCAAAGAGATTTATGAGAAGCTAACCAATGGCACATAGGTGGAAGACTACTATTTGCAGGGAAAGTTGCTCTATCATTTTGGCAAGTTATGTGTTCCTATCAGTGAAAGAGTCCATGTAATACGAGAAGCTCATACTTCTCTTGTATCAGGGCATTTTGGGGTAGGTAAGACTTTGGCTCATTTGCAAAGACTTGTGTATTGGCCTCACATGAAAGACATTGTAACAAAATATGTAAAGGGGTGTGTGATGTGCTCTACTTGTAAGCCCACTAATAGAAAATTGGGGCTGTACTCACCACTTCCTGTTCCTTACCATCCTTGGGAAAGCATTTCCATGGATTTTGTGGGGGGTTTGCCTATGTCTAGGAGGGGTCATGACTACTTGTATGTGGTCGTGGATAGGTTTATCAAGATGTGTATTCTTATACCATGTAAAAAGTAGGTCACTACAGAGCAGGCTGCTTCTCTTTTCTTTCAGCACGTATGGGTTCACTTTGGACTCCCTACGTCCATTATCTCAGATCGGGACTCCTGATTCCTTGGAGAGTTTTGGACAAAATTATGGTGTATGATGGACACCAAACTGAAGAGGAGCACTGCTTTCCATCCACAGACCGACGGACAGACAGAGGTATTCAACAGGACAGTTGGCCATTTGCTTCGAGGCTATTGCAACAAGCATCCTAAGTTATGGGATGAACAGATCCAGTATGTGCAGCATGCCTACAACAGGGCTATGCATTCTTCCACTCAGAGCTCGCCATTTGAGACATGCTTTGGGTACTTTCCAAAGACTCCATTGGACTTGAATTATGGGAGAGAGGCTGAGTCAAGCGCTTCCAAGGATGAATGCAAAGCCTGCAGGTTCATTCAAAGAGTTCAACAGGTACATCAAGCAGTGCAAGAGCAGTTGGAAAAGAGTCAAGCCGAGTAGAAGGCTCGCCATGACAAGCATAGAGTTTAT
>LPNX010580756.1:23268-97646 GCA_001517045.1 Pseudotsuga menziesii | reverse complement strand
GATGAATTTGCTCCTGAGTACATGGATGAGCTAAAGGAAGATGTCATCTTGGACAGAAGGACAAGGACTTCTCGCAAAGGTGATGTTGATTATCTTCGAGTGGGCATCAAAGGAACTCATCCAAGCAAAGCCAAGTGGATCGAGAAGGGGAAAGTGAGGGAGCAATTCCCTCACCTACCAGTTGATTAGTAAAGGCTTTTGGAGGCCAAAAGATTCTCAGTGGGGAGGAATGATCCAGGAGGATCCAAGAAGGAAATTTTTTTAAAGTCCTCCAATCTCAACAGAACTAGCACCAGATCGAAGGGCTCGTCGAGACGATTCCAACGACATTCGTTTCACCTCAAACGGACTTAGACCTCTTGGTTGACAATTAATGCACAAGTTTCTTTTATTGTTCTTTATAGGATAATAAAATAGCTAATCAGACCAACGGATGCTCCTCTTCAACATTTTCGTCATTGCAATCACCAATAATTGTTGCATTTGGAAATTCAATTTCCGGAAATATAAGTTTCATAAAGAGTTTGACAGATTCAGTGAAGGGATTTACAAATTGGAAAAGGATTTGTATTCAAATAAGGAGAGCTAATCATCAATCAATCAATAACGGTTTTCTTGTAACATGGTTGATTGGTTTTCAAAGACAATTTTTGTATCTGCGGAATGTGAGGATCAGTGAGACATTTCCTTTACGAAAGTAACAAATGATTGATAGGGAATTGGTTGCAAACAAATAGTGGACGTGATTTAAGTAAATAATAGTTACAACCTTTCATATATAAATATGCAAAAGGATAATAATGAGCCCCCCCCACAAAAAAAATAAGATAAAAATAAAGTTGAGAACTCAAATCAACAATCTAATTTGATGAATGGAAATTCCACTGGGACATCAACAACTACAAGCAAATCAAAGTACCAAATCTCGGGTCATATTTTTGGTATGTAGATCTGTCAAACTCTGAAACCCCCTTTTCCAGCCTCTGCGGCTTCCTTCATTTCCTTCTTTAAAAGTCTTTGTCAAAGTATATTATGGCATGCAACTAGAATTATATAACAATTCTACAACATATCTATAGATCTAAAAGGATAAAAGGGTCCAAACTTTCATATCAGATCTAGTGTATGTTAGAGTGATTTCATTCCATTTTGGCCATCAAAATTCATCTTGCATGAAAAAATTCATAGAAAGAAGTTACCAAATCTCAACATGGCTCTTATACCGTGTTAAACTAAAGAACAAGCAAACAAGGCACACAGAGCAGCAGAAAAGGCTTGATCCATTCTCAACATTGATCTTTATAGCTATTATGGCATTACATAGTACAAGTATCACAGTCACCTCTAGATATAGATCTCACTGACAATTCATCAATGGATAAGTATGATAAAAAGTGATTAGAATAACAACTCATTTGAGAGGTGACCTAGGATTTTGTTCTTGTCTAGGGACTTAATATCTAACATTAGTGAGGGATAAATTTAATTTAACCTTTACCCTAATCACTTCTTTTGGCATAATTTTGTCTTTCTACAAAAAAATTCAAGAAAAAAACTAACAGAAACTCCTGCAAAGCCCATGAAAATGAAAAATTAGCTATACATTTACAAATGTTAACAATTGGCTCCATTTAGGGATTGAAATTTGCAAGAGAACTCCAGGATCTCTACATGATCTACCTTCAAGGTGAATCAAAGGATTAGCTATTATTGACGAGATGGGTGGAAAACTCTGAATCCCTATCACATGCTATAAATTGTCTTCAATCTCATTCTATTATAAAAACCTGAGAATGTTCATCTACCTAATCATTCTCAAGGCACTCTACAAACAAAGCACGAGCCCAAAAATTCCAAAGGGAGCATAGCATAAAACCATTCTAATGCGTGCACCAATCAAAATGATTCTTCCTACCCTAATCTATAACAAGAAGATGCAAAGCTAAGTGAAATAAAAAAAGACAATGCAATTGTTGCATCATCTCATAAGAAACATGAGATCTTCCTATGTGTTTGGAAATAAACCAAAACAAGGCTAGATCAAATATCTTACAAGAGTAGACTGGAACACTTGAAACTCCATATCAAAGAAAGAAATATATGGATTACACCAAGGGCAGATATAAGCATCATGTATAGTCTATCCACCATTTGATAGGGGTGATATAAGCATCACCTCTTGAATGTGAATAGGGTAGTCCATCAATCAGCCATGATCCATCAGTATGCCCTGCAAAATGCCTCTCCACCAGTCTACACTTATTCAAGGCTAGGATAATAGCATAAAATTATTGGTCATGGATCGAATACTTCTGCTTGGCCTCATCCCCCTTTTCACTAAAGAATGCAATCGATTGACCCTCCTAGATCAACATAACTCCAATCTCTATTCTAGTTATGTCACGCTCGACTTGAAATACCTTTTCAAAGTCTGGAAAATTTAAACCTCGGATCTCCATCGTTTTCTGCTTCATGTTTTCAAAAGCTCATTGAGATGATTTTGTCCACTTGAACTCGCCCTTCTACATGCATGTTGTAAATGTTGCAAATACTCGACTGCAATCTCTGATGAACTTGCGATAGAAACTAGCAATCCCATGGCAACTCCTTATTTCGATGGCATTCGTCGGCTCTGGCCACTCTAGAATCACTTTAACCTTTTTTGGTTCCATCTTCAGTCCTTCTCTAGAAATCACAATGCCCAAATATACTAATTCCTCCCGCATGAAGGAACACTTCCTCATATAACAACTTTTCCCAACTTAACCTCTGCAGGACTTGTCGAATATGTGACAAGTTCTCTTCTCTTGTCCGACTAAAGATCAATATGTCATCAAGATAAACAACAATGAATCTCTACAGAAACGGTTTCAAAACCTTTTTCATCAGGATCATGAATGTACTTGGTGCATTGGTCATCCCAAACGACATAATCATCTACTCATACAAATCTTCCTTTTTCTTGAAGGTTGTCTTCCATTCATCACCTTCCCTTATCTAGATCTAGTGGTATCCACTTTTTAAGTTAATATTGATGAAGTATGTCGCTTCGCTCAAGCATTCAATCTAGTCATCCATCCTTGGTAATGGAAACATGTACTTGAGCATGATATTATTGATATCCCTTGAGTTGGTACACATTCTCCATTCTCCTCCTTTCTTGGGTGTTAGTAAGGATGGATTAGCACATGGACTCAAGATTTATATGATCAACCTTCTATCCAACAACTATTTTACTTGTTAGTTCAACTCAACATTCTTCGTTGGTGTCATCCTATGTGGTGCCTTGTTTGGTAGACTCGACCTCGGAATCAATTATATTTGTTGCAAGACACTCCTCATTAGCGACAACCCAGTTGACATTTCATCAACTATTATTCCTTTGAAATCCAACAACAATCCCTCGACATTTGTCAGAATATTTTTAGTCAGTCTATCATCACTTGGTCCCCTTGGAATAACTACTAAGGAACATTATTGCTTCTCCTCCTCCTTCAGGAACTCCGTTGTTGAACACATCAGCAATCGCTTCTCCCAATATCCACTTTCCTTTCCCTCGATACCCAACTCCTCAACCAGTGGATTTAGTCAAAATATCCTATTGTCTTTCTTGATTATAACCATGTTCCATCATCCATCATATACCATACTTCAGTTGTATTACCACAGTTGACCCAACAATAGGTGATATTCATCCATTGGAATCACAACACAAAACACGATGTTGTACAGTCCTCCAATCTTAAAATCGATTAGGAATTGTTTTGTCATTGTAACATGAGACCTTATAGTACCTAAGATATATGTTTTGAAGTTTTTAAAGCATCAAATTGAGACCTTATAGTACCTAATATATATGTTTTGAAGCTTTCTAGTAGGCTCCCTATCTCTAGGCTCTCTATTCTATGGCACCACTGGTATTAACTGGTTTAGAGGCTCGAGGAAAACCATCCCTCAATTTTTTTCCATTCTTAGCTCTGCTACGAGAATATTTCCTGCATAATTCGCTAATTTCATCAAATGTTTTATGATATATATCACCCGAAGCCATGATGTTGAGAATTTCTATGTATTCTTCTGAAATTCCTTTCAGGAATATTTTTCTAACAAAGTCTTCTTGGAGGGTATTTTATTTATATTTCTAAAGAATATAATTAAACAGCTCGAAAAAGGTCTTTCATACTTTCTTCCTCATATTGGTGCATTTTAAGAATTTCATGATGGGAATCTTTGATCTACAGTAATCCCGATATTTCTTAAGAAAAGCATTTTTCATTTCTTCCCATGTCCTTATGTTATATTCTCCTAACCCCATAAACCAGCGAAGGGAAACATCTTTGAGAGTAGCAGCGAATAATTTTAGTTTTTGGGCATTGTGAAGGTAATTATAGCTTCTACATAATATGCCAAATTCAAATGAAAATGTATCCAGATATTTAGTATTGTTTCCATGAAAGACAAGTAATGAGGATAAGGGTATATTTTTCATATTGACATTTTGTATAAGATCTAAAATTGGAAACCCAAAAGTTGTGTTAGTCTGCACTTCTTGTTCTACTTCCTCCTCATGATCCCCCATAGCAAGTGGATGACCAAACAAAGTGTAAATTATCCTACCTTCCCTTGAAGATGATGTGAGATCCCACCGTTGTACTATAGGTCTTATTTGAACAAATTCATTTCCTATAGTTTGCTTAGGTGGACTTACTGTGGATTCTAATTGAGAAACTACTGGATCCGGTGTATTTCCAAAAAGATTGTTAATTTTTTCGCATCCACTAAGTCAACTAGGTTAGGATCCTCTCTTATAGGTGAAATTTTAACTTTATGATTAATCAGGTACCAATAGCATTTCCTTTCGAGGTAATACAGTTTCTAACCCAACATAAAAAAATTAAAAAAATGTTGTTTCTCTCGTTCGTTGTCCTAAAATTTCATGTGTACTATTCCATTTTCTTTGTTATATGTTTACATTTCTCTAGGATTTCTTGATGATGGAGTTTTACCTCCAAAAATATCAAAATTTTAAGAACTAGTTTTTGTATATTTACCTCTACTATCTCTAGGTCTCATCAAAATTATCTACCATTAAATGACAAAATTCTAACCAAGAAAATAATATATCTAACGAATTAAATAAAAAACACCTATATTACAGATGGATTTGAAGGAATTTGTTATAACATATGTGCATGTTCTTACCTCTCATCTTACCGTCCCTCCTCCAACCCGCTAAAAACTAACCACACCAAAAGAAGACAACTAATAAATTTCTAGAAAACAATCCAAAGACTAACTTACCTTTGAGAAACTCCCCAACAACGATGCCAAAATTGTCAGGTAAAATATATAACTAGTTATTTTACCTTCAATTAAATTATCAACCAAGGTAGGTAAGCTCAGAGATGCTACACCATATGTGCAAAGTAAGACGATTTTTGGTAGTGAAGATAAATTTCTATAACAGTTTCAAAGAAATCATATAATTCCAATTTAGTGTAATTCACTAACAATCATCTTCTAGGAAGTCCCAAACTAAAAGGGCATTTACTCAATCAATAATAAGCGCAAAAATATGTCTAAATCTAACCTACACAAAAGCATTCATTCATCAAACCAAACTTTAACCACATCAACTCAAATCAACTACTTTATTCCATTGGGAATCAAAGACAAGAAGTCATATGTTCACAATACCAGGTTCACGTAATCTTAAACAAATTCTTAAAAGACAATAAACTTTTATTCCATTTCAAGTTATGGAAAATCTCAACTTCTAGCTAACAAAACTAACTATGATCCTATCCTCCTAATGCAAAGGATCTAAGATTATTTCAGTATTCCAAATCAAACAATCGTAACTTATTCTTGCAGCAAATCAATCCAATTTTCTAAAGAGTTCCACACATAATCACCATAATCAAAGTGAGGAAACAACTTTTAGATTTAAGAGTTATTATAAAAGAGATGTTAATCTTTATCAATCACTACTTCCTTCAAACTTAAACAAACCAGACCATCTGGTCAAACTATCAAACTTTCTGTATCATAAATTGACATCATCGCACAGTTATGTTTAAAGTAGAATGATAATTAGCTCTAAAAGAGCTATCTTCTAACTAATAACAACCAAAGTATGAAATATGTATTCTATTATATACTTAAAACAAACTCAGAGAAAACCGTTAATCATCTGAGTCCATAAGTGACTTCAAAATTCAAATAAACTATAAATTTCTCAGATTGACAACTGATCTATATCTTTTACTAAACTGATTAAAGGAATTTTACATACTACTCACACTACTATTAAATTTCAGAATAATTCAACTATGTATTCTATCCAGATATTCAACAAACTAAAGAAATATTTTCTACAATATGATCTATTTAGAAAGAAAGAAACTCAGGTTTGCAATGCTCTTATGATTAGGTTTTTACCCTACTTACAAATTATGAAACTAAAATCACAAGACTAGATCCACACAAAGACTAAATATACAAGGCTAAATTTAAGCTAGATATTATTAATATGAATGAATCAATGCATAACACGTGAATCAAGTAGGTATGTAGGTATCACACTTTTCTGCAATTCAGAAACCAGCAAATATATTTCAAACTATCCCTACATGTGCATATAAAATCACACACTAACGGTTGAACTGGTGTATAAGAAAATGTATAAATATGAATGGTTCTTATGATGGTATGAACAAGAAAATATAACAACAGAAAATGCATAAATAGTGGTTGAAGGTGTCCCCCCCCTCCAAACGTTGTCGAATCCAGAATTAAAAGCTTAAAATAAATGCAAAATGCGATATATTGTTTTAATAAGATTTTTTATAGTGTCTCTCTCAGTTTATATATTTTCCTTAATTTAACAACATATATATACTTGTTGGTTACATCATGGGTATACCACTGAAAGGGTCAACCCTCCAAAAATAGCGACCATCAACCATGGGATAAACAATTGTCATCCTATGGATCAATTAGAGCGGATTTCCATTAAATCCATTGAAACTAAATCTAAATCCTCAACTTTAAATATGCGTATTACATGATGTTGGGGCCGTAACTTTTGGAGAGAATAGGGAAGTTGAGAAACAACCACTGGCTCACATTTCATAGCGATACATTGAGGAACAAAACCCATGTGTGCGTTTAGACAAAAGGTTCCTTCAAATACCTGAACCATCGATACTCTGTGCTACAGTTGTCAGAATAGGTGTTGGATCAAGCCACTGTAGAAATCAAAGAAAATTGCACATAAACAAAGGTATATACAAACTAATTAGATTTTAGGAATGAGTTGAAATCCATTAAAATGAATGAAATAACAAAAATAATAGGGATTTTACCTTGCTGAAAGATTTAGGGCATATTCCTCCAAATCATATGGTTGGAATCAAAATATATAGTCGAATTAGATAGAAATCTAATTAAAATGTCTAGTTCTCATGTATAATTGAACTTAGAATTCGATAATAGATGGAAAACATAGGAGACCAATAGATGTTTTGGAGAACATGATGGGTGCGACCTGTTCTGGGCGTAAATCGTGTTTTAGAAAAAGCATGTTATTTTCGGAGAACATAATGCATGGGTATTTTATAGTAACATAACTCATTTGTGTTTTCGTTAACTATCCTAGTTGGAAATCACCTTGGGAGTATTGGGAATAGGCTTGGCACATTGCTTGGGATCATTTCTCTTTTATAGATCTTGAATCTACCATTGTATCTAAAAGGCCTCTCAACTTTGTGCACTCACCCTTACTTGTTGTGTGTTATGAGATGATTTTCAATGAACATAAGTGGTTTATATATAGGAAATTTTATGGACATATATAAGAACTAGATTCAATGTGAATGATCTACTTTTATTAATATATTGAGATAATCTTATATTGTGGAGAGAAAATAAAAGACTATTTTTTTGTAATAATGGACTGGTGATGACAAATTTTAGCCTTTGCACATTTTTTTAAAATCAAGCTACATTGATGAATTTTTTTTTCTATATTAATGCCAGACCTTGGATTTTTAAATAAAAACTACAATGCATATATTTCTAGCCAAAAAATACGAATTGGATTTCATAATCAAACTTTTATTTTAATCCAATTTTAGTCATAATAAAAAAGATGAGGAAACTGAGGTTAATGATGTTGCAAATAATGTACAAAGATGACGATTATCATAATCACAAGCTAGGTGAGAAAAAAAAATTGGTAACTGCAAATACACTTTAAAACACTCTATTTAATAAGTGTTTCTATGTTTATATATGCATAATATTTTCCATGTGTACATAGAACTTAATGTCGAAGCAGACCAGCTGTCAAAACTAGTTACAACAGTAGTCCCAAGAGTCATGGAGGTACATGAAAGCAGGGATGGAATAGTCTTGGATGAATTTTTTCAGATATAAATATGCAAAATCTTATAATATAGAGAAAAGGAATGCAATGCAATTTGGGAAAGTTTTGGGATGTAAGTTTTTAAAGGACACTAGTAAAAAAATATTGTGATGTAAGTCCATCAAGAAACAATATGATGCTAAATAAAATATCAAATGGCTCAAATTATGTAACTCCATCCGTCGAAAGTGTAGTGTTCCTACTTGGAAATTTTGAAAAAAAGTGCAATTTGGGCAATTTTCGAGCTTTACTAATCAAGACTATAGAGGGTTCCAACTGACTCCAAATGGTCTCAAATCTGAAATGAAAGGGTAGGATAAGTATTATAACATACCAATATTACCTATGAATAATTGTATCTAACTTTAAGATTTTTATCCTTGGTTTTCGGATAAGGAGAGAAAGTGCAAATTTACTAAGAAATTAAGGTCAAATTCCCCTTAGGGGTGGAGGCCAATTTGGGTCTCCAACTCAAGTACGACCATCCAAAATTTTAGAAAAGAGTATGGGGGTGAATATCATACATAAATTACTATAATTAAACATGGTTATTAATCTCTTCAAATTTATTATGATGTGCAACATTTGTATGGTAACTTTGTGTTGGAGACATTTACCACCTTACACACTCATTTTGGTCAATTTGGCCTAGTTAAACCACTATCCTAAGTATTATTGACTTAATTGACATCAGAGGAGCACTAGATGACATCAGCTAGATCACACCCACGCCTACCTTCAGTCAAGGAGGCTAAATTAGCCTTCTCCTACATTCGAGGAGGCTAACTGGAGCACTCTGGGGGTGATCTGAGTGTCATTAATGTCGCATATTGCTAACTGATGGTTACAATCAGTTAAATAGAGCATTTAAGGTGCCCTCAATCATTAAATTGATTATTTATTGATTATTTAATGAACTGGAGTCAACAGGGGCGCCTCCAACCACTTCTGATGTTCAATTACACTTTAGTTAACCTCATCGGGGTTCATTGGAGTCATTGATGCGCTACCAATTGATGATTGGCTTGCTGTGAAATGTATCTGATCTACTTTCAGTTAGACTCAGTCATTTATTGAACTTTGACTTCAGTTAGGGCTCAGTTGAGTCAATTAGGGTTTTGATCAGTGGTTAACTTAAGTGTTTACTGTGGCTTACATTCAGTTAAGATAGACTCACTCATTCAATTCAAATGACCTCCTTGGGAATTCGAATTGCTTTGTCATTCATGCTTGCAACATGATCTTGTATTGTATTACTCATTCTTTGTGTGAATATACAGAGCGGCTACTCATTTTGTAGCACAATTACACCATTTTCATGACTTATTGTTATTAATCTTTGATGAGACTTGTGTTTAGTCCCTAGATCACTATGTGAGATTAATATGGTATCAGAGCTCATGGAGGGACGAAGCTCAGATCTCTCAAAAACAAGTTTTTTGACAGATCTTGCATGAAAATTGAGCAATAGCTCAAAAATCCAGCACTGCACCAAAAGCCAAGGCTTACCACTTAATACCCCAAGTAAAGAACTTGTTGATCAAGCTTGCTGATTGACTATGCTGGGTGTGATGAAAGCCTAAAATGTGTAGGATTTCTGACCTTACATTGCCCTTTTTGTTGTGATTTTCATGTTTTTAACAGGTGAAAGCATTCGCTCCACCAGATTCAGATGGCTTCTTCCGTAGATATTTTGACTCCGTTCAATTTCCACTCATGGAAAGGAGACATGGAGATCCAGCTAAATTCCAAAGGACTCTATAGGGTCACCATGGACACTGAAGAAGATCCTGGTTCTGCAATAGAAAAATCTAGATTCTTGAACAAGAAGGATGAAGCATTCGGATTATTGTGCCTCTCTGTTTCTCGGGATCTTCTTTTCCATCTTTCGGGATTGAAGACTCCATAGGATATTTGGGACAAATTGGAAACCCTATATGGAAAACAAGATGATTTGAGAGTTTACCAGCTCAAAAATGAATTGATGTCTCTCTAGCCTTCCAATTTCGAGACCTTGAATGACTTTTTTCACAAATTTCAAGCACATTGTCTTACTGTTGAAGCAATGCAAAGTGGAGAAGGAGGATGATCAGCTCATCCTCACCATACTCTCCAAACTTGGAGCTGATTATTCAGTTTTTGTCTCTACATTCCGTGCGGGGAAGCTCACAACCCCTGGATGGAAGATGCCTACACTCAATGCCTTCATTGAGTCACTAACAAGTGAACATGATAAGCTTGTCCAAATGGGGATCATCAAATCCTCCCATGATCAATCCCTCCATGTATCGGGGCCCAAAGATCTGAAGGGTAAAGGAAAGCAGTAGAAGAACCTAAAAACTAAATTCAAAGCTCCTAACCATAAAGTTGAAAACTAGCAGCATGATGAGTCTTCTGGCTCAAAGAAGAACAAAGGGAAAGGGCATCATGGAAAAGAAAAAGTCAAGTGTTCATACTGCGGGAAGGGCTTCCACCCTAAACATGTCTGCATGAAGAAGAAGCTTGATGAAGCTACCTCTCTCCTTGAGAGAAATCACATCAATCTTTTGGAAATATTTCGGAGGAGAGATCAACAAGATCGGGAACCACAACATGAAAAAGGTCATGCCCTCACGGCAAGCACTTCAAAGTCCAAAGCACTCTTTATTGATTCTGGATATTCGAACCACATGATGACTGAAAGAGACTCCTTTTCATCCTTGGATACCGACAAATCCATCCCCATCCACATGGGAGATGACTCCACCATCATTTCAGAAGGACAAGGTACGGTTGATCTTGAGAATGGCTATTTTTCAAATGTTTTGTATGTACCGTCTCTCGCATCAAATCTCCTTAGTGTCTATCAGATGACACATACAAGAGTGCCTAAGAGAGTATCTTTACCCCCGAATGATGTTGAGATAACGGAACTTGCATCCGGGAAACTCATTGCTAAAGGCCTTGCAAATTATCATGCAAAATCCAATGAGTTCTCCCACTTTCTGGCGGATGCAAAGCCCACCGCACTGCTAACTCATGGAAATGAAGTTAGTAAGCTGTGGCATGAAAGGTTTGGCCATCTAAATTTCAAATATTTTCAGCGATTACAGAAAAACTTCATGGTTGAAGGCCTCCCGGTCATCAAGGCAACCACTGGAATTTGCAAGGGTTGTGTGGTTAGAAAAAACCCTAAGCACAAGTACGATCGGGGGAAGGAAAACCGAGCTACATGCATTTTGGGGCTGATATATTTTGATATCAGCGGTCTGATGCCTATCACATCCATGAATGGATCAAGGTATCTTTTGACTTTTATTGATGATTTTTCAAGGTATACATGGGTTTTCTTTCTCAAAACGAAGTCTGAAGTATGTGAAAAATTTACTGAACTGAAGGCCTTGATCGAGAATGCCTCTGGGCTTAAGATCAAGATATTGAGATCTGATAATGGCAGGGAGTATGCCAATAATGAGTTTCTGCACATATGTTCCCAAAGTGGTATTCAAGTCCAACATTCAATTCCCTACACTCTCCAGCAGAACGGTGTAGCGAAAAGGAAGAATCGGTCTCTCAAGGAGATGACCACCTGTATGTTGGAATCAAAGAAGTTGGCTGCAAATTTGTGGGCTAAATCCATGCATGATGTAGCATACATTTAGAATAGAGTCCCAAACTCATCCGTGAAATGGAATACCCCTTTCGATCATACTTCGGACACAAGCCGGATGTGTCGAACCTGCAGGTGTTTGGGTCCACTGTATGGGCCTGAATTCCACTTGATAAAAGAAGGGCTTTGCAACCGCAAAGCATAGAATGTATATTTATTGGGTATTTTGATGAATCAAAAGGTTTCAAGCTACTGGATATCAAAACAAAACACACCATCATCGAGAGAAGTGTCAAGTTCGATGAGCCTCTTCAGGAGGTGGAACTAGTGAAGGAGAAAACTGTTGAATTTCCTTCCTATTCTACTAAATATTTGGATGATGAAATTGGGGGTGATGGCCCTGATTTGGATCCTCTGATTTCTGATATCAGTGTATAGAAAACATCAGATGTTGAATCAGAACCTGAAGTACAAAATCATCTTCCCACATGGGCCCGACAGACACTCTCCTCCGCAGGAGATAACATTGGAAATCCGGATGATCCAAGGAGAACCCGGTCTGATTTCCAAAGAGCAGGTATTGCGCTCTCTTGTATTGATAATTTGCTGTCCGAAACTTTTTATTTATGATTAGTTCAGACCCAAAATCCTACTACCATGCTCAGAAGGATCTAAGATGGCAAGTTGCCATGGATGAAGAGATGAATCTCTTCAGAAAAACACTACTTGGGAGCTAGTTTCTCTTCCTCTGGGAAGGAAATTGGTTCAATGCAAGTGGGTGTTTCAGACCAAGGTTGTTGCTGATGGAAGCACCTACAAATATAAGGTAATTCTGGTGGCGAAATGTTTCTCTTAGGTCTAAGGTGTGGACTACCATGAGACCTTTGCACCGGTTTCAAAAATGGACTCCATCCACCTAGTTTTGGCAATTTCATCATCTAAGCACTGGGAAGTGCATCATATGGATGTTAAGTCAGCCTTTCTGCATGGAGATCTTCATGAGGAGATATACATGAAGCATCTTGAGGGCTACATCTCTGATCCATATTTTTTTTGCAAGCTAAAGAAGTCACTATACGGGTTAAAACAGGCCCCAAGAGAGTGGTATTCCAAGATGGATGCCTTCATTCTCTCGCAAAACTTCCAAAGGTGTAGATCAGATCCAAATATGTATATACAGAAGTATGATGGTCATTTGATTATTATTTTTTTATATTTTGATGACTTAATGATCACAGGTAGCACAGTTGCTTCCATTTCAGCCATCAAAACGGCTCTCCACAATGCATTGAAATGAGCGATTTGGGGCTCTTAAAACAATTTTTGGGGCTCGAAATCAAGAAAAATTCTGATGGGATAATGGTCACTCAGTAAAAATACATATCAGACCTATTAGTCAAGTTTAACATGGCTGAATGTAGGCCTGCACCATTCCCTTTCCTTTCAGGGATTAGCCTTGCAGAAGGAAAATCACACCTCCCATGGACTGCACTATCTATCGACAGCTGATTGGTAGCTTGTTGTATTTGACACGGTCTCAGCCTGATATCTGTTATGCCATGAATGTTCTATCAAGATTCGAGTAGCAGCCTCATGATCTTCATTGGAATGCAACCAAGAGGATCCTCCAGTACATTCAGGGAACCGGGACCTACGACATTCACTATGCTGCAGACTCCGAGCTAGAACTGGTTGGATACACAGATTCCGATTGGGCAAGTGATTCTATTGATCATAAGTCTACTTCCAGATATGTCTTCATGTTTGGTGGTGGCCCCATTTGCTGGTCTAGAAAAAAGCAGGCCGCCATAGCATTATCTTCAGCAAAGGCCAAGTATCGAGGAGCGGTGAATGCTTGCATCCAAGCAGTTTGGTTGCAAGGCATTCTTTCAGAGTTTGATCTTGGTAGTGCTTTGTCCACTATCCTATTTTGTGACAATCATAGTGCTATTAAGATATCCACAGATCCAGTTACTAGGAAGAGGACCAAGCATGTAGAGATACACATGCACTACATCACGGAGCTAGTGCATGACAGGACCATCATTCTGCAATACTGCCCGACTAATGAGCAGATTGCAGACATCTTCACCAAGAGATTTTCAGAAAATAATTTCACTTACCTTCGTTCACTGTTGGGGGTGAGTCCATCAGGGTGACCAGACTACTTTCAGTGTTCATCTTGAGGGGGGGGGGGGTTTCCCACTGGGTTTTCCCTCTTTTCCTCTCTTAGTTTGTTTTTGAGCATTGTTTCAGTTTCAGTATTGTACAGGGTGACCTATGGCCTTAGTTGTCGTGGCCCTAGCATTTTTATGCATTTTATGTTTTCTACTCCTCCTGAGTATAGCTTAAGGGGGGGTGTTGGAGACATTTACCACCTTACACACTCATTTTGGTCAATTTGGCCTAGTTAAACCACTATCCTAAGTATTATTGACTTAATTGACATCATAGGAGCTCTAGATGACATCAGCTAGATCACACCCACACCTACCTTCAGTCAAGGAGGCTAACTTAACCTTCTCCTACATTCGGGGAGGCTAACTGGAGCACTCTGGGAGTGATCTGAGTGTCATTAATGCCCTGTATTGCTAAGTGATGGTTACAATTAGTTAAACAGAGCAATGAAGGTGTCGTCCATCATTAAATTGATTATTTATTGATTATTTAATGAACTGGAGTCAACAGGGGCACCTCCAACCACTTCTGATGTTCAGTTACACTTCAGTTAACCTCATCGGGGTTCATTGGAGTCATTGATGCGCTAACACTTGATGGTTGGCTTGCTATGACATGTGTCTGACCTACTTTCAATTAGACTCAGTCAGTTATTGCACTCCGACTTCAGTTAGGGCTCAGTTGAGTCAATTAGGTTTTGATCAGTGATTAACTTGAGTGTTGACTATGGCTTACATTCAATTAAGCTCGACTCACTCATTCAATTCGAATGACCTCCTTGGGAATTCGAATTGCTTTGTAATTCATGCTTGCAGCATGATCTTGTATAATATTACTCATTCTTTGTGTGAATATATAGAGCGGATACTCATTTTGTAGCACAATTACACCATTTCCATGACTTATTTTTATTAATCTTTGATGACACTTGTGTTTAGTCCCTAGATCACTGTGTGAGATTAATACTTTGATGGAAATTGCTTAAGGGGAAATTGCATTACTAGCTCAAATTTCACACATGAAAAGTAGAATAGATGGTTCTGAGAGTAACATGAAATATAGTGGTAATATACAACATACAAATGTCTATACCAATAGCATCAAATCAGATAAAATCCCGATTACAAATATGATACCAAACTCCTTCAAGATTGAAGCCAAAGTCATGAAAACTAGCGATTCTATGGCATGTGAATACAAGCTTTCAATACATGAGATTCTTGGATTTAGAGCTACAAATAATATTGACATGAAATTAGAAAGACATACATAATATATGGATTCCTCAAAATCATCAAAATCAGAGAATAACCCTAATAAAAAACTGATATAAAACTCTTTCAAGATGGAAGCCAAAGTAATGAAAACTAGTGATTCTATGGCATGTGAATACAATATTTTCACATATGAGCTTATTGTATTTCGAAATACAGGGAATATAAACATGAAATTTCAGATTCATACATCATATATGGATTCCCAAAAATCATCAAACTTAGACAAGAACCCTCATACAAATCTGATATAAAACTCTTTCAAGATGGAAGCCGAATTCATGAAAACTAGTTATTCAAGAGCATGGGAATGCACGCATTTCACACATGGATTTCTTATATTTCAAGTTAAAAAGAATATGGAAATAAGATTACACATCCATGCATCATATACCCAATATTGGGAATCAAATATATTCATCAAAGTGTAAGCACGACTCCAACAAGTACGCCACCACATGAGAGTGTGGGGGAATGGAGAAGAAGGAATGAGAGAATAGGGAGATATATGAGAACTAGAGATGTATGGAACTTAAAACTGAAACTAAACACAATAAATAAGATCCATTTATAGGTATGAATGAAATATCCATCAACTAACTTGGAAAGGAATCCAACTCCCTCGAAATTGGTTCACAAGCAGGGAGAGTGAACACTCACCATGCAATGAACAAGAAAAATCTCTCCAAAATGCCAAAGGCCAATTAAAAAGTGATCAAAATATATTATCCTTCCTCATGAAATAATTTTATTAACTTCATGAGGCCTCCTAAGGTCTAATTTCCCTCCATGGTATTCCTCCAACTCAACTTAGTAGTTTAGTAACCCCTATGACACTTGTATTTTTCTTCATGCTCCAATTCTTTCCCGAATTCAAATGAATGACTCTAACTTCGAAGTGCGCCCTCTTAGTGGCTATTCTTATCCATTTTATGTCATATTTGTCATAGGTATGCAATATGATCTGAATTTTTTATAGGTGTCATAGAGTGCATGGAATCTCTTTCCAAGTGGCACACATTGTCTTCTTAGTATCTTCCTCTTCCATTGGAGTTACTCTCCTATCCTAATTATAATTCCTTGGATCATGATAGGATATGTGACACCAAACCACCCTCCAAGAATTCTACATTCCTCATGGGTTTTTTTATCCACTAAGTTGCACTTAGGGGATTATTCAAGTGAGCCACCAAGGATCTGAACAAATCAATTGTTCTTACCCAATGCTCAGAAGTTCCATGGTTTCATCAAGGCCAGTTGTGGTCCATTTTTTGCATGTTCACACCCCCTCAGGGGAATTGTAATAAATTCCATATAATGATGGTTTCTTTAGTAAAATGCTTGTCCTTCTTAGGACTTGGTCATCAAGGTCATCATCCTTGAGTGTTTTTTCCCTCCTCGATTATGTGACGCTTTTTAAGCGACATATATTTTTTAGTTTTTCACTCAAAATCCTCCAAAGTCGAGATGGTGAAATTGGTGATTATTTATTAAAAGGTTATTAAATACTAGGGTATATGTATTCTACCATGCTAGTCATATTCTCAAAGTTTCGTGGACATGTGCTAAGTATTTCATAGGATTTTTTAATTTTTAGATTTGTAATAAAATCATCGATATGGTGTATTTTAATTGTAAAAGTGAAAAAGATCATAAAATTGGGCCTAGGGAGACAATTTGGTCATGGGGATTCTCATTTTTGTACCCAGAACCCCCACTTAACCCGTAAACCCACTTTAAGAGACAAATTAGTAATTTTCAATTATTAGTTTTGATTTTCTCTCCAAAATGACTCAAAGGGTCAAATAAATGGAAAAACTTGAGATAATTCAATTCCTAAGTAAAAGGAATCTTGTCTAGGACTTATCTCTGAGGTGTCATGGTTGTTGAGTATATTTTTGGGGGAATTTATGAGCATAGAGGAGCATATTCAGGCATAAAGGGAGGAGCTCTAACTCACCTCGATCAAAGGGGGATGCATTATCCTCATGGAGGGTGTGTCTTGCCACTTGGATGAAGTGGTTAGAAGAGGTGGATGCTTCCCAAAACAAGTGGGACACATCAAGATAGCTGTAATCCTCCCCTGTCACCAATTCAAATATCCTCCCACCATTCTCTCAACTCTCAAAACTACCTCCTCATTAGGAATTGCACCCCCTTAGGGTTTGGGTTGTTTTCTGGCTATAAAAGAAGGTTCTTTATCCTCGTTCAAGAGGATGCATTAAACCTATGCTCATTTTATTTTTGGTACTACATATTTTCTTAATAGTATTGAAGTTTTTGGAGGATAATGTGTGGCATTACATTGTGGGCTTGTAACTTGGTCAATTTTGAGGTGAAATCGGTCGAATCTCATGCTTTCTTCTTTGTCAAATAATGTGTTTAGATCCAGTTTATTTTGAATAAGTATTTGTTGTTGTTAATTTACTTGTTTAAATTTAATTATCGTAATATTTTTATATAAACAAACTGTATTTGGTTATACTTATGTTCTCTTGCCTTTTTGTTGATGAGATTGACTGTATTAACCTTGTTTGCATGAGAAATTGTCTAGATTTTGCAGGATCATCTTAGGTAGAAGGGTCTTGGAGATCAATTGCATCCACTTGTTTTATAAAACATCAATTCAGTTGTTTTAACCTATTTTTTTTCCATATCCCTCTCTCCTTCACTTCATTCAAGCACATGCTTGAGGATTTCTCTCTTCTTCTCTAAAAATTTAATCTCTTTACTTGGTTAATTTTTCACTATGCTTAATAAAATTAGATATATCAATATTATATTTGAAATATGATTTTAATTATGTATATACATCATATCTAGGATCCTTTAAAAAGTTTCATTTCAAGCTAGATCTGATTTGTCTCTCAGAGTGTCTTTTTCAATCAAAATTTACAATTTTTGAGCATTTTGAGTAGTGTAATTTTTTTTTACTGATTTGTGACATTATAATATCTTTCATTCTATGGTTTTTATGAGGTTCTAAGAGAAGGAGGAGGACATATTGCTCAAAAATCAAGTTTCGGGTCACTTGGGACACCAAAAACTCCATCCTTCATCCCTTTTCTTCTTGTAATCAAAGTGCATATTTGATCCTTTCGATCATTTTCCAAGAATAAAAGTGCATATTTAATTCATATTTTCATCATATTTTAAATCTCATTAAAAAATAAAGCAAGTGGGCTACACAGCGCCCACACTCCATCCCCCCTAGGGGGTTCACAGTCTCCTTTATGGTTTTCTTTTTACTAATAAAAACACGCAAACACACTGCCTTATAGAAAGGTTGTATATGTTAATTTTTTTCTTTGATTTCATCTTTAAATAAGTAAGAATTTCATACCCAACTCATTGCCACGAAGTATGCTCTTGCCACCAACCAAAGAATTTTTTGTTGATTATTGTTGGATGATCAGAAAGTGACACATAGTTTGTGGTCTTAATTTGTCATTAGTTTACTTTCTTTCACAAACTCTTTGCTTTCTTTAATTGGAATAAACATTTTTTCATAAACCTCATGTATGCTCTTTCCCTCTGCGGGCTTTTCCTGGTCGTTGGGGAATCAAAAGTGATTTGCAGCATTTTATAGTTTCTACACATTGATTTAAAAACACATTAATAAAAAAACTCCCAAGACCATTAAAAAAGTCCGGTGTAACGATATTTGACAATCGTAGGAAAATTCTCTAAAGGAAGCGGGAACCACTGAGTAGTGACCTCGGGATACCATTAGGTTACACTCTTGTTCGTGTAGTGCTAGACACCTCTCAGAGACTCTGATTTAGCCCACATTTATAAATGAGGAACCACCTTCATCATATTCCGGACATATTATTAGTACTTTACAGTATATCGAGAATCCTCTTCCTATAACTCAACTCATCTAAATAATTAAAAACTGACCAAGACACATTGCAAAACATTTTATTTTTTCAGCAACATCATTTCATCATTTTGACTCCATTGGAACTGATATATTTTTGCAACATTTTACTGTCATCTATCATCAGTTTTTTTTATTGTTGCTAATATTTATGTTTTAATGTTATATGGGATCACCCCCCCTTGTCTTCGTTGGGATTTTTGACTAAATAGAGGAGTCAAGATCAAGTGATAGGACTTGACTCGAAAATTTTCCCCAAGGACACACCTAGCAGAATTTATCTTGCACTTAACCCCCAGGTGTCTGAAAGGAGGCAACAAGTTTGAATTTGGATGAATATCATGCCAAGTGTGTGGGAGAATCTACTCACCCAAAGACTCCACAAGCTTCCAATAATATTCATGAATCAATTCCACCTTATTTTCTTAGCATTTATTATTTATGTGACCCATTTTGATGTGAATATGGTAAACTAAAGTCCTTTTTGGTCCTATAGCCCCCTTATTACAACATTTGTGTTTCCATCCCCACCTAGGGAACTAGTAGTTTGGTGAAACATTATTTGCAAGTAGTATTATTTGGATGGGGACATGACAGTCTTCGCCGCACAAGATTGATTGTCCTCAAGAAATTCCAGGTTTAGATGATGTAAAATTTATTCATCTTCCCAAGTGGAATCCTCACTTGGTACTCCTTCATTTGCACCAAGTTCCCTCTTATGGTTATGCTCATTAATTTTCTTTAACTGCAATTTGAGTAGTGGCACTCATGTACTGCAATTTTTTGTTTCCAAAAGTAAAGAGATGTGGATTTTGCATATTCATATCTCCTGTGACATCACCACTAAACACCAAAAGATTAATTAATTCCATCAAATCAAAATTTGCATAAATAGCCTTTACCTCCATATTTTGGAAACCTTTTCTAAACTTTAAACCCCTTTTTTGCTCCTGTATATTTCTTTGAACTTGTACTGAGTTACCAAATTTTGATTCTTTTAAGATCTTAAGAAAATTTCAAAGAGGAACCACCATGCTTGTTGTTGCACTACTATGATTACAATCATCGTCTTAAGTGGTGACTCAATCTACCCATAGGGGATTCACCTTGTTGAGAAATATCGTATCACGTTCATTCATAAAGGAGGGGTTTTAATTGTTAAAAATAAGATCAATATATTGTAGGTATTGGGGTGAGGAATAGGGTATGGGAGTTTATAGGTTTAGGGGGGTATAAAAAAGGGGTTTCTAGTAAAAATACGGAATATATTGTAAAATAAGGGTTTTTTAATTGGAAATATGTATTGGGAGGGGGGCTCAATAAAAGGATTTTTGTAAGTAATTATCAATATCTAGTGAAATAATGTGTATTCTTCAATATCCCATGAACGAAGCTACTTTGAGATGGTTTCACTAAGTGAAGAGCCCGTGAATCTACCATACTTCTTGTTGCCTCAAAAATTGAAACCAAGCAATACCAGGATCCCATTGCTTGTATTACACCATTTCAAACATCATGAGTACAAAATATAGATCATGAAAGTACATAACATTATCATACAAATGTACATCAAGAATTCGTTCCAGTACCAGAAGAAGCCGACACCGACAGATCGTTGGAAAAAGCATACCAACTGTTTAAATGTGTCATGACTAGTTTTTAGGCACAATTACATGCAAAGAAGGAAGAACGGGCAGAAGATACCTATGTTCTATTGAGGAATCAATATACAACGTTCTTAGAAGCCCATAGAGTACTAAAAGAACATTTTGAGGAATCTATTATCACAAAGGAAGTTATGAGAAATTGGTTTACCTATTATGGACAAGTATTTCAACAGGTAAGGGAGACTCGTGAGCAAATAAAGACACTACAGAGCCGACAAGGAATCCCATAAGAAATGGAAAAAATAGTTCAGGACCAACTGATACTAGAAATGAAAAAACTGGAAAAATTAGAAAAATAATCCCACTGGTGGATAAGCCAGGAAAATCCCAGTCTCGACATCCTCGATAAGATTTGTCCACACATGAAGTGACTACTTGACACTGTGGATGAGAGAGAATAATTATTAGGCCCCGACATGAGCAATATTGTGGACCTATCGATACAATAGAAGATGTCGAACTTTTTGAGTCTTACAACCTTGACTATAGATATCCAGAAAGTATTTCTTCTGGTACTGAAACGACTTGTTGTGCCAAATCAAAACTTTAGAGAATATAGACCAGTCTGATTTGGAAGAAAGGATATCTCACTTACAGCAGTTCACTTGGATATCGACAGAAGGTGTCGACATAGAGCGAAAAATTATTGAGAACGAACCAACAACTACAAACAAAACCTCTGATGGAAACGAAAGTTTCGTTGAAAAAAAATGTGAACAAAACAAAGTCACAGAAAGTAACTCACCAACCCCACCACCACCACCTGAAGGAGATGTTGACGTCGGATACATGGCACACGTCTCTACACACATCCCCCTCTACGAGGGAGATGAAGATACCAGACGACATTGGTTTGTCTACGATTCGGCCTGCGAAGCGAACGCAATTACAAATGAGGATCGACAGACAGCGTAGTTCACCGGTGCTCTGCAAAAGTGGGCACTTACATGGTATATGGCATATACCAAAAAAAATTCGAACGCTACGAAAGAAGAAATTAGGAAAAAATTTCTATCATTATTCAAAACTCTAGATGGGAAGCATCTGGCTGCAAAGAAATTAAAAACGATAGTCTAGAAACCGACAGAGACTATTCGGGAGTATGACAAAAGATTGAAGGACCTACTCAGCCATTTGGATTATAACATAGATGATCAATTACTAATCCAATGGTTTGTTGCAAGGATTTTACAAAAGATATGGATGCACATTATACTGGACATGTTTAATACATATGAAAATGTACTTACAAAGGCATTGCAAGTCGAAATGGACGAAGACTACTCGGTGCACCCTATTGACAACTGTATAGAGGAACAATTAGAAATAATGAAAAAATCGCTACAGGGTATTAACCTCAAAGGCCATGACACCTAGTGTACAAAATGTTCAACGGTTGGACATACTAAAGACAATTGTCAATAAGACATTAGTCGACAAGATGTATGCTTTGTTCAAACAAAATGCTTTTGCAACATCTGCCAGGACCACGGTCTACATGCGACAAAAGATTTCACGTTCAATATGAAAAATGAAAAAACATCTTGGTGTGCAATTTTTGAAGTCAAAAGCCACGCAACAGCTGACTGTCACCTAAACTTGAAGAATTGACAGAACTACCACACAGTCTATCAAACAAATGTTGTTGCACAGAAAAATAACGAAAAACATTCCAAGGAATAACAATGATTAGAATGAACAAAGTAATCAAAGGTAAGAAGATTGAAAATATGAGTTTGGATATGATAATAATCGTCGTGGTTGATATGCAGGTCGAGGCCAATTCTTTGGGAATCGAGAAAATAGACCACAACGACCAATCCAGTGCTACACGTGCTTCAATGAAGGACATCGGTATGCAGACTATCCATACAAAGATCAATGCGATCTCAATTTTTGTAACAATTGTGGTGTCGATGATCACTCTTTAAAGGATTGTCCCACCATGCTAGACAAAATTAATTAAAAGAATAATGTTAGCGTCTTGTCGAGTGTTCAAAAGTGTGATGTTATTCTTACAAAGATTTTGCAAATAGTCACTAGATAAGGAACTAAAATTGGCAATGACAATCATAGAATAAGTAAGATAAAGAACAAAGACGACTACCCTAATCCTGTAATACAGAGGCAATTATATAACGATGCATCGAATATTTTTCAAGAATTATCTACACAGGAAGATAATGATGATAATCAAAAAATATATCTCAAGAACTAATTAATCTAATACACAATGATAACTCTGTTGCACAATTTATTGACTTATTATACAATATAAAGAACAAATCTGACACAGATAAACAAGCTAAAACTATTTGCAGCTTAAACCAAAAATATAAAAGTGATGCTAACCCACTTGTCGACTTAGAAATCAAAGGATATCAAGTCCAGCAAGTCATTATTGATTTTGGATCTCCAGTAAACATTATGACAAGAGATACATGGGAACAGTTAGGCAGACCTCGACTTAATGAATCATGCATATATTTAAAACTAATCGACCAAGGATGCATCAAACCTATTGGGTTATGGAGAAATGTCGACACAAACATAAAAGGAATTACCACAAAAGTCGACTTTGAAATCATTAACCCTAAGGAAGGATCCAACTTGTTTCCAGCCTTAGTGGGCCAACCATGGGATCGAAATATGAAGTCATCGATTTCATTAGATAAAGAAAGGATAGAACTTAAAGGAAATGGGAAAAAAGTGATTGTCCCTATTAATCCTTCACAAGGTGAACCATGGGAAGAACCCATAGACGAAGAGGTCGATAACCGATAGCTATATCAAATACAAAACAATGAAGATTATACTGAACCAACTATATATGGAGAAATTCATTTGGGAAACCTAGATTCAATTGGCTATAACTCAGATGTGGAATTATACGACTAGGATATGGGAAACTATGAAACTCAAGCAAGGGGATGTTGGACGATTCGGGCCATCCCAAAAAAATCGACACATCAATGTTTTTTTGTGTCCATAATACCAAAAATATTCGAAATAAAAGTTAGGGAATACCCTCCTTTAGCGCCAATCAGAGCATAAAATAGGAAATCTCCTCAATATAAAGAGAGAGAATCACCAGTACTTCATATTGAACAAGTTTCAAAAAACATAGGTGAACACGACCGACTTCAAATCCTAGTTGAAACATGTACGGTTCAAGTTGCTCGATGGTGAGATACCCATCAATCGAGACTACAAACATGGTCAACAACTTCAACATAGTTCATCGAAAGATTTGGAGGGAAGAAGATAACAAATCAGATGCAAATACCAGTCTTTACACAAGGGCAAGACCCCAAAAAACACATAAGTATATGTGAAAAAGAATGGAGAAGACTTGGTTATAACTATGAGCAAGTATGTACACACCTATTTCCATCAACATTAGACAATTTACCAAATAAGTGGTCCAATATCGAAGAACGAGGTGAAACATTCTTATGGAACAAACTGAAAGAAAATTTTACCAAGGACTTCAAGTTCATACTGAAAGATGACAAACTAGTCAAAGCGACAAAAAAAATAAAAACATTCCTAAAGCCGACTGTTAATAACAATTCGACACAAAATGACAACCGACCAAAAGCATCATGTCATAATATTTGGTCTAATAAAATACCACAGTCAACTAGACTTCGACTAGAAACCGAGCGTACAAATGGGAAAATATTTTCATGGAAATATGACCATCCAAAGACAACAAAACCAATTCAAACAATATTCAAGGTCGAATCAAATGAAAAACAAGATACTAACCGGATGACAGGAGAAGACTTCATAACATCATTTTCACAATTTAAGAAGGGAAGTCAATAAATCAATGAAAGCAAGGCGCCAGAATGGATGGATGCAAAGGTTAAAACAAAATAATTCAACATCTCTAATGATAATAGACCAAAAATGGCTAGAATAGGAGACTACTGGAACAAAGAGAAAACGGTAGAAATAGTTAACCTACTAAAGGAATTTCAGGATGTCTTTGCACGAGATTATAAAAACCTTAAAGGCTTAATTCAGGAAATGGGAGAAATGAAGATCGATATTATACCTTATGCAAGGCCTATAAAGAAACGACCTCACAAACTCACCCATAAATTTAAAGAGATAGTGAAAAAAGAGATCGACAATATGTTAGCAGTCGGTATCATCTACCCTATAGACCAGTCGAAATGGGAAAACCGAATGGTCGTACAACCAAAGAAGCATGACCCGACAAGATTGAGAATCTGTGTAGATTTTCGCGTGCCAAACAAAGTCACTCTATAATATCCATTCCCAACTTCATTTGCAGATGAAATTCTTAATGAAGTCGCAGGACATGACTGCGATTCGTTCACAGATGGATTTCCAGGATATAATCAAGTACCGACTGTGAAAGAGTATAAAAAAAACTACATTTGTGTGTGAATTTGGCTCATTTGGTTATAAAGTCCTTTCATTTGGTATGAATAATGCACCAACCGTATTCTCAAGAATAGTAGTTAAAGAATTTTAGGAATACATCTACAAAACAATGGTTGTATACTTCGACGATTAGACGATTTACTCCATGTTTAAAGATCGCTACAAATGGGTAAGGCTAATGTTAGAAAGGTGCTCACAAATTCAGCTATCTCTTAGAATAAAGAAATGTATCTTTGTAACTCCTATGGGAATCTTACTAGGGCATATCATCTACAAAGAGGGAATCAATGTTGATTTCACAAAAATTAAAATCATTCTCGACCTGAAACCTCCAGTTAATCAAAAAAAATTCAAAGTGTTATTAGGGCATACAAACTACTACATGAAATTTATTCGTCATTACTCTAACATGACATATCCTTTAGAATAGATATTAAAATAAAATCAGGATTATGAATGTACTAAAGAATGCGAGGCATCATTTGACACTTTAAAGAAAAAATTAGTCGAAGCACCCATTCTACGATTCCCAAATTGGTTAGTAAAATTTCATGTACACATCACTGCATCTGGTATAGCAATAGGTGCAATACTGGCACAACCAGGGAATGATGGAATGGACTATCCAATCGTATACAGTAGCAAATAATTGAACAAATCCAAACATAATTATTCCATGATAGAAAGGAAAGCATTATGAATGGTCTTTACACTTCAAAAATATTGGCATTATCTGTTAGCTAACCCTTTTATATTTTACACCGATCACCAAGAATTGAAATATCTAGTAAATCAGCCTCTATATCTTGGAAGAATTTGTCGTTGGTTGCTATTATTTCAAGAATTTGAGTTTGAAGTTGTAGTTCGACCGGGAAAGCTAAATGTCAAACCCGACCACTCATCGAGAATTGACACAAGGGAGGAGCCAACAAGAGTCGAAGATGACCTGTCAAACGTACATCTATTTAGAATAGAAGTTGTACCTACCAAACTAGAATAAATAGCTAAATTTCTAGAAAATGGACACACACCAGAAGGAATGAGTGCTAAAAAGAATAAAATCTTAGCAATGAAATTTTTTCCTTATACCTTAATAAATGGGTTCCTCTATAACTTGGTTTAGACGAGGTACTCCATTGATTCATTCTAGAGCATGAGAGAGAGAGCATAATGTATGAAGCACATTATGGCCCAACTGGAGGACATTTCTAGTCGGACACGACTGCTAAGAAAATCCAACAGTCAAGTTTATGGTGGCCGACATTATACCATGATTGTCAAAAAATATGTCAGTAAATGTGACTGTTTTCAACGATTAGGTCGACCCCTACCAAGCACTAAGATGCCCCTTATATCGGTAAATCCAAGTTTAACATCCTAAATTTGGGCAATCGACTTTATAGGACCATTCCCAGTACCTTCTAGAAGGTCAAGAGCGCATTATATTATAACAGCAGTCGAATACGTTACTAAGTGGGAAGAGGCAGGACCTGTCGAAACTTGTTCTAGTGAAGTAGCTACAAAATTTATATATGAAAATATCATTACTAGATTCGATTGTCCATTGAATTTAATCAGCAACCAAGGATCACATTTTATTAACAAAACTATTGCAGCTTTAACAGACCAATTCAAAGTCGAACATAGAAGGAGCACAGCTTATCATCCTCAGTCTAATGGTGCAATTGAAGCATTCAAGAAAACTTTGACAAAAGGATTAACAAAAAATTGCAATACAGACAAAGATGATTGGGATGATAAAATTCATGTTGTCCTATGGGCATATAGAACAACATATAAATGATCCACATACCAGACACTGTTTATACTTGTCTATGGATAGGAAGTAGACATCCCCCTACATTTTAGACTATAGACACTAGTAATCCCTGACATATTACATATTAATGTCGAAAAGGCTAAGAAAGAGTGACTAATGAAACTAGCCAAGATAGAGGAACATCGAATAATCGCTATACAACACCAAGAAATCCAAAAGAAACCACAAAAAGCATGGCACAACCAAAACATCAAAAACAAAAACTTGTCAGTTGGATACCTTGTGTTGTTGTATAACATTCGAGTAAAAGGTAAACCAAAAAATTGCATACAGAGTGGATGGGACCTTATATCGTCGAAGAAATCAATGCTAACGGATTAGTCTGACTGAGAACATTACAAGGCAAAGTATTTTGGAAACTTTCTAATGGTGCTCGACTAAAGCGGTACGAAAACTAAAAAATATATCCAAAAAAATGGTTTCATAACTGTTAACAAAAATTGAAAAAAAAATCTATAAAAACCTAAAACCAGCAAAAGAAACAATTCAGCAAAATCAAAATGACAGGGACTTACTCTCAGGAAGGAAGTAGCAAAACACAATTCGGAAGAAATAGCCATCGACAACATAACCATCGATGCGACGAATATCAACTATTTTACCAACAATTTCATAACCATGATGCACATCGACGAAACAAAGGCCCAACGGTCCAATCAAATCATCATGATCACAGAAAAAAGGAGCGCCAAAACCAGCACGCATTAAAAGAACTTTCGACAAAGTGTCCTTCACATTCAAATCCTCCATTAATATCTTCATCGACTAGATAGCCGCCCACTCCACCTATAAATACTGCATCAGATGAAGACTTCACATCATTCTATGAAGAACTAGGAAGACAAAGCTATCAAACTCTTGAGACTAAGATACCAGTTCAAGAACCATTGAAAATTAAAACGGCCATCTTGGTTTCAAAATCTAAAAATTAAAAATTAAAACGGCCAGATGGAGGGCACCACAAAATATCCAAAGAAGTTTGTCGTCGATAGCACATATCCAGTTAGAGCTAGACCACACCGTAGTTTGGTTCATGCAAGGAGCAGTAGAAAAGTCCAAGCATCTCGATTATTACCCATCAGTTGAGGATATCTTCAGGGAACTAGCCCAACAATCTAACACAAAAATGACCATACTAGAAATTGCAAAGAACAATGATCAGTCGATTGTCAAGCCCTTAGTTGACCAGGAAAAAGAGGAAGATTACGAAGTACATCTTCATATCAGCACTTTTACCCTAGAGGACACCCCAGCAGAAGAGGTAAACACTCTTCAATTAGTAACAGCATCATTGACCCAACAACAAGTTGAACTGACACAATAGGAGGAGGAGGTTGAGCATACAGATGAGGAAACCCATTTTGACAACTTACCACCGGAGTATGCTATGACAAAATAGAACATCCGACAACTAGTTTTGGAAATATCTAAAGCCTAAAAGAAGAAAAGTAATCTAGTTAAAGGAAAAGGGAAACATGGACTTATTCTCCCAGAGGAATCTGATGATGAGGAATTACATGCTAGAGCTGTTAAAATATTAGAGGATGCTGCTAAAAGTAATATATCTGTCGAAGACCAATTCGAAAAATTCATGGAAGAAGAAGCAAAGTAGCCAAAAGTAAAGAAGGTAAGAGTCATTAATTGAGGCTCTACTGTGACTACTTACTCTTCAGCCTCCATCTTCAATCTGGCAGTAGTCCATCGAAGTCTCATCCTCTCACAACGATGGTCGACTATCCTCTTTCACAACAAGGTATTTTTTTTAAAGCCTTACCCTGGATCATCTAACCGACATCTCCATCGGTTCAGGCATGCGGGGCCTTTTGGATTTTTATGCCATTTCTCTGTCTTCTACCTTTCCGAGGTCACAACCCATGAATAGTTTCAACATTTTGATACTGAGGGGTTTAAGCACATTGTCATCATGTTTGATTGGAGCACTTTTATGTGTAGGTGTATGATATCTACTTGAATGTAATTGTCATCTTTTGAAATTCCATCAAGATTATTTGGACCCGACTCAACTGGCTAAAGACCAACTTGATTTACATAAAATGGAGGGGATTTCCTGCCTCAAAAGAGACTCACATTTAACCTCCTCTTGACTTCAAAAAATTACAACCTAGTCACCGTGATGGTGACAAAATTGACTCAATAAAATTTTGGTAGAGATCCAACCCTATCAAATCAATTTAACATTTTTTACTATGTAATAACCGACCAAGATGAAGACACCAACCAACCTTACATTTACCATGACCCATGTTTGTAAAAGACTTAACCGACATGCTTTTCAATTTACTCAACCGACGTGTTTGTAAAAGACTCATCATGACATGATTTTCGACTATACTTTAATTTCTCAACATGACTCTTACATAAACATAAATTATTTGATGCCTATAAGAATTAACCAAAAAGAAGAATCGTCGACCTCAACGAAAATTAAATATCAATGGACTTATAAGAATATAACATTACAAGGTGTGTAGGTAGTCGACGAGTCGATAGAAAACTTTGAAGAGAATATCGTCGTCACTCAGCTAATGGTTGGTTATGATCAATAGAAGTGATCAGTCGACAATCTGGATTGGTCGACTGCTCCGCTAAAAGAACGTCGACGAGTCAAAAAAAATGAAAGCAATTGTAAGGCCTACATGCAAAGCCCTGGGAAACAAATGAACTTAAACTCAGTTGAAATTCCAAAATGCCTTCCATCATGGTATAACTAATCGACATGTGGCATCTCTATGTAGCATTCAGCCTCTCGATGAAGTTGATAGTCAATTGCATGACACAATCCTCTCCATATACCGTAGAATATGTCCATCAATCAAACTTAGTCAGACTTCTGCCTGCTAGAATTGCAATCCAAGGTTCCGTATGGAATCAACGGACTTCTGGTTAAGTTTTAATATGGCCGACCAATGAAGGTCAACTTCGTCATTCACTATAAATGTCGACCCCTCTCAGTCATCGGTGGAATTGTGGCGTTTTTCTTGGTTGCAGGATGGAGTTCAGCATGTAGGCATCCTCATCGTCTTGTTCCCATCTCCCATGGCGCAGATTATCAATCGAAATACATTATCTTTGGAAGAACATGAGCATGCCCAACGTCTAGTATGCTTTGACGTACATACTGTCATTAGAAAAGGATGCATTTGCTTGCAACAAAATTCTTCAATCCATGAGCTTAAATAGTGTTCAGTTAGTGTAATCAATAGCCAACTTCCATAGTCGATACTGAAGCTGTTGGTTGGCCCTTGGTGGTCATAGAATCTTGGATGGAATCAAATTGGTTGGAATGAATAACCTTTGGTCAGCTGCTATAGAATACTTGAAACATGGGAAAATATAGAATACTTCAAACATGGGAAAATGTGGACTCGAATGGCATTTGCAGGCTTACAAGACATATCACACCATCGAACACAATATTATTCAGACAATAATTCAACCTTTTCCATAGAAAATTTATTTATTCGTGACACGCAGTCTTTAAATGTTTTCTTTTCATATTCAAACTGGTCTCCATTCGCTGAACAATCCACAAAATTTCATACATGGATATCGTGCCATAGTATACATGATTTCCAACCATTCAACCGATGTCCTAAGGTTAGTAAACTGTTGGTTGGTCAACAAAACTCCTCACATCAATGGTCGACGGATCTCCATTAAACGCAGTTCCTTTAATATATCTTTCAATATAGTATGCAAATGATCGTAACTACCAGCCCTTGTCATACTATAGTAATCTCTTCAATGAATTTAAATAATAACTAAAAGTCGAGAAAATAATAAGATCTTATCTTCCATTTTGCAGGTGTTTTCTTTATCTACACACAAGTAAACTTTCTTGCAAGATCTTACATCATCATTATAACTTTGCTCACTACTCATGCATCATTATACATTTTATTTCAGGCAACTAACATTTGAATCAATAATAATAATAATAATAATAAGATCGTATCTTTCTTTTCGCAGGAGTATCAATACACGACTAGTTTGTCTCCCAGAATATTTCTTGATCAACGCACAGGAAGTCTTCGAGTTCTTACAAAATTATATAAGTCTCCCATTTGATTTTAGGTAGTGTATTGTTCACGAACACACCAGATTCATGAACACACGAGCAGTCTTTTTAAGCTCTCCTTGCAGGTCTCCTTCACATCTTATAACTTCCTTCAAGTTTGATCCACCCCACTCGTTGTTGCTGTCACCCAGTCGAGTGAAGGAGGCAATGATGCCATAAAACACAAAGAATCAAAGAATAATCATGTGGCCCATACACACAAGCATCAATTATTATATCAAATATTCTCCAATGACATAGGTGAGGATCCCATGTCCTATAATGTTGCTCCAAAATAATGTAAGATGCATCAAAATAATCAGCCATATGTTCTTTCATCCAAGAAGTCAATGAAGAACCTCCACCAAAATCTAAACCAAATAAGTAGCCAAGAAAATAGGGAGACTTCAAGAGGCTCAAAGAATTCTCATCAATACACCTATGAATATGAGCTCGGGACGCTTCTCACCAATCTCTTTGAGCATAGGAATACAATTTTAAAACAAACTAATTAAATGGTTTCTTTAGGTCCGATAAACCAAATTCTAGTCTCAGTGGATGATAAACAGCATCATCATCATCATCATCATCATGTATCTCATAAATAAATAACAAAGGATGTTGCTGCCAATAATAATGTTCTTCAATCATATACCTCTTCACCCAAATGTCGGATGAAGTTCCTCCAACATCAAATGGACTAAGCAAGGAGCAAGGGAAATCATGAATCTTCAAGTGACTCAAGTGAACATCATAGGTCACCCATGTAAATGTGTATGATCATAATGTAACAAAGGATATAGCTACAAATGTAAAGAATATGGTTCTTTAATCATGTCATCATCAAAAGGAGAGATAGATGTTCAATACTCCTCATGTGGCACCATAAAAAAGAAACCTTTCACCCATACTTCAATAGTATGAATGATGCAAAATATGGAAGTGTGGGATGTAGGAGAAAGAACCAACTCACCCAAGGTTCAAAAAGTGCAAAATTATCGTCATGTTAAGGATCCATAAGGGTAGGATTATGCATATCGCTCAAAAGTATGAAACTTCCCTCATATATTGGTTCCAAGGTAATGGAATCATGCACTTCTTCCAAAAGTGTGTAACCATTATCAAGAGGCAACTCAAGCTCCTCTTCCACCACAACAAGTGATTGGCTCTCATCAAGATCATATTCAAACACATCAATTAGAACCTGGAATTTTCCATGCTTCTCATGATCCATAATGTCATGAGAATCCTCCAAGAAATCTCCCATATGACAATCTGAAACATAAGAGGAAGAACAAGTATCTTGCAAACTCTCACGAAGTTTCTCATTTTGAATTTTGAGCTTATGAATATCCTCATTATTATTCAATTATGCTTCATGTAATAATTCATTAATCTCAACCAAATTGTTTCTTTGAAAAAAAAAGACATGAAATTGCCTTGGATGATGCACATTGCTCTTTGAATTTTCTCCATGTCTTCACGGAAGGATGGTTCCTCCAATGAAGAGACTTTCCAACAAGAATTTGACACCAATGATTTAGGGTCATGGAGTATGCTAAGGGCCTCATGGATATTCCTTTCACCCTTCTTCAAATACCCTTCAATGAAGGATAGTTCATGGGAGATAACCTCCTCTTCTTATTTCTTATTTATTTGATCAACTTCTTGAAGCTCATGTGGTGATAGGGAATTTGATCTTGGTTCTTCATTATCTACCACAAGGTCTTCATCTTCATGCCTATGAGAAATTTTTCTTGCAACAACATTATCAAATATGATCTCTATGTCACCAACATAGAGTTGTTAGCACCCTTTAGTAGGTACTCCTACACAGTTCAAGGATCCATCAGTAGATTTTCTTTAATTTGCACAACCCCCATCAGTAAGGATTGTGTGCTTGTATTCACTTCCCTCTTCATGTTCTTCTCTGCAATAACCTTGAGTTGATTGATGCTCCACTTCATGATTTTATGTTTCTTCCTTTGTATCTAGGATCTTTTCATATTTTTTAGACCGAAATTTCTTCCACACCCGCACCAATTTTCCCATAAACTTGTTTATACATTCCTCATGTATAGGTAAGGATATATATCTGCTCTTTTCACAAGTAAACAAATTGTTCCTTAATGAGTTCACATATGCACTATTGGGCCTATATCCAAACATCCACTCAACAACGTCTTCAAAAGTAGTGGTCTTATTTGCCTCCTCCATCACAACAAGATATGCTTGATATTGTTGGGGAAAAGTTGTGCATGTTTCTCTCAAGCTCTCTAATTCATTCATAGGAGTGGCTCATGGTGGTTTGGCACATACATATTTATAATACACAATTTCATAAGAATGACCCTCATCCCTCATGAAATTGTAAGAATTGTTGCAACATGGAAACTTTGCCTCATACCATTCACATTCTTCTTCATATTGCTCATAATCATCTTCATAGGTGTCATCATAATAGTGAGACATGGCTGCAATTTTTTATTCAATGAATGGTCTTAATGCACAAGTGCAAGGACCGTGATCTGATACCACTGTAGTGTCCCTACTTGGAATTCTTTTTTTAGAAGTGCAATTTAGGAAATTTTCAAACTTTATTAGTCAAGACTATATGGGGTTCCAACTTACTCCAAATGGTATCAAATTTGAAATGAAAGGGTAGGATGAGTCTTAGAACATACCAATATGACCTATTAACACTTTGGATCTTACTTTAAGCTTCTCCAACTTGATTTGGAGATAAGGAGAGAAAGTGCAAATTTCCTAGGAAATTGAGGTCAAATTCCCTTGAGGGGTGGAAGTCAGTTTGGCTCTCCACCTCAAGTAAAATGCTCCCAACATATAATATGTACATAATAGTATAGATCCATACATCATATACCCATGCTGGGGAATCAAATAAACTCATCCAAGCACAAGCACCACTCCAACAAGTGTGCCATCACATGAGAGCATGGGGGAATGGAGAAGAAGGAATGAGAGAATAAGGAGATAGATGAGAACTAGAACTATATGGACCTTAAACTTGAAACTAAAACACCTTCTTTCATATCCAATGAGAGGTTTGAATGTCCTCTCCATCATCCTACTTGAAAATGAATCCAACTCCCTTGAAATTGGTTCACAAGAAGGGAGAATGAACACTCACCGTGCAATGGACGAGAAAAATCTCTCCAAAATTTGAAAGGCCAACTAACAAATGATCCAAACATATTCTCCTTCCTCGTGACATACTTTTATTAACTTCATGAGGCCTCCTAAGGTCGAATTTACCTCCATGGGATTCATCCAACTCATCTTAGTTGTTTAGTAACTCCTATGACACTTGTCCTCTTCTTCATGCTCCAATTCTTTCCCCAATTCAAGTGGTTTCCTCTAAATCCCAAATGTGCCCTCTTGGTGGCTTTTTTTAGCCCTGTCATGTTAGATTTGTCATAGGTTTGCAATCAGATCTAAATTAGTCATAGTTGTCATAGAATATTTCATCATTAGTTGTCATAGAGTGCATGGAATCTCCTTCCAAGTGGCACACATTGTCTTCTTAGTCTCTTCCTCTTCCATGGGAGTTACTCTCCTCTCCTAATTCGAATTCCTTGCCTCATGATAGACTAGGTGACACCACTTCACCCTCCAAGAATATTACATTCCTCATGGGTTCAAATTTGGATGAAGGTCATGCCACATGTGTGGGGGAATCTAGTCACCCAAAGGCTCTACAAGCTTCCAAGTGTCTTCATGAACCAATGCCACCTTATTTTTTGGGCATTTATTATTTATGTGACCCATTTTAATGTGAATATGGTAAACTAAAGTCCTTTTGGGTCCTATAGCCCCCTTAACAACAATTATGTTTCCATCCCCACCTAGGGGACTAGTAGGTTGGTGAAACATTATTTGCAAGTAATGACAATCACTCCATGTTTTATTCAGCATGAATAAAGGAATGCTTTATTCTCCATGAATAAAGGAAGGTTTTTTCTTTGAAAAAAATGCATAAGATTTTCCACATTAATGGTGACATTTTACTAAAGAATATGCTCTCCTCCTCTTATACAATAGTTTATCATACTTCCCTTTGCAAGGCATTTTATATTTTTATTCATCATATTTAATGTTTTTTAAGTAATAAAACAATATATTTAGTAATCAAACCTATTGCACTGAGAGTTGCAGCTAGGTGTTGTGCTTACAACCCAGTATGAGGGAGATGTGTAACTAACTTTATGTACCAAAAATAAGAAGTAATTATTTTTTTTTCTTTTTATGTGGGCTCATAAGACAAAAAAGAAAACACAATAAAAAATAATTATAAAAATCCATATTGGTTCATAAAATAAAAATGCAAAACCAAATAAAATATCATTAAAAAAACACGTAAAGAAAATGCATGCCTCTAAATGCTTGATAGATCCGTGTTTAGGATGAATCTATTGTGGTGATATATTTTCATAAATTAAATCATATATATATATAAGCTTTAATGATGTAGCAGCTATATTTAGCATCTTAAGAGAAATAGATAATTGGTAACTATGCATGGATAACCCATTCTGGTTCATGGGAGATAGCTAAAAAAATGTGATATATATATATATTAGTTGATAAATGGATAAGTTGAACCAGTTTAATTAGAAGAATATGAAAAACAGCAAAAAAAATTCAAATTGTCTTCCATTTCATCTCTATCTATCAACCATTTGATCCCTATCTGAGTGGTCCAGCCACAAACTATATGACTATGCTAGTTTTACTTAGACCAAACTATATAACTATGCTAGTTTTACTTAGACTAAAACTTGTTGAAGCTTTTATTAGGTAACTCCATATAACAAAGTCTTACTGTGCAGTTTTCTCTTGATTTTTGACATTTAAGTGCGCAGTTTTCCCTTGATTTTTGACCTCTCAATACCAATACCTGTGCAGAGAGAGACTCAATCTTATAACTTCGCCAAAGCTAATATTCTATACAAATACCTGTGCAGAGAGAGACTCAATCTTATAACTTCGCCAAAGCTAATATTCTTTAGCTGTCAATGAGACAGATCTCCTACCAGTACTGTATGCGGAAATATGAATTGTATATTGAACCTACATGTTTTGGTACGGATCGCTTATACCCAACACTCCCAACAATATAGAGAGGTGACATTTTCCAATTTGCACCACTGTGGAAGCTTGAAACGACCAGCATGATATAACATTTGATTGTTTGTGTGTGACAAACTAATGAAGAGAATATCCCAAATTATCATAACCAACTCATCATACAAACTAACTCAAACAATATATACTACATTAAATCTTCCCATACACCACAACAAACAAACTGGAACAAATATTTTGCAGCTAAGTTTTTATTCACCTGCACCATCTAATTATTCATACATATAGTATTATTATGATAACCTGACCATGTCCTGGGAATGGATAGCCAAGGCCATGGACCCCAGTCCATAATCCCAAAAAAAAACATGAAGCATGAAATCCTATCATGGAATATGCCACTTTGATTATATATTTATGGCAACCAACAAACTAGAGAAGTCCCTACAATTAAATCTATTGCAATAGAAGAAACAATATATCAGGGAGTAGTTGCAGTGTGAGTTGAGTTATAGCTTGAGGTTGACCTAATCGCAGTACATTTGAGAGGGCAGTCGTGGCGTGGGAATCGCTTCCAATGGCACAGCCTTCACCATTGTCATTCCAAACCTGTCGCTCATGTCGAGCTGGTGGGCAGTGATGCCTTGGGGAGGTGCCCACTCGAATGAATGGAGGAGGGATGCCAACAGAAAATGGATCATCCGACTCGCCAAGGGAAGCCCAACGCAGATCCTCCTTCCTGCACCGAACGGAATCAGCTCGAAGTTTTGTCCCCTGTAGTCCACACTACTGGCATTGTCAATAAATCTCTCGGGCATGAATTTCAAGGGCTCCTTCCAGATGGAGGGGTCCCTTCCGATTGCCCACACATTGACGATTATCTGGGTGTGCTTGGGTATCACGAATCCGGAAATGTGACAATGGTTATTGGCTCTGTGAGGAAGGAGCAAAGGAGCCGCCGGGTGTAATCGTAACACTTCTTTCACAACGGCACGGAGATAAGGGAGACGCTCTGTGTCATTCTCTTCTACCATTCGCTGGCGCCCGACTACCTCTTCCAATTCTGCTTGGACTCGTTTCATCTTCTCCGGATTCCGGATCAGTTCTGCCATTGCCCATTCTATTGTCGCTGCAGTGGTCTCAGTCCCAGCCCCAACTATGTCCTGAAACAAAATTCAATTAATCAGAAAGAGGACCGACCTTGTATACATTTTCCCATTAAAGTTCTACCGAAGGTTGGAGATATATCACTCCCATTTTTTTCCAGTCAGTAATCTTGGTATACCTCACAAGCTTTTTTTTGAATTTCTGTCGATCACAAGCTCGTTAATTTCTGTATGTAAAATTTGAAGAGGTTGACTAAATTAGTGTAATTCTAAATTTATTAATCATAAAATTCTAAATTCTAAATTTATTAATTCTAAAATTCTAAATTTATAAAGGGAAAGGGCAACTCAAGCATAAAATTCTAAATTTATTAAACATAAGAGATAATTTCAAAGTATTGAATAGAAATTACATTATAAATTTATTTTAATTTTAAATTTGTTAGGTATCTAAAAATCTTAAAAATAATAAAGAAACCAATCTCAGAATGTTTAAACTCTTTTTTCTATATATGTATATATCTCAAAACTAGTAACATGAATTGAAAAAATTAAGAAAATAACATTAAATTTAATATTTTATTTAAAAAATTATGAATATTAATATTTGGTTTACTTTACAATCATTATGAAATATTTTTAATTCTGTATAACATTATATTATTAAAAACATATAAATTTACAATCTTTTCAAACAATAAAATGAATCTATGTAACAAAAAATACTGAACCTATGTAACAAAAAATAGTGTCTAGAGAAAATGATTAGTGATCTTTAAAGAGACATACTTTTACTTCATGATGATGATGGTTAACCTTTACCGAGGTCAAATTTTGGTCTATCGGATCTAAAAAACGAATTATTTAGTTTGTTTTAAAATTGTATTCCTATGCTCAAAGACCTTGAAAAAAAGCGTCCCTACCTTAACCAAATAGTAGCCATATACACTTACACTATATATTAGCTGAGTTATGATTTAAACTCTTACCTATAAAAAAAGTATCACGACTACTAATATCATTATTACAATGTTATTAGAATGTTATTTGATGAAAAAATGTTTAGTAGATTGAAATGTTATTACAATGTTATTTGATGAAAAAATGTTTAGTAGATTGAAATTTTTTATGAAGTGAAAATTCAAGGTATATCAAAACCTAGACTACTTGCTACCATAAAAAGCATTGCTCCACAATCATTTGAACATCATGGTATAGTTGAAAGATTTAATTTTATGGAATGCTAATTTTCTTGTGATTAACTAGTATATTTAGAATTTTTTTGTTATTTCAATTTGCTAAATGGTAAGAGGAGTTTTTCTTTATAAGTTTCATTTTATATTTTTATTTTTTATTATTATTTTTTATTGATTTCTTTTAAATAATAAATAGAAAATTTATTTGATTGTTGTTGGAAAATAAATAAATATTCAAAGTACTTTATCATCTTTATAGTGAAAGTATATTTTATTTTATTCCATGATGTTGGGTGAAACTCTATATTTTATTGTTAACTTTTCTCACATGAAGCAAAGCATGCTTCATTTTTTTTCATCCTTTCTATTTCAATTTACAGTATGTTGTAATAAGTGATTCTAGATAACTTGGAAGTGTGGCAATGAGAACTTTCACTTGTTGATTTCAGAGTGGGTAGGAGAAAATTATGAATATTTGATCACCAAAATGAAGACCTTATTGATGATCTAGGATATGTAGGAGTTCATGAAAATTGAGTTTGGTAAACCTACAAAATGATTTAAATGCTTTCATTGTAGGTCAATAAAGTCTTCAATATTCCCCATCTTATTGGTGTGATGAAATCAAAGGATGCTTTGTAATCTCTAGCAAGGTTGACATAAAGTCAAATGGCAAAGGCTTCAAATTCTAAGTGAATTTAAAAGTTTAAAGATGAATGTACAATGAATTTACTTAATTTTTTTTATTAGTATGACACAAGATATTGGTAGCGCACTAAGGTTTGAAGGAGAATATGGATAAGAACTATGAATTGTAGAAAAAAATTGAGGTCTCTTCTTCTAAAGGATGGCTTGGTGTCCATAAATGATCATACCACATAGAAATGTGTTGAGATTCTAGGTCCTTTGTAATCATGATGCTATGCATTGTTCTACATAGAACTTAGTACTATCCTTCCAATATTTTGTTAAAAATGATTAATAAACTTCAACACTTCTTGCTTAGAAAAATAGAGATCATGGGGATCCTTCCAACAAAAATGGACATGGAAGAGGCAAAGGAAGAGGAAGAGGCGCGAGTTATGAGTATCACTATATGAATAAATAAATATAACATGAATTGTTAGAATGCAAGTGAAACTAATGTAAGTGGTCGACTGTAGACAAAAGTATGCAATGACACACACACAAGAATAGATTGTCGAGAAGTATGGATTTCACTTGAATACAAGAATTCTTTGTACAAGAGGAATTACAAAGTAATATCAATGACTTAGTTGGAATGAACATCGACTATTACAACATAAACATGCATGAGGGAATGCTATGCCCCCTGTGTTCACACACTCATCCTCTGCAACTCATGCAAGTTAGCACACAGTTCCTGACCTGAGAAGTATGGCTTTCACTTGAATACAAGAATTCTTTGTACAAGAGGAATTACAAAGTAATATCAATGACTTAGTTGGAATGAACATCGACTATTACAACATAAACATGCATGAGGGAATGCTACGACCCCTGTGTTCACACACTCATCCTCTGCAACTCATGCAAGTTAGCACACAGTTCCTGACCTTCTACTTTATCTGGCTCTCTTCTCCTCCAAAGTCTGGCAAAAAGTCCCAAAGTCCCATGTTTATGAACATGCACTAGTATTTATAGTTACGCTCAGATGCATAGTACTTGGTTCTCCCCTTCTTGAAGCTCACATTCTCCTAGGCACTTCCATGGATGCATTAAATACACTGTATGGTTTGCTTCAGTAGGCTTCACTACCTAGTGTTCTCCAACAATCACCATAACTGCTCTGCAACTTCCCAAACTACTCCAACGAATCCATTTCTCAGGACCCTGGATGTTCGCTTGGTTGGTGACTCGGCAGCATCGATATTCTTTCCCGACTCCTCACCTTTCCCTGGCCAGTATGTGTCATTGACCATTGCCAATACTTTATCTCGACCATTGACTATTGCTAGTCAGAATCCTCACGACCCATCTCTTCTCTTGTCGATTGTCTCTCCAATTTATCTGGAGGTCATTGACCCATCTCTTCTCTCATCAACTATCTCTCCCATTTATTAGGCCTAGATTCCCCTGCATCAACATCTTGAGGTTGAAAAGGACCTTTCTCTTGACTTTGTGTTTTCTTGAGCTCTTCTTCTAAGATCCATGTCACCTCTTCCAAATCCTTGTTTACCTATCGAATCAAGTATTATTTCTTCCTCTGACTTATGGTCCTCCCAATGTCATGCTCGTCAAGCATCTCTGTGACCTCGTAGGCTCAACTAAGCTAGCCTATGCTTTAGCAAATCGACTATCTCTTTTTCTTCACTCATCAACCCCTCTTCAAATTTGGATAGGTTGAAAACATTCAATATTGAAGATATACCCATACATTCTAGAAACTCAAGCACATAAGCATTGTCCGAAATCTTCTTGCGAATTCTACATGGACCAATTTTCTTCACCTTCAACTTGTCATATGTTCCATGCGAAAACATTTCCTTTCGCAAGTGTGTGTACACTAAGTCTCCTTCTATAAATGAGTGTAGTTGTCTCTTTCAGTCGACTCTCAACTTGTAAGTTGCATTACTCTTCTCTATTTGTCTCCTAATTTGGTCATGCACTTCTTTCATGTGGTATGCAAATGACTCTACAAGAGCAGTCTTCCACATTCCCAATGGCACCTTGACTAAGTCGGCCACTCCATGCGGTCTTCTCCCTTGCACGATCTGGAGTTGACTCATTCTCGTCGACTGGTTCACTGAATTATTGTACATGAATTATACCTGTGCCAACACATTTTCCCACTATTTTCGTCGGCCGGTAGTTAGGAACCTGAGCAAATTTCCTAATCTCTTATTCGTGACTTCAGTTTGTCCATCAATATGTGGATGGTAGGAAGAACTAAAATGCAACTTCGTGTCAAGGTGGTGTCAAGCTTCTTCCAAATTTTCTCCATAAATTCCCCATAAACTTGGTAAAATTGGTATCTTTGTCCGAAGTGACGCTCTTCGAAAACCCATGCAGCCTCACAATTTTCTTTAATAATAGTACAACAATACCCATGGAATCACTTGTCTTTCCACAACAATAATTATGGAACCATATTAGAAAACCTGTTGACCACCAACAATATGGAGTCGTTCCCTTGTTTTGTTCTCGACAATCCTAGCACAAAGTCCATGTTGATGTCCTCCTAGGGTATAGTTGATATGGGAAAAGGTGTATACAATCTCATGTTTCGACTTCCTCCTTTGGAAATATTCAATACTTGACACTGCCAGATCCACTTCTTTACATCCTTCGTCATCCCTGGCCTGTAATACTTTTCTACAACCAATGCTTTGGTTTTTTCGATGCCAAAGTATCCTCCTAATCCTCCACTACGAATATACCTTATCAGATTCTCTTGCACTGATCCTCTCAAGATGCAAAACTGATGTCCCTTGAGCAAATATCATTTTTGGATGAAGTAAACAAAGTATGGTGTCTTGTTGACACTCCATGGCTCCTTCAACGCTTTCCATGCATTGAAAAAGTCTTCATCGACTTCAAAGTCGACCTTTATTGAGTCTAACCCAATCGTCCTCATAACATTCATTCCCAACAATGTGAATCTTCAACTTAACGTGTCGGCCACCCGGTTGGTATTTTCTGACTTAAGCCTCAATACAAAGGTGTAACTTTGCATGAACTCGACCCACTTCATATGCCTTTGTTTCAACTTCGCCTGAGTATTCAAATACCTCAAATATTGATGGTCGGTATACAACACAAATTCCTTCAGCAACAGGTAGTGTCTCCACTTCTTCAAGGCTTGTATAATAGCATAAAATTCTTGGTCATAGACTGAATACTTCTACTTGGACTCATACAAATTTTCACTAAAGAATGAAATCAGACGACCCTTCTGGCTCAACACAGCTCTAATTTTTATTCCACTTGTGTCATGGTCGACTTGAAATACCTTTTCAAAGCATGAAAGAGATAAAAATGGTATTTCTATCATTTTCTTCTTTAGCTTTTCAAAATCTCATCGGAATTCTTCCGTCCACTTGAACTCACCCTTCTTCATATACGTTGTCAATGGTGTGCAGACTCGACTGAAATATCTAATGAACTTATGATAGAAACTAGAAATCCCATGGAAACTCCTTACTTCTGTGGCATTCGTCGGCTTTGGCCACTTTAGAATCACTTTGACCTTTTATGGGTCCATCTTCAGTCCTTCTCTAGAAATCACAAATCCCAGATATATGAATTCCTTTTGCATGAAGGAACACTTCCTCAAGTTTACTAACAACCTCTCCTGACTTAACCTCTACAAGACTTGTCAAATATGCGACAGATTCTCTTCTCTTGTATGACTAAAAATCAATATGTCGTCACAATAGACTATGACGAATCTCCCCGGAAACGTTTTCTAAACCTCGTTCATCAACCTCATGAGTGTACTTGGTGCATTGGGTAGCCCAAACGGAATAACCATCTACTCATACAATCATTCCTTTGTCTTAAAGGTTATCTACCATTCATCACTCTCCCTTATCTAGAGCTAGCCATATCCAATTTTTAAGTCGATCTTGGTAAAGTATGCCGCTAAACTCAAGCAGTCAATCAAGTCGCCCTTCCTTGGTAATGGAAACTTTTACTTGAGCATGATCCGATTAATAACCCTTGATTTGGTACACATTATCCATTGTCCTCATTTCTTGGATGTTAGTACAACTGGTACATCACATGGACTCAATATTTCTTTAACCAACCCTCTATCCAACAACTCCTAGACTTTTCGGTTCAACTCAACATTCTCTGTCGATGTCATCCTGTGTGTCGTCTTGTATGGAAGACTCGAATTTGGAATCAATTCGATCTGGTGCAAGATACTCCTCATCAGCAGCAACCAAGTCGACATTTCATCAACTATTATGCCTTTCAACTCTGACAACAATCCCTCGACATCTGTTGGAATATTTTCAGTCATCCTATCATCACTTGGGTCCCTTGGATTAACTATGAAGCAACATTGTTGCTTCTCTTCCTCCTTCAAGAATTCCTCTGATGAACAAATCAGCACCCACTTCTCTCAATATCCACTTTCCTTTCCTTAGCTACCTTACTCCTCAACCAGGGGAATCAGTCGATAGCTCCTATAGTCATTCTCGATTGTAAATGTGTTCCATCATCCATCATATACCATCTTTCGGTCGTATTACCATGGTTGACACAACAATAGGTTACATCAGTCCATTAGAATCACATCACACAACACGTTACCGTGCAGTCCACCTATCTTAAAATTTATTACGAACTGTTGTGTCATTGTAACATTATGACCCTTCTACAATCACAACACCTTATATGCATTTGGATGTAGTTTGTACTTCAGCCCCAACTTATCAATCACCGCCATCGAGATTGGATTCTCCATATTTCCTCCATCGACGATGATCATACAACATATGTCTTGAATCTTCACCTTTATCGAGAAGATGGAATTCCTCTACGCCATCTATTCCCCCTGTTAGGTCGACTGTACCAACATCCGCTGGACCTTCAAGTTTCGACATCTTTCTGATGCAACTTCTCCTTATTTCTCCTTTGCATTCAAACCAATTTTTTCGTCTCCTTGACCTCTGGTTTCTCGTTGACTTGCAAGATCCAAATTTTCTAGGCGCTCCTATGCCTTTTGTCCCACTTATCGACACTTATAGCAGACAACCTTCGAATCATTTGTATGTCCACATCTGAAAGCTCCTCTACGACCACTACCACCTCAACTTCTGGGGTTTTCACTTCCCCATCAGTACTTGGATGGTTCGCCTCTGGTCATGCTTTCTTAGCCTGCTCATTGATCATCTCGACCTTCTTCCTTTAGACTCGCCCCACTAGTTTGTCCTCTAGTGGAAAAGTATTTCTGACTTCGAGCAGTCGAATTTCCTCTGCTTGTTGAAGTCTTCCTCAACAGTTTCTCTTCTTCCTTTAGTACTAGTTGATAGGCTTCTCTAACTATCCTAAATTTTGACAGGATCAACTTTCCCTATACAACGTATTTCATCCCATTTACATATCTTGCAACTGCCTCCTCTCCCTCGTCGGGTTGTCCTGACCTTATCAATAGTCGATAGATTTCATCTATGAATTCTTTTACGGTCATCTCCTTTTGTATCACATTTTTCATCTTCCTAAACAAAGAGATCATGTAATCGACGGGGAGGAACTTATCCTTCATCTTGGCGACCATTATGTCCCAAGTATTTATCCTCTCCTTATCTTTCTTTTTTATGTCGGCTTTAATGTTGTCCCACCACAATGAGGCATTATCCTTCAACTTTAGACAGGAATTTTTTACCCTTTTGGAGTCTTCGATCTACTCCATGTCAAAGTATTTAGACATATTCCTAACCCAGTCTATCAACTCTTCTCGATTTAGACTCCTTGAGTAGGTAGCACATTCATCTTGGCCTTACCTCTCATTTCTTATAGAGATTTCAACAATATTTCCTCTAGCTCATCTAACTCTTCTTCTTCTTGAGCCTCTATATCCTCAACTTCATCGTCACTATGGTTGAGAGTTTCTACAACATATCCTTGTCATTGGGCCTCCTTCACGGTCGCTAACTCATTTTTCAGCATCCTCGTCATTTGAACGCATTCCTCAAACATCTCATAGTCAATAATGACCTGTGCGCCCCGACATTTTATTCTATCATAGATATTGACGACTGTCTGAGCCATTTCTCCACTGAGACAATCGGATCAGCACTCCCATGAATCTACCCAACCGCAGTTGGAGTCGTATTTCTCCCATCCAATCGTAAATGGACCTTTCACACGGGATAACTTTATGCTCTGACACCAACTTATGCAAGTGGTCAATTGCAGATCAAAGTATGCCATGACACACATACAAGAACATATTTCCAAGAAGTATGGCTTTCAATTAAATACGATAAATCTATGTACAAGAGGAATTACAAAGTAATATCAATGACTTAGTCATAATGGACATCGACTATTACAACATAAACATGCATGAGGGAATGTTATGTCATATGTTCTCACACACTCATCCTATGCAACTCATGTAGGTTAGCACACAATTCCTGACCTTCTTCTTGCTCTAGCTCTTTCCTCCTCCAAATACTCATAAAATGTCCCAAAATTCCCACGTTTCTGAACATGCACCGGTATATATAGTTGCACTCAGATGCATAGTATCCAGTTCTCCCCTTATAGAAGCTCAAATTCTCCTAGGCACTGCCATGGATGCATTAAATACACCCTCGCTTCAGCAGGCTTCGCCACGTGGTGTCCTTCAACAACCACCATAACTTCTTTGCAACTACCCCAACTACTCCATTTCTCAGGATCCTAGAAGCTCGGTTGATTGGTGACTTCTCGGCATCGGTCTTCTTTCATGACTCCTCTCCTTTCCCGTCTGGTGGAAAGGTTTCAATGACACAAAACAATTATCGTCTCGTGGAAAGGTTTCAATGACACAAAACAATATGTTTAATTTGAAGATTGTATTTGACCCTATTCTTGTATTCAACAACCACATGTCATTCGTGGTGATGTCAAAATGTTATGGACATTTGAGTTTTCAAAGGCTAAACTTATTCAATAATAAATAAATTATAAACAACCTATTGGTAATTCGATCGCGAGATAAAATTTGTTTTGGCTGTGAGCTTAGTAAGCAACACTTATATAGTTTTAGAGTCAACAAGTTTATGCAGATTCCATATGGCCCTATAAAGACGGACTCTATCTTTGAGTAAAGATATTTCTTTTTTGACCTTTATTAATGATTTATCTTATTATACACAGGCTTATCGAACTTTCAATTATTTTCTACATTTCAAAATCATGGTTGACAAAAATATGAATTTTATCTAAGGATCTTTATAGTAGATAGAATGAGACATTTCACTTCAAATTAATTTTCTGATTTTTGGAAATCTCATAACATCATACATGTGATTATTGCCTACTCCCACTACACTGCAAAATTGTGTAGAGGAAAGGAAGAGTTGTAATATATCGATTGTTTTTGGACGTTGAAAGCCAAAAATCTTCACCCACTACCCGCCTACAAGATTGTGTAGAAGAAAGGAAGAGATGTAATATATGGATTTTTTTGCACGTTGAAAGTCAAAACAATATTTTCAATAGTTTTGGGTAGGAGCAGTGATGATCACAATGTTATACATTTTAAATAGTTATCTAACAAATTTAGTAGAAGACATCGCTCCAAAATAAGCTTGGAGTGTTTATAAACCTTTTGTGGATCATTTTTTAGTTTATGGTTCTGTGACATGTATACATATCCTCGATAAAAAATGCCAGAAATTGGATGCCAAATAGAAGCCTGGTAGCTTTGCAGAATACTTTAAACAAACTAAATGATATAAATTATAAATTGTATAATCCTTTAAATTGGAATGTATTGATCAATGAAAAGGAAATATGGCCATTGAAAGAAAAAAAACTAGGGAAACCAATCTTTATGCAAATAATCCCAGCCCATCTTTAAGTTCTACAAGCTCAAATTCATCTCACAGCGACACTGTTGGTGGAAGCACTACCCCAAGCTTTGTTTGAAGTTCAGTCCAACATACCTCATCAATATAGGAATAACCTATTGACCCGACTATTTGCACCAATCTGACGACCAAGGCTCCATTTAGGCTCCTGCGGTGCTCTGTTTAGGCTCCTGCCGTGCTCTGATGAGAGTCGGATTGATGCAAATGGTCGGGTCGATAGGCTATTCCATCAATATATATCAAATAACTTCTAATGAGTTTGATAATTTTGATTTATTTAATAACTATTCAATTCAAGTACCCAACATATTTCAGATTTGGAGCAAACAAGAGCATTGAGCAAGAAATATATAACTAAAAGCTTACACATAAGTAGCCTCTGATATGGGGTAGAGTGAATTCTTGGCTTCTCATCTCCAGCAGAACGTCCAACAGATCCTTTTCACTATAGCCTCTGACGTCACTGCCTTCCCTTGACCTAGTACCGAGTCGTTCCTCTATGAATTTGTCCATAACATCATACATCCTTTTCGTATAAATTTCTGTATTGCGGTACACACCCTGGGGATCCATGAACTGAAGGCAAGGGAAAAAGTCTGCGAAATTGAAAGTTCCATGAAGCACCACCAGTTTAGAAAAGACGTCTTTCAACTCTTGAGAAGCTCCAGCGAAATCAGGATCGCACAGTACGTCTTTACCAAACAGCATTTTCCCCAACAGATTAAAAGACGATTGGAAGGCGGTGTGTCCAATATCCACGCACTTTCCTGCATTCACATGAGCGTCTTCGAAAATGTGACGAATCGTTAGGTTTACTTGATCTCTTCTGAGATGTTGCAGAGCTTCCAGCCTCTTCACAGAAAAGAGTTCAGTAATGGATACACGTCTGAGCATGCGCCAGTGGGATCCACATTGGCTAAAGGCCATGGATGTCTTGTAGTAAGAAAGAGCCTTGGCTGCTTGTGTCACCATCCGGCCCGAGAGTATGTGGTCATGGGTTTTGAGAACCTCCTTTGCCATAGCGGAAGACGAGACGACCACTGTGGTTGTCATTCCGAGAGAGAGGGTCATCAGCGGGCCGTATTTGGTAGCAAGTTGGAAGAATGATTCGTTGGGCTTGTTACCCAGCTGTAACAGATTTCCAAGAATAGGCCATCCTGAAGGACCAGGAGGAAGCTGCCTCCCGTTATACGCCTTCTTCCTCCACACAACCAAAACGAAGTTCATGATAACAGTGAGCAGCACCGAACACCAAAACAACCATCCAAGATCCATTGCGCTGAACTGAACTTACACAGGACTGACCTCAAACAAGACCAGCAGAAGAACAAAGAAACGAAATGTTCGTTACACACACCACCAGATTCTTTTAAACTGCTAAAGCGCATCAACTACGGTGTACTGCGTGACAATGAGATTTAATAAGCGAATGGAGTGGAAAACATTCTAGATTTTTATGTGATCTATACGATAGAGATCATTTGTTCATATTTTTTTTGTTTTTATTTCATGTCTTGATACACATTCCTCACACTTTTGTTGGAAACTGTTGAGTGCATTTCAACACAAAGGATCACAGTCATTTTGTATTCATATTTCAATATGTTTAATATTGAGAATCGGGAAATGGTGCAAGCTTGACATTTCCATAGAAAGGATCACACTCATTTTGCATTCATATTTCAATATGTTTAATATTGAGAATTGGGAAATGCTGGAAGCTTGTATTTGTCACATTGTGAATTATAATAATTAGTATACCAAAGTCAATGTGAATAAAAAAACGTTATCAAACTAGCGAGGAACAGCACACCACTAAATAATACTGAAAATTCCATTACAAGACAAATATATCAAAATATAATACCCATCATTGAGATTTGAGAATGGCGCAAGCTTGTATTCTTCACGTTGCGAGTCATAATAAGTAATGACCTAACTTGAGAATGGCGCAAGCTTGTATTCTTCACGTTGCGAGTCATAATACGTAATGACCTAAGTCAATGTTGATTAAAAATCATATCTGCCCACTACTGAATGATACAAAACATGAGAGGAGGAATATTTCAAAATATAATAACAATGAAGATGAAGTAATGAATTAAAATTTAATGTTTGTCACAAGAAAACAAAAAGGTTAAAGGATAAACATTTGGAAATATAGTATGAAAGTCAAGGAATAAACTTGGGATGAATTAATAAGAACTTTGAGAACACAAAATGTTCTTTATATCAGCCTAGATCCAAATCCTAGGCTTTAGCAAGTGTTTAGAGGGGTCAAATTTTTTTAGGTGCAAACATAGGGTCAAATTTCTCGAGGTGCAAACCTCTTCTTAGTTATTGCACTCAAGGACCTTTCAGCTTTGGTGTGACGGAACATTACAACATCTCCCACTTACATGGTTTTAAAACCATGTGCAAGGCCCTCCTAAAACCATGGGTTGTTAGGAGGCGTTGCACATGGTATTAAAACCATTTGCAAGGCCCTCCTAAACCATGTACAATAAAACCATGGGTTGTTTAGGAAGCATTGCACATGGTTTTAAAACCATTTGCAAGGCCCTCCTAAACCATGTACAATAAACCATAGGTTGTTTACGAGGCCTTGCACATGGTTTTAAAACCATTTGCAAGGCCCTCCTAAACTATTACAATAAAACCATGGGTTGTTTAGGAGGCCTTGCACATGGTTTTGTGGATAATTCAATTTTTTATTTTTTATTATTTTGTTTGGTAGGAACATTACAAATCGACCAAGCTTTCCCAGCAGACACCCACTAGTCGTCATCACTCATCTAGGGGAGTGTGCTCAGCACAACCTCCCCCACTGCTCCGGGTTTCGAGGGATAAACTGTGGGAAATGCCTCCACCCCCTAATAGTACTAGGTTCAACACCCTACATCAACTCTACTCTGCCATCATTGTTCTAATGGATCTCGTCATTGAATAACCACTTTGGGAAAGTCGTAGTTCCTGTCAAAACTCACACTCACCCACAAGTCATAGATCTATTGGAATTCATTATTAAATAACTTTAAAATTGATATAACCTCATTATCCTGTTGATGTCCAAGACATCTCATGCCCCTTAGCACTATAAGAATCTGACTATCTTGTAGTCAATCAACATGTGGTTAGTTCATGACTAACATAAATCTCTTGTATAAACATACTCAACTCTTTCAATTGTTAATCCATGTCATTAAAACAACATTTAGATATAATCATGTAAGTACTTTTGAAACACATACTGTACTTGTTCTATATCAAGTGACACCTCAAGTGGCATTCACATATCAATATTCCATATTCAATTGCATGTTCAAATGACATGTCATATTCATCACTCGGATGCGGGTGCTTTTCACGGATCTACTACACCTAGCGGCTTTCCCCCACCACATGGATCAAGCACGAGACTTAATCCAACCTCCAACCACGTAGTAGGATCTCACTTAATGGTTGGATCCCAAATCAAACCCCACCTGGCGTCTTACTCCACCTAAAGTCTCCCACCCGACATCTAGCTCTGGCACGTGTTTGCGATCCTCCTCTAGCCAAAAATATTGGACGCCATTTATGGGTCGTCATTCACATGGCTCTGGTTTAATTGAGCTTCAGTGTGAGGATGCGGACATGCTACCTATTGCAATGGAAGTTCTCACAGGTCATTTACGTTTACAGTTACAGGCTTCAGCTCCTGCGTGTGGTTCACCTGTCACTCGCTCCGAAGATTCATGAAATGGCGTTCATGTCTGGCTCCCCCTTCATTCGCTTTACCTCAAATCTCTCTGTGTGGCTCTGCAACATTTTGTTTGGCTCTGTGGATTTCTCGAATCTGACCCGACCAAAAGGTACCCCCCCCCCCCCCTCGTCGTGGCACTAGGCATGGTGCTGGCAGAGAATTTGAGGCTCCTAGGAAAGCCAAGGCAGTAAACATCGACTATGATAGAAATGTTTTGGCCTCGGTTCAGGCGCTCATCGAAGATTGAGAGTCTGGTCAGGTGGTGGATTTTCTCACCACAAGAAATTATGGGAATCAAATCAACTTCTATTGGCTCATGAAAAATTAACTGGGGAACCTGGTCGAAGCAGTTTTAGGGAACTAAACTGGTGCAACTACCACCATGTTGGACATCAACGTCTTCTGGTGCATTTGGACATGAAACTGGCTAGCCTTGATGCTAGTTTGGCTCGAGGCAAGTTGATCCGGATTTATGCAAGAACGCAACAGAATACACGAATAACCATAGAAACAAATATGCAGCGGAAATAACACTTCATTTCATTAATCAATAACTGAAGCTGGTTTCATACAGAATGGAAATAAACTAGCTAGAGTGCTAGTAGCTTATCTCTGAGAAGAGATGTGGCGACTACATGCCTCTGAAATTTGTGTTACAATGAGGCTCGAAGGCCTATATATTATTGCGAAACAATGGAAACCCTACACATCCAAAAACCTAACCCTAGGACATGAAACGCCAGAATGTGGGCCCCATTGGGTAACTTGGTACATCGATTTCCCAAGGTCGTAACTTTAGCATACTACCTCTGTTTGACACACATGATACATCGTTAGAAAGATCTGTTTAACGACTACATCCATAAACGACAAATATTCAGTCCAAAACGAACTCATATTTACCCAACCATTCGATGCCGAAAAAATGTCGTTTAGGGCCTCAAAACGACTCCGAAAGTTTAGGACCCGAAAACTACCAAAAATAGTAAATTGTGCTACAATTAAGGAAACTGAAAAACTGAAAGAAAAAATGGTGGGGGTCCAAGTCGAATAGGTGGGTGGCCCCTAATATCCTCCTAGATAATTCCTCCCCACTTAGGAAGCAATGGTCCCCATTGCATTGAATTCCTCCATGAGATGAGAAAATTTCTGCTGAACTTGGTCCCTGGTGAGCCACTTTCCCTGGTGAAGGAGTTGGCCTGCTTTGACAACTCAATATAGCTGGATCTTCTACTGGCGGGTGTTATTGATCTATGTGTCCATAATCCGATTAGTTGTGGCTTGTTCCATGCAGTCGGGGTTTAACTCTGTTGGTGTGAGTTGTTCTGCCACGTTTGATGTGTCCAGTAGAGGTGGAAAGTAGGGCCGAAGGCGGTCCACATTGAACACTGGGTGCAGACCAAGGAATGGTGGAATACTGAGCTCGAAGGCATTGTCCCCAACAGCCTTGGTGATGGTGTATGGCCCATATCGGAGCGGGCGAAGCTTGCTGTGGGATCCAGCGAGGCGCTCCTTCTACAAATGTAGCCACACTTTGTCGCCCACCTGGAATTTGTGTTGCACCCGATGCTGATCATGTCGCTACTTGTACTTAGCATTGGATTTGTCCAATATGTCATGAACCTATTGGCAAATGTGTTGAATGCGCTCAATGAAGTTGTTCACCTTGGAAACTTCAGACCGGATATGAGCTGAATCAGTCTGAGTAGCTGCAAATGGCATGGCTATGTCAATGGGACATAGTGGTTGGAATCCCAAACCCATCTGAAAGGGGCTGTGGTTGGTTGAGTTGTGGAAGGATCGGTTATAGCTGTGTTGTACATAGGGGAGGCTCTCATCCCATGTGTGTGGATGCTTTGAGTTGTACATGCGCAAAATGTGTACGATCATCCTGTTGACGACCTCTGTCTGGCCATCAATCTGGGATGGAAAGCTGTGGACTTTGTGAGCTTGGTGTCTAGCATTGACCATAGGCTAGACCAGAATGTACAAAGGAACCTGTTGTCCTGATAGGAGATTATAAACTATGGGATCCCAAAGTGTACCCACACTCGTTCAAAGAAGAGTTTAGCAGTGGCTTCTGATGTGATATTCTTCTTGCAGGCCGCCATTATGGCCATCTTTGAGAATCTGTCAACGACCACAAACACACAGTCATTGTCGTGCTTAGTAGAAGGAAGGCCCGACATGTAATCCATGGAGATGGATTCCCAAGGTTGGCTAGGGGTAGGCAACGAAGTATAGAGGCCTTGCTTCTTGATGGATGGTTTGGCAATGGTGCAAGCAGTGCAGGATAGGATGTACTTCACGATGTCTTGTCGAAGGTTCGGCCAATAGAAATACTTATGCAGCACTGCCATTGTTTTCTCAACCCCGAAATGCCCAACGTCCCGACTGTAGTGCGCTTCCCAAATCATCTTGGCACGCTCGCTTGAAGGAACACAAAGGTGTCCCATGTGACATAGTAGTACATCCTAGAGGTGAAATTTTGGAACTTGGTTTCCCTCCAAGAGTGTCTGGTATGTGTGGCTGAATTCTGGATCGCTCTTGTAGAGAAGCGGCCAATCAGAATTCTTGTGCCCACAAGAGTTGAGCACGGTGGTTATCGCCACGATCGGTGGTTAGCTGAGGAAGTCTGCAACATTATTGGTGCTTCCCTTCTTGTACTTGATGTTCAAATGAAACTTTTGTAGATATGTAGACAACTTCTGATGGGGATCATTTTGTAACTTCCCTTATGTCTGTATGAATTGCAAGGATCGGTGGTCTGTGTGGATGATCATTTCCTTCCCAAAATGTAATGCTTCCATTGTCGGCAGGCCTATACAATGGAATACATCTCTTTGTCATAAGTGGGATATTTGCAGACCGTGTCGGACAGTGTCTCACTGTGATATGCAACTGGATGCCCTTGTTGAGTAAGGACTGCCCCAATAGCATAGTCAGAGGCATCTGTCTCAATCTCAAATGGTTGTTGCAAGTCTGGTAATGTGAGCACTGGGGCACAGCAGAGGCAATGTTTCAATTCTGTAAACGCCTTCTGTTGAGTTTTCGACCAAAAGAATTTTTCTTTCGCTCCTCCCTTGGTGACTTGACTCAAGGTCCAAGTGATATGAGAGAATCCCAACACGAATCTACGGTAGAAATTAGCAAGGCCTAGAAAGCTGCGAAGCTCTGTTAGAGTAGTTGGGGCTGGCCAATCCCGAATGACTTGGATCTTGGTTGGATCCACATGTATCCCACACTCATCAATAATGTATCCCAGATACTGAACCTGGGTCATGCCAAAAGTGCACTTGTCCAAATTGGCACACAACTTGTGTTGCCACAGTGTTTGGAGTACCTACCGAATGTGGTGGAGGTGCTCTTCCCAAGTCTGGATGAATATCATGATGTCATCCAAGTACACTACTACAAATGAGTTGGTGAATGGCTGCAAGATGTCGTCCATCAGTCTCATGAAGGTTACAGGAGCATTCGTTAGCCCGAAAGTCATGACCAACCATTTGAAAAGGCCCTCCTTGGCTTTGAAGGCAGTGTTCCACACATCCGTCGGTTCGATCGGTACATGGTGATACCCAGAATTTAAGTCGATATTGCTAAAATATTTTTCCCCTTTAAGCTGGTCCAGGAGGTCATCAATCCGTGGGATCTGATACCTATTCCGAACAGTGATCTTGTTCAACGCCCGGTAATCAATACAGAGTCTCCAAGTCCCATCCTTCTTCTGTACCAACACGATCGGGCTCCCACGGGGTGATGAACTTGGTCGAATGTGACCCTTTTACAGAAGCTCCTAAATTTGCCTCTTGATTTCATCATTCTCCAGAACAAAGCATTGATAGATTGGTCCATTGGGAAGCAATGCACCTGGGGTCATATCGACGGGGTGCTTGACTTAACAGTGGAGAGGCACCTCGGCGGTTGAGGTGAATATATCCTGGTACTCCTCCATGACCTTGTCCATTTGTTGTTGTCATGCGGAGGGGCCCTGTCTGGAGGTCGTGGCCATGATGTTCTTCTTTCCCTAAGGGCAGATCATCAAGAAAACAAACTTCTTGGTTTTGGAAATGTGCTTACTGCATTGTTTTGTAGTAACCAAAGAGATAGTGGCAGGAGGAGGTACCTCTGGTATCCTGTACAAATTATTTCCCAACGTAATAATAACAGCACGAGGCTAAGACTCATACATAGCATGTCGCTTCCATAAGTATGGTTGACCTAATAATACAACACAAACATCAAGAGGATCAATATCACATAATACCTCATCGGTGAAGATCTTGATGATGTAGGGAAGGCAGCACTGCTGGCTGACGCGGAGATCCCATCCTTGGTGAAGCCATCCGATGGTGTATGACTGCAGGTGTGTTGTGGTCGGTAAACCCAACCGTTTCACGACCTCTGCTGAAATCAGGTTCTTTTGGCTCCCACTGTCGACAATGAACTATAGCGGGGAACCCTTTACCCACATCTGGGAGTGGAAAAGACACTCCTCATCCTCTGAATCTTCTGGTTCTTCCTTTTGGATATTCATGGTGGAAACGGTGGCATTGGGCTCTACATCGATAATCTTCTTCCCTCTGTCATTCCCCTTCTCAGGTTCTAATTTAGTGTGAGAGTATGCATCTAATTCAGAAGCCTTTATCTCGGCCACCAGTGACTGCTTGGCCCGACAATCACTTGTGTTGTGAGTGGGGATCTTATGGAACTCGCACCACTTTCCTGCTTCCTTCTTCGGCTTTGCAGTGTTGCTCTTTGCTTGCAGCTTTGGCAAGTTTTCTTGAGTCGCCATGCCTTGGTTGTGTCCTTGGTTCTGCGGTTTGGGGGCACCTTTCCCTTGTTTCTGATTCGCAGATTCAAAGTCTCACTTTTTCTGTTTGAATTTTTGCTCAATTTTGGCAGCATACCAATATGTCATACCAAGAGAGGAGATGTCAAGGAACTCCATTTCCTCCTGAATGTGTCTGTGCAGACAACTGCGGTACTTCAACACCAAATGTTTCTCTGAATCTTTGATACCCAACTTGGTGCGTGGGGTATGGACCAGATTCGTCAGCTCATGCACATCTTGATCTCCCAAGTATTCCTGGTAACTGACCAGGAACCTCCATTCCAAGAATGGAAATAGCCCTTATATTTGATCATGTAGGAACCAATCCTACAGTCATATCAGAATGGCTTAGCACTCATATCTGACATGGAAGGAACCAATCCTACAGTCATATCAGAATGGCTTAGCACTCATATCTGACATGCAAGGAACCAATCCTGTCACCATGACAGAATGGATCAGCCCTTACATCTGACCATGGAAGAAACCAATCCTCTCACCATGTCATAATGGCTCATGGACTCAACACTTCCCCTTGGAAGGAACCTCGATCTAGAGAACACCAATCTTCCCCCTAAAGTACTCAAACTTCACTTTGGCTAATGGATTCATCAACACATCAACTATCTGTTCGCCCATTGCAACATACTAGAGCTTCACTACTCCTCTCTGCACCATATCCCTGATATAGTGATATTTGATCTCGATATGCTTCGACTTGTCATGGAACACCGAACACTGGGTTCTCCGACAACTTCACACAACTCTGTTTGTCGCAATATATACAAGTAGCATCTAACTGGAGATCAAATAAATCAGACAGTATCTTCCTCAGCCATACTGCCTCACAACTAGCTGAACAAGATGTGACATACTCTTCTTCAGTTGTACTCAGTGCCACACAGGATTGCTTCCTGCTAAACCAAGAGATCACACCTGATCCCATATTAAAGCAACACCCTGAATTGCTCTTCCTATCGATGGCATTTCCTGCCCAACCTGAATCAACATAACTCTCCAGGTTAATCTTCTAATTTGCCTCATACTTGAGCCCATAATCAACTATACCCCTTAGGTACCTCAAAATATGCTTTGCAGCAATCAAGTGAACATGTCTCGGATCTATCAAGAACTGGCTCAAGGTGTTCACAGCAAAGCAAATATATGGTCTCGTGTTTGTCAGGTATATTAAGGACCCAATCACCTGACGATACATCGTAGCATCAACCACTTCTGATGAAGCATCACTCAATAGCTTCAGGTTCGATGCCATAGGTGTGGTCATGGCCTTGCAGTCCATCATCCCAAACCTCTTCGGGATATCTACTGTATATTTCCCTTGTCCCAAGGAAATTCCATCTGCATTCTTCCACACCTCCATGCGTATTAAATAATGCATCATACCCAAGTCCTTCATCTCGAACTCGGCAGCAAGCTTCCTATTCGTATCAGCAATCAACCCATCCATACCTGTTACAAACAGGTCATCTATATATAGTAGGAGCATCACTGGATTGCCATCTTCAACCTTGTAGTAAAGGTTGGAATCTGCTTTACTCTTGGTAAAGCCTAAACTAGATAGAAAGCTGTCAATTTTGTCATACCATGTCCTGGGTGCATGTTTCAAACCATACAGGGCTTTCTTCAATCTACATACATTAGACTCCATGTCATGTGTCTCAAAACTGAGTGGTTGTTCCACATATACTTCTTCTTCTACTACACCATTCAAGAAATCATTCTTGACATCCATCTGGTGTATCTTCCATTTCATCACTGCAGCCAGAGCAACTACTGATCTGATAGAAGTGTATCTGGCTACAGGTGCAAAATTTTCTTCATAGTCTATTCCCTCTTTCTGGGAGAAACCACGAGCAACAAATCTTGCTTTATATTTTTCAATGCTACCATCTGCAGCATGCTTGATCCTGTAGATCCATTTGGAAGTTACAACTAACTTCCCTTCTAGTCTTGGGACAACATCCCAAACATCATTCTTCATGATCGATTGATACTCTTTGATCATAGCATCCTTCCATTCTTTTCATTCTGTCGCTTCTTCATAATTGGAAGGTTCTTTATCAATGAAATCACATAATGATGCTACATACCCAGAGCAGGATCTGGTCCTCTTTCTTTCTCTGTGATTCTCTTCTAGAGCCCCATATCTTTCCGCACCTTGGATAGCTTCTCGTACCGAAGCAGGTTTCCTCTTATGAGGATTCTTCTCCTGAGGTGGATCTACAGATTCTTGTGGTTCTTCAAATTCTTGATCTTCTTCTTGAGTTTCTTCATTCATGGTTGTATCATGAATTCTGGATGCTTCTGCTTCTTCAAGTTCTTCAGCAGGTCTCTTTCTGGGTTTGTTGTAAGCTGAGTCTTCATCAAATGTCACATCCCTGCTGATGTCGATCTTCTTGAATCCTGGGAAGTATATTCTGTAAGCCTTCGAGCTTTCAGAGTATCACACAAATATACCCTTCTTTCCTGAAGGATCTAATTTAGTTCTCTTCTCTTTTGGAATGTGTATGTACAATAGACAGCGGAATATTCTGAGATGGATAACTTTTGGTTTCTTGCCGAAAAATACTTCTTTAGGTGTCTTGTTCTCAAGTACTCTATGTGGAGTACGGTTATGTACATACACCGATGTTCTGGCAGCTTCTTCCCATAGATGCATAGGAATATCTTGATCATGAAGCATTTCTCTTGTAGCTTCCATGATAGTTCTATTCTTCCTTTCTGCAATCCCATTCTGTTGTGGATTATATGGAGTGGACAACTCCCTCTTAATCCCTGAGTCGTTGCATAACTATTTGAATTCATTTGATGTGAATTCTCTGCCATTATCTGATCGAAAATTCTTGATCTTCTTTTCAGTGTGGTTCTCGATCAAGGCTTTGAAGTCCTTGAACTTGTTGAATACTTCATCTTTGTTCTTCATGAAGTAAATCCATGTCTTCCTAGAAAAGTCATCAATAAAAGAAACATAGTATACATACCCGCTTAGTGAACTTGATGACATTGGACCTCATACATCGAAGTGGATGATTTCCAAGATTCCTTTTGCTTTGCTCTCGCTACTTGGAAATTTTTTCTTTGTGTTCTTTCCTTTCGCACATCCTTTGCAGACTCCATCATGTTTTGCTTGAATTTATAGAAGACCCTCAATGGCTTTGCTTGTAAGTGGTAGTGCTCTGTAGTGCACATGTGCAATCCTTCTATTCCAAAGTTCATTTGGCTCTACTGTGTCATGGACCAAGGCTTATTCTAGATTTCCCTTCAATTTGTATATACCTCTTTCTTGTTCGCCAATCACTACTGCATCATTAATAATATTTCCCTTTGGCCAGATGATGACTTGGCCATCTATAAATGAAACCCTCATTCCTTTTGCATCTAATGCAAATATGGGGAGGAGGTTCTTCTTTAGTCTTAGTACAAAAATACTTCCTTCATTATCATAGACTTTCCAGAGTCTAGCTTATAAGAGGATTCCCCACTACCTTTTATTGGATACTGGTAGTCATCTCCGAGCTTCACCTTGTGAGGTGATTCATGTTCTGATAGTTTCACAAAGGATTCCTTGAATCCTATCATATGCTTGGAAACCCCGCTATCTATAATCCAATCATTGCTTCCATGAGTAATGTTTCCCGCGAGAGTGGAAATCGAAACATATTCTTCATCACTTGAAGAATATTCACTTTCATATCTGGTTCTCTTTGTGGAAGGTTCATCATCCTTTGTAGCATGAGCATGATGTCTTCTCTTGTTTCCCTTCTTCTTCTAGGAGTTAATCTTGTTTCTAGGACAGTCTTTGGCAAAGTGTCCTCTTTCATCACATGTATAGCATCTTAATTTAGATAAGTTATTTCTAATGTTATATTTCTAGTGAAAGTTCTTACCTCTGGAGTGATGAGAGTTTCTTCTGCTTTTCTTGGAGTGAACTATGAGAGCTTGATCTTCACTTCCCATATTTTCTTGTCGAGTTGTTATCTGAGCTTCTTCTTGAAAGCATTCTTCCCATATTTTGCTGAACTTGACTAACTTCTTTCTGGAACAGATTCCTTCAATAAAGGAGTCCCATGATCTAGGGAGACCATTCAAGGTGGTCATTACAATCTCTGCATTTTCCATTTATTCATCTACTGCTTCCAGTTGTTCCTTGATCTGAGAGACCCTTGTAAAGTAAGACTGGATTGTTTTTTAATTTTGTATCTTTACATTCTTCAGTTGGTTTCTCAGAGTCATCTTTTGGTTTATGTTCTTCCCTTCAAACAATTTGGTTAGGGCATCAAACATAGCTTTAGGTGTCTTTAGGGAGGACACATGTGGTATGAAGTGATCCTTGATTGAATCAGCAATAATTCTCTTTTCCATAACCAACTTATTCTTGTGTAAGGCCTTAGCCTCATCTCCCTCTAGAACTGGAACCTCCTCACTGATATAGGAGTCCAACTCATTTTCTTCGAGGACCAGGGAGATCCTATACTTCCAGGCTTGGAAGTTATCAGCTCCCTCAAGCTTTTCATCAAGCTTGGTATGGTGAGACATATTAACTGAGAACCTCAAATGGAAATACAAAAGATTTAGATCTTACCAGGTCAAGATGTTAGATCTGGATTTGGAGCTGAAATTCTGCAATGCTAGTTCAGGAGCAGATTAGGGTTTTGCTTTTTCGGAGTTATGTCTAACCAAATGCTTTGATCTTGATCTCTAAACTTTGATTTTGAGGAGGAGATAAATCTGGGCCTGGTCTCACTGAAAAATTCCATTTCTGTGGAAAGCCCTAATTTTCGGCAGTAGTGTCGGGTCCAAAACTGAAAAACCTCAGAATTGGATTCTCCTTCAACAGAAATATGTGCCCTAGGGAGGAGAGTTAATCCAACCTTATTTTGCTAAAAATATATGGAGAGAGAACCACAAAGTAGGAAGCTCTAGGTATCGCAGCTGCGTAGTGTCTTCTCAGTCAAGTTAGCTCTGATACCATGTTAGATTTTTAACATTAAGCTAGCATTATGTTAGGATATTTAACTGAGAGAATAACAAGCACAGCAATCAAACACAATAGACAATGAACACAGTGTTTTTCCTCGGGAAAACCATAAATGGAGAAAATGTCGCAACTTCCTCAGAGATAAAATCAGCACCAAAAGTAAAACCCCAAAATAGTAAGATGATCTCTCGACAGCAGTAACCTCTTTCTTCCTAGCCCCAGTGTCTTCTTCTTTGTCAGCTATGCGCTACAACTGAGTGTGAGTGAGTGTATGTTAAATAGAGAGGCTAGCTCTCTATTTATACTAATTCTTGACTTGACTAAACCCTACTAGGGCCGAATTCTCTAGGAGAGTCTAATAACCCTAGTGCCCTGGAACTGCGGGGACTTTAACCCTTGATCAATGGGAGGGTTACCCACAATGACTTGACATGACTTGTTTGCATTATAGAACCTCCCGATAGGAACATCGGGGAATCACATGACTCAAGTACATGACAGACACATCCTGGAATAAACATCGAGGTGCAATACATAAGATATACAAGTGAATAAATTCCAAAGTTACAATTACATCAACAAGTTAAACTTAAACAAAATTGAAATTTAATCCTTTACATGAAAACCCCACAGTTTGCCATCGACTTCTTTAAACCACAGTTCATTGCCAAACACATGATATCCAACATAGTAAGCCTTTAGAGCTTAATCAGAATGTAAAAGATCTTTTAAACCCTATCTAAAACATATTTAAAAATCCCACAAAAGTCACGACCTTAGAGCCTATCCAAAATAAATTACTGTAAATCAAGTTACGGCCGAAAAGGCTTCACAAGAATTTCATCGAAACATTCAAGTCACAGCCACATGACCTTCCCAAACAAATAGAGTACATTATGGCCACAACAAGGAGTCGCATCTCGGTGGAATAGTATCAACCAAAACCCCACACACCCATCGCAGAAGGAACCTCAGACAAGAACCAAGTCTTACCAATGGGTTGTGAAGCGTGGAGACCTTTCTCCCGAAACGTTTTATGCTACCCAGCTCCTAAAAAATCTTGTAGAAAACCCTGCATAGTAATTAGAGAATTGTTAAGCTTTTATTTGAAATAGAACCCAGTAATAATAAATAAAACCTACGGTGAATACAAACAGAGAAACAATGAGCTTACCTGGAGAGTTTATACCCTCGGCCGCACAATGAGTTTGGTTACACAGCGAATTGAGCCCAGTAAGACCTCTTATTCTAACAATCGGGCAGGAGAAAAACCTAAGTTAATACCTTGACAAGATTTTTTAATCCAGCAGCCAAAGCCATGTCAGAATCTAAACTCTCCACAGTCAACAAATTTCCACCAGGCAAGCTGTGAACTAATACCGAGACCTCACTACTATTAAGGTAGAGATTTCTGTTGGGTAACACACAAAGGAATACATTCATGGAGTCAACATCTGATTTCAAAGCCCATCAATCACGAAGACGAAACAATGGCGTGAAAGGCCATAAGGCCAGGAGCCTAGCGGCAACTCTCCACAGTAAAAAGATAGGGAAAATGTGATATTTTAGGGTTTTGGAGACTTTAATAGTGAAGTTACCGAAGTCAAAACCCTAACCACTAACCATCAACCACGTGGAATCCACTTCGATTTCGATTTTATGGGTCTGCTCTATAGTTCGGGAGTATTACACTTGAAGGATGCCTACAAAAATATTTTAAACCTTGTTAACTTTGGAAACAATCACCCTTATGATAAGTATTAGGACATGCAAAAATAATATTTCGAAATCCTATGTTATTACATTGGTTAAAAATGCTTAGAAGTATAAGATTGCAAGTATAGAGATACTTAGCATAATTCTTGGTAAGAGTATTATAGCTTAGTTTTGTTTATATAGGGTAATAATTATTATGTAACATCTCCTTGTGAGATGTAAGTCATGCAAAGGCTAGGTTAGATAGGTTCCTAGGAACTGATCTCTTCATTCCTCAAACAAAGCAGCAACCCTACTTTATAATGATAGTGGGGTTTTCTTTTTATTTTCATTCCATCTGGTAAATACCTAAGCAGATAGTAGAACTGTTTTCTGCATTAAATCATTCGTTCCATTTTTGTATGAATCTCAACCCATTATAGCCTATAACAATAACTAGACTTAGGTTTTAATGATTTATATAACATTGGAATGCATGATTGAGACAAATACATATGAATCACTATGGTGACAAGTAATGATGTATCAAAATACCTAGAGTGCAAAATTTATCTTCTCTAGAATTGAATATAGGATCTAATATGATAACACATAGATGAAAGAATGATGAACATGTTATAGTCAAAGCTAGGTAGAAGAACATCTAGAACTATGATCGTATTTTTCCAAATACTTACGCTTATAAGTAAATAAATAAATAAACAATTTACAGAATCGATGATACCTCCTTTTTTGCTCAAAGCTGTAAATTAACAAATATACTAGCATTTTATTTATGCTTGTTGAGATAAATAATCGCGATCTGGAAACTGGATTATAAAACGTCTTACCTGTACAAGAAGCATCACTTCACTGCATTAGCTAAAAATCTAAGTAAGCCTTGGACATGAACTGAAGATCCTTCATGTTTACAAATAGTAAAACAAACTTTAGTACATAGTAAACAAACAGATGTTTGAGCTCATGTTACTTCAGATCATCACCTGCTAAATCAATATTTATTACCAATTTATGAAAGCAAATAATTAAGTATGCAGATAGAGAAATTAATAAAGGAAATAGTGTTAGTTCTAGATTAGACCTTAATATGTTAATTGTTAACAGTTAACTGTCCCTCTTAAGTGACAAGTGTAAACATTTATTGTCATAGGAAATATTTTAAATTTTTATGAAATTATTGGAGTATTACATTGTCGATGATCCACATCTTAAAGTCCTCACACTATGTGACAGCAAGGTCAAGAATATTCAGCTGACATTGTGTGGTCCCCTAGCTAAAAAGTTATTAGACCAAATTGTGAGCCTTTTTGGGTCCTTCACAACGCTACTAGAAGAGGCCACTTCTCATAAAAACCAACAAGATGAAAAGTACACCACATCCTTACTCCAGGAACAACACAAACTATTTTTAATACGACACAACAAACTTAAGGAATATGCACCAACTTTCAAGAAGTTGGCCAAAGTTTTGAATAACTGGTACTTATACTATGGATGCATGTTTTCTGAAATGAGCAGAGTTCAAAACATCCTAGCACTCATTTCTCAACAAAGAGTCTCTTCCATTGTTACTACCATACCAGAACTGAAGTTGCAATCATCATGGAAGAAAAAAAACTCGATAATCTCTATAACAAATTCATCCAGTGATCTAAACATGCTCAACCTACATAGAAGGAATTTGACAACTTGGTGACTCAGGTGGATAAATTGCTAGTCGGTGCAGATAATCAACAATTTCCTTTAGGGTAAGACCTTCATAATATCAAACAGGACCCCCCTATAGAAAAAATCACCATGCTCACCAAACTCATCATTGTCAATACAAGCATCCAAACATTGTTACATTATTGGCAAGATTTCCATAATCAACTCGTCTCCTCTTCCAGTTCCAACGTCGAATCTTACAGTTGGTCATCCCAGTATATCAGCTCATCGACAAACCACCAGCCTTAATTTATATATTTTTACACTCCCTCTTCTCTTCGGGGTGAAGAAATATTTTTTTTTGTGGAGGGGATGTTGGAGGAGCCTAGTCAGTTGGCCGACTAGGTCCTCCTGTTGACTATGGTCGAGTCGGTACAGTCGGTCGGTTGGCTGACCAACTTGACAGTTTTAACTGAATAACCAAATGTAACATTTATAAAATAGGCTAGTGAGTTGGATCCAAGGATATGTCAGTTCATTGTAACTTGTATATTGTCTAATCTCTAATATAAAATCTAGTTATAGTTGTCCCACTTACTCTTGTTCTTCCTTATGGTTATTATCATGTGAATTATCTCTTCCTTAGGTATAGTTATGTATTACTGGTAATTCCTCAAACCCTCGGACTACAAGAGGATTATATAATAGACAAGTTATTATTTCTTATCTTAGTGATAAGTAAATAATATTATTATTAATTAATAGGTAAATAGTTTTCATTATTAATTTAATGATATGTAGGGATGAAAATAAAATGTATTAATTTAATGCTATTAAAATGATATAGTATTATTGTTTATATTAAAAGTATAACTATTAATTGGAAAGTACCCTCTATTTACTTTAGAATTCCTATGGATGGTATATGTCACTTGCTAGTTACATTGATAAGTAACTTCTTTTTTACTTTTGGGAAATGGGCCATTTATCCAAATTGTGGTTTCCCATTCCTTTTATTTTATTGTTCCATGTTTTATTCAATTATTCTAGATTCTTCTCATTGTCTATTATTTGGGGGGGAAATGGGCCACTTGTCTCAATGGTGTTTTATTTTCCTTTTTAATTTTATTTTTAATATATGTGGCATGTTTTATTTATTTTTCATAGGTTCTTCTCCTTGTCTGTTTTGGGAGGGGAATGGGAAACTTGTCCAAAGAGTGGTTTCGTATTCATTTTTTACTTTATTTTATTTTATTTTATTTTGACAATAGAAATTGTATAGAGTGTGTTGAATTGGTATTCAAGGAGAAGGAAGCACTCTCTTATGGTGGTTACTGATGTTAGGGAGGATGCAGTTGAGACATTGGGACCCTAATATTCCTTGGAATGGCATCTTTCCAAAAGTGGCAGGAACATTTGGATACTTACAATTAAGTAAATGGGATCCAAGCATACTTTTGTCTAAGGAGTTGTGTTGGAAGGAATTCGCATTGAAGGGGATGCAATGCAAGAAATGGGAACCTGGAATTACTTGTATTTGGAGAATATTTGCATGCTAGCTTGGTGGATAAAGATAACCCTTCTTCACATGATTTCATCTATGTGGTATCATGTTCCATTTATCCTACGTGCGGGGAACGACTTCTTTGGATGAACCAATTTTGCAACACCCTGGATTGCTCTTGCTTGAGGACAAGTAGACTTGGGAGGGGAGGAATGTAATATTCCTTCCTTGAAGGAAATTAAGTGTTGACCATGTCAAGAACCTAGGTGTTAAAAATTGAATTAATTAAATTACCTAGGGAATTTTGGTTATTAAAAACTATGGAGGCATGTATCAGGTTAATTTCTAATTCTTATTATTTTATGTAATTATTTAATTAATGTGGAAAATAATGGCATGTGGAAATGAGTTCCATGTTAGGAGGGATAATTAGGAAAGTAAACTTTCCTTGGATGACAAATAGAAACTACAAAGGAAACTAGCAAAAGAAAAGAGTCAAAAAAGCTAGAAACTGACAAAAACAAGGAAAAGCCAATAGTTTCAAAAGCAGAAAGTGCAGAAAAAGAAGTAAGTGAAAAACCAAGAAAAATTGTCCAAGGGAGGGTAAAGTTTATATTTTTATGAGAAGATACTTGCAAGGAAACATATCCAATCCTAATAAGGAAACTTTTACTTAAAGGAGGGCGTATTTTCTAATTTGATGAGAGGATACTTGCAAGGAAACATCTCCAATCCTAATAAGGCAACTTTTACTCAAAGGAGGGCACAGTTTCCAATTTGGAATGAAGTGAAAAAACAAGGAAATGTTACCTAATCCTATTACTTTATATTTACCTCAAGGAGGGAGAATCCATGATTAGCGTTATGGTTTTCAAGTGGCAGCTTGCTCAACATGTGAAGGTCTTGCTCAACAAGTCACTCAAGGATTATTTAAGGGTGATTCAAACTCAATTTCTCAGTTTGGATTGTAAGTGTGTTGATTTGTTGTGAATATAATCTTAGAAACTGAGTGATGAGCCTTAGTTCCCTTGGGTGGTGTGCCCTAAGTCCCATTTCTCTACTCTTCTCTCTCTCCCATTCTTCATTACAGACAACAAAGGACCAAGGAGAAACCGACTATGATTCAATTTCATATCTGATGGTACCCCCCAGCCATTAATGACATTTATTCATGTGTATCTATCAGGTCCTGAATTTTCCAGTGCTTGCAAACAGCTCAGCATATGAATCTCCAAATCTCTCTTTGATTCTAGCTTCTTAAATGCACTGTATTGATGCCTTCTGTTAAAGAATGATATATAGATTAATTATGGGAGTTATTTAGACATCCGTGGATGAAAATTGATGTTCTAAACATTCTCTATAAATTTTATGTCAATCTGAATCTGTATGACTGATATTTACTTGTTTTTATCAACCTAGTCTAGATTTGCACCTAGAATTGACTAGTTTTACCATAAAATGCATAATTCAACCTCTAAGTCTCCAAATCCCACCATTATTGTTCTAATGGGTCATTAACAGGTTTATATAATTCTCCAAAGTCTAAAACAGAGAATTTATATCCTCCTTATCTTGTTTGGAAAATCCTAAAGATGAAGCTAGTGAGTTGTCCTGAGAGCTAATTTTACCATTGAAACCTGTAGAATTACTTTTAATTGATTCTGATATGTATAAAAATAAAAATAATGATATTTACCTTCATGAAAAAGTCCTAAAAGTTTCCTACTACTCTCTTAGACACTAGTTTCTTGGATACTATTAGTAAGGGCTTTTGTTTGCACCGGTTGGGACTCCCAAAATCCTAGAAGTAGACTTCAACGGAGTTGATTCTAAGACATAAATGGTCCCAAAGTCCAGGTTTTTAGAAACATTAATAAAAAATATCCTTCCCTACCGTATTGATCCCACATTTAAATCTCATTCACTCTCTCCTCAGCTTGTTAATTTTCCCACCTATTAGCTAGCAATTTCAAGATTTGTTCTTTAAAATTTATTGCATTAGCAGTAGAGTTAGTATTATGATCCTATATAAGATCAGATATATTACAGTGGTATCATATCACTTTCCTCAACCCCTATGGAAAGTACTCTCTCAATAAAAGAATATTTCAGCCATGTCATACTCTGGTGATGACTATGATGAGCAGTGTGAAGAAGAAGAAATCCTCTATGTTGATGGAGGCCTACCAAGACATGAAGATGGTGGAGTTTATTGGCCATCAGATAGAGAATATATCATATCAGATTCTCCCATTGTTCAGAAATAATTGGAAAAGATAATAGAAGCATGTGAAAACATGTTGTTACAAGGAGTATCTAACTTTGGGCAAGAATATTGGTGCAGTCATGACTTTCAAGGAGTATGTCTACCTCAAGTATGGATTTTCGCCTCAGAATGTTGATGAGCATTCTTTCAAGATCAGAAAGGAATCCATAGAGGAACCAAGTTGTTCCATATCTCTGAGTAAAGAAGAATAATAAGGAACCAAAGGTGAATATTCATCAAATCTATCTGCATGTTCAAGATTTATGAGTTTTTTTTATTTTTCTTCAAACAAAGCTTCTAAAGGTTGTGACATGAGTACCACTAAATATTAATAAGTCTCAATTTGATTAGAGGAGAATAGAAATGAGGTGGAGGTGTATATCTAGGAAGTGGAGTGCAAGTCACCACAAGGTGGTTGCATAGGAAAAGAAAGTGAATATGAATGCACTTCAAGCTTCTTTGTAGGTGATCTCCATATCACTGCTCAAGATGTTGGTTCATGTGAGGGTGGTGATACATCTTTTGGATCAGATCGAATAGAATATTACAAATAATATTTACAGTCAGTACTTGAGCTTCATAATGGAGAAGAATACAAGAATACATCAGTTGTATGTGAACCATAAGATTTGGTGGAAGATCAAGCTACCATAGCTCCACCACATGAAGAGAAAAATATGATTCAAAGGAATCAACACAGTTCAGGTTATGTATTCCCTTGCATCATGATGAAGTTGCAGCCATATAAGAGGAGAGGTTTTAACTCGGTAATAATCCACATCCCGCTATCATCATTGAGGAGAGCCATGAACCATTTAGTCTTGCAAGTGGGAAAGCAAAAATAAATATCCATGAAGGAGAATGCAAGTTACTGCAAGGAATTTGCAGCAAAGGATAAGGAGAAGTTTTCCATTAGCATAAAGAGAAATATTTTTCAGCAATGGAAGACATAAATAAAATCCTTATTGGTGAGGATTGTGCAACAAAAGAGCAGGGTGTTCATTCACTTGACCCTACCACTAGTACTATAGAATAATAATCCAGAGAGATAAGAAACACTATGGACATGGTTGAAAGAGTACCTACTGACGGGTGCTCAAGTTTCAATGAGACATCTATTGAGGGATGTCCACCTCTTTATTTTGGTGACACAGATATTTCACTTGAAGAAGTTGCTACAAAACGAAATGCCCATGAGCATGCAAACCTAGTAGCAGCTGAAGAAAAGGTCCCAATATCAACTTCCACATCACCACTGGAGTTTCATGAAGTTGATCCAAGAAAGAGGCAAAAAGAAAAGGATCATCTACCAGAACTTCATTTTCTTGCAAGGTCACTGAAGATGAATGAGGACAAGATCAAATAGGCCCTACAAACTCTCCATGGAACCCATTCATTGATGAAAAAAACCTGTCGGAATTTGGAGCATAAATATTTCATGGAAGACATGGAGAAGTTTCAGAAGACCATGACAAGCATCAAAGGTAATTTTATCCATTTTATTTTTGATAGAGACTGTTTGCTTGATCTTGTTGATTTTTTGTATGGAGCATCCTTGAAGGATGAAGAGGAGATTTTCAAGCTCACACAAGATGTGTTGACCACTCAAGAGTCTTTGAAGAGAACTCAATGTGCACTCCAAGATTCCAAGATGGATAGATAGCAACTTCATGAGAAGTTGCAAATATCTTGTATGCCCTCCTACATAGCATTCATCCATCGTCACAAGGTTGATGGCATTATTTATCATATGGAGGAATTTCATGAGATGGTGGAACATGAGATGCATTTGGTTTTTCATGTGCTTGAGGATTGTGTAGACAAGCTTGATGAGAACCAAGCACTTGATCTTTCCCAGAGAAAACTTGATTTGTTTTCTAGAGAGAGTCTCTTGTCCATGGAAGATTCATATGAGATCACCTTAGTTGGATCAACTAGTGATGAAGAAGATGCAGCCATAATTTTTGTGGATAATTATTGTAGAGTGTTGATTCATAGTTATTCACCCCACACTTCTATTTCATCTACATCAGGTGGGGATGAAAATTGGGAGAAGGAATTTTCCCTGTTGGTGCCACATGAGGAGCAAGAGGCTCCCATAGGTGTTCATGATGACTTGATGAATGCACCATTACCTTTCAAACAGCAACATAGGCATACACTTTCATTATTTTATGCCTCCTTTATTCACTTACAACCATTGAGTGAACCCAGTGGCAAAGAGTTGATCCATTAGAGTTGAGCACTAGTTTCATGTTTGGAAGATCATAATATTTCTAGGTGAGAAAGACTCATGGATGGAGAAGTATAGGCACATATTGTTTCCACTTGATTCCATTCATACACATATGGATTGGATGGAATATTACATGTCACACATGGAGTCTTCTTTCAGAAAAAATTTCTGCATGTGATCAGTGGAAGGAAGCTAAGCAAGAAAACTACCAAGAGACATTGTTGAGAAATATATCTTGCACAAGGTGGCCTCTGTGGAGGAAATATGCACATTTGGATGGATTATTGCACCCTTTGACGAGTGAAATAGATTTGAGACATTGGATGTGTTCATATGGACCTTTTGGTTGGAGTGTCATTACATTCCCTTGTTGGATGAGGAGACACATATTTGTATTTCTTGCTTGCATTCTCGGAGATAATTGTTATGCATCATTTTATTGTGAGTTGTTTGGGAATCCTTGTTTGTTGGATGATTATTATATTCATTGGGGTTGTAAATGGGATTGACATATATGTCTTTGCAGCAACAAAATTGTGAGCTTTAGTGCTGGTGTGCATCAGGAACATAAATAATTTTATGTTGGGTGGGGAAGTATCACAAATATTCAATTTTGCATTGGGAGTTTTCATTTTTAAATCTGGTGGTATGATTTCCACGTCATGGCTTTCATTTTATGTGATGATAAATTTGTATGGTCGTTACTGATGTTTGGGAGGATGCAATTGATACATTGGAACCCTAGCATTCCTTGGAATGACAACTTTCCAAAATTGCCAAGAACATTTGGATACTTATAGTTGAGGAAATGGGATCGAGGCATACTTTTGTTTGAGGAGTTGTGTTGGAAGGAATTCTCACTTAAGGGGATGCAATGCAAGCAATGGGACCCAGACATTGCTTATATTTGGAGAACGTTACATTATGTCTTGATGGAGCAATTCAACCTTTCTTCACATGAGTTCATCTATGTGGTATCATGTTCCAATTCTCCTGCATGGGGGGCATGACTTCTTTGGGTGAACCAATTTTACAACACCCTAGATTGCTTATGCTTGAGGGAAAGAAGACATGGCAGGGGAGGACTGTAATATCCCTTCCTGGAAGGACATTAATTGTTGACCATGTCAAGCACCTAGGGGTTAAAAATTGAATTAATTAAATTATCTAGGGAATTTTGGTTACTAAAAACTATGGAGGATTGTATTAGTATAATTTGTAATTCTGATTATTTTATGTAATTATTTAATTAATGTGGAAAATAATGACATGTGGAAATGGGTTTCATGTCAGGAGGGAGCATTAGGAAAGTTAAATTTCCTTGGATGAAAAATAGAAACTGTCAAGGAAACTGGAAAAAGCAAATAGTCAGAAAAAGATAGAAACTGACAAAATCAAGGAAAAGCCAGCAGTTTCAAAAGCAGAAAGTGCAAGAAAACCAGTAAGTGCAAAAGCAGGAAAATTTGGCTAAGGGAGGGTGCAGTTTCCATTTTTATTAAAAGATACTTGAAAGGAAACATCTCTAATCCTAATAAGGAAACTTTTACTCAAAGGAGGGCACAATTTCTAATTTGATGAGAGGATACTTGCAAGGAAACATCTCCAATCCTAATAAGGCAACTTTTACTCAAAGGAGGGTCTAGTTTCCACTTTGGACTAAAGGGAAAAAACAAGGAAACATTACCTAAGCCTCTTACTTGTTATTTTCCTCAAGGAGGGTGAATCCATGATTAGGGTTAGGGTTTGCAAGTGGCAACTTGCACAACATGTCACTCAAGGTTTATTTAAGGGTGATTATAACTCCATTTCTCATATTGAATTGTTAGTGAGTTGATGTATTGTGAAGCTAACATTTGAAACTAAGTGATGAGCCTCAGTTCTTTGGGTGATGCGCCCCAAGTCCCATTTCCCTACTCTTCTCTCTCTCCCATTCTTCATTGCAGACAACAAAGGGCTAAGGAGAAACCATCTGTGGTTCAAATCCATAAATGATGGAATAATTCATCCATTAATGATATTTTTTTAGGTGTGTATATCAGTTCCTAAATTTTCGAGTACTTGCATACAATTGAGGGTTCGAATCTCTGAATCTCTCTTTGATTCTAGCTTCTAAAATGCATTGTATTGATGCCTCCTGTTAAATAATTATATATAGATTAATTCTTAGAGTTATTTAAAAATCCATGGATGAAAATTGATATTTTGAACATGCTCTATAAATTTTAAGTCAATCTGAATATGTATGACTGAGATTTACTTTTTTTTATCCAACCTAGTCTATAATTTCACCTATAATTGACTAGCTTTACCATAAAATGCATAATTCAACCTATGAGTCTCCAAATCCAACCATTATTATTCTAATGGGTCCTTAGAAGTTTTATCTAAGTCTCCAAAGTCTAAAACATAGAATTTGTATCCTCCTTATCTTGTTTGGGAAATCCTGAAGATGAAGCTAGTGAGTTGTCCTAAGAGCTAGTTTTACCATTGCAACCTTTAGAATCACTTTTACTTTCTTATGATATGTATAAACCTGAAAATAATTATATATAACTTCATGAAATAGTTATAAATTTTCCTAATACTCTCTTAGCCACTGGCTGCTTGGAGAATGTTAGTAAGGGTTTTTGTTTGCACCGGTTGGGACTCCACGGTCACTCTATCCTCAGCTTGTTAATTTTCCCACCTATCAGCTAGTAATTTCAAGATTTGTTCTTTAAAAATTATTGCATCAGCAGTAGAGTTAGTATTCTGATCTGATATCAGATCAGGGATATTACATTATTCATGTGTAATATTCGGATGTCTCGAAAGTTATGTAGAGTACGCAACACCTTCCATCCTCTTGAGTCTGATTTATATGTATATTCACTATAGTGGTGTGGGTGTCTTGCTTGGAGAAGGGTGTACCCCTTCTCTCTCTCTCTCTCTCTCTCTCTCTCTCTCTCTCTCTCTCTCTCTCTCTCTCTCTCTCTGTGTGTGTGTGTGTGTGTTAATTGCTTGCAACAAGGTTTAGAGGGCACAGCTCTTGAGGGGGCGCAACCCTTGGTTGCATATGTCATTTATATAATTAGTAATGTGCTTGCAAATGGAAAGAGAAAGTGAATTCCTTACTTAATAAATTTATTGTTTATTAATTTGTGTGCTTGCAAGTAAATTTATATGGGTGCAGCTCTAAAGGGTGCATCCCGTGGATACCTCTGGTATCATTTTTATTAACTATTTCTTTGTTTGTAAAAAGAAGGTGAAGGGCGTAGGTTGCAGCCCTTTTCTACTATTGAATTGCATTTCACATATATATAAATTATATTGATTTGTTAATGTGTGGATCTTAGGGAGAATTCCCTTGAATTGTGATATAGATATTAATTATTTGTTAGTGCATGAAATGCATTGGTAATTGCACATTGTGTGTGTTACATTAGTTGGTAAATTGCATATTTACTATGCATTGGATTGACTTACTATGCGTTGGATTGAGTTATCTTGGGTTGCATTGAGGTGATATATAACTTTGCATATATTTTATGATTTTGCATGGATTAGCATGTGCATACAAATACCATGGGATGAAATGATGGTATTTACATTTATATTATGCATTACATCAAATGTGAGTTGGAATTGTGTGGTAATTGCATTGCATATTGTGTTATATTGAATCATAATTGCATGTTCTGGTGAAGAGGGTGCATCCCTACCCTATGTGTGGAATGGAATATTTCCTTACGATGATTGTAGTTGTATGTTACATTACATGGATTAGTATTCACGATTAATTGGTAACTGAAGTGATTACATGTGTATTATATGTTGGGAATGAGAGAGGGTTTTCTCCTCCATGATCATGTAGCTGTTGATCCTAAATATTGTGTTGAAATGTTCTTGGTGCAGGAGAGGGAATGCATCCATTGTATAATTACTGGGTGTATTTTATTATTTTGTGTGGGAATCCCAGATGGAGGGTGTTGTCCTTCTTGTGAAATTAGACCTTTACATATTGTGGAGTGGAAGTCCTTTGTGGGTTTTAGTTTGGTATGTATGTTGTGATTGTTAGTAATATATATATATGTGTGTGTGTGTGTGTATACATATATCTGTATATATGT
>LPNX010580756.1:0-21907 GCA_001517045.1 Pseudotsuga menziesii | reverse complement strand
TATATATACATATATATCTATATATACATATATATCTATACACACACACACACACACACACACACACACACACATATACTAACTCCCTACGTAAAAATATGGTATCCAATATAAATGTTATTTATTTATAGTAGTGAAAGGACTATCCCTCTCACCATTGACCTTGGATTAGATATGTTCCATAGTTAAGTTATGTGGACATGGGTTTGTAAAAGGGCTTATGATAAGATTTTATTGGATGTGATACATATGTATGCTACACTATGTATTGTATGTGATGTTATACTATGTAACATCCGTGAAGTATTACGTGATATTATAAGGTGTTTCCTTGAGTAATTAATAGTATGGTTGGTAGTTGTTTAGAGATTGATGTACAAATGTATCTAGTCTATCGATATTGCATTGGATATTCTAATGGCATTGATTTTTATGCATGTTACTATCAAGATCCTTGTACGATGAGTATTGAAGGAAATAGCCTTCTAATGCACCTAATTGTACACTAATGAATTCGTACATGTTTATTCATGGTTAGGCATTGTCTCCCTATGCATAGGAATGTGTGTTGTGGCCTAATAATTAGATGGATCTTTATAGGCTCTAGAAATTATGATCGGCTAATTCTTGACCATGTCTAGGGTTTGGGAATCAAGGGCTTGGCCCTTTTCCTATTGCATATGTATACATCGGAAGATGTCTATGATTTGGTGGGATATGGTTGTGTTGACATCCATGTTGCATTTGTTGTTAATTCCTTTGTGTGGGATAAAATATTAACCCTCATGGGGAAAAGTATGTTATTAATGCTTGGTAAGCTAATGGATTGATGGTAACTATTTATATAATGTTTGTTAGCATGATGTGTTGATTGGAAAGGGGTTGGTTCCCTTGTCTTGTTTATATATGATTAAGTAGGTCTTAGGTACTCTAACCGTGAAACATAAAGAATAAGTAAATCCTTGAGTCTCTTACCCTGGTATGGGTGTGTAATTGGTGTCCAATTGATGTGGTGAAATCTTGGAAAATATTTATGTCTTCCCATGGTCCTATTGGAACCATATCCCAACTCAAGGGTGGCCTCACAACAGAAAGAGTATATGTCGGATGGGTTCCTACAGTTGGGTGGCATGTGGAGCTTTCACACCCAAATTCCCATCAAGTTATGATTTTGATATGTTAATAATTTCTTGTTGAAATGTCAAGGTAGACTTGTACTTGATAATGTTATCTAAGTTATTGGTCTTTCCCAGCTTGGTAGCCGCAAGACGATATGTGTTTATATAATTCTTTATGATGTATACATTGGCATTTGATTATATTGTTGTGATGTACTTGGGACATATTTTATCCATGCAGGTTATGGAAATGCATATGGCTAAGTAAGTTATGCTTATATAGTTATGACATATATGTATATACTTTGTATATATCTTATAATCATGTGAATAATGCTTATATGGCTTTATTAACAAGGACGCGGTAGTCCTATATGTTTAGATTTGGAATGATTGTAAATATTCAATCTTAATAGATGGAATATGTGATCAGATTATATATATGATTTTATGGCATGATGCTTGTAATTATTATGTTAAGGACTAGTACCTATGTTGTACCTAGTCATCCTTAAAAGTTACTAATGTTTTATGTGTAATGTGTGACACAAGTATGGGGATAAATACTATCTATATCTTAAATGATAAACATGTTGTGATAAAGAGTTGAAGGAATAAAAAAAATTGTGATATTGTGGACCCTTTGAGATCTTCGCTTGGATAGGTCTCACTGCATATGAGATTGCATTGCCTTCTTCCATTAAAGTGCATAATGTATTTCATGTATCTTTGTTGAAAAAGTATATACTTGATGATAATCATGTAATTGATTGGAATCTGATCCAGGTGTAACTGGCCGAAGGGGATTTTCCTATACAACCAATTTCCATATTGGGCAGAAAGGTCAAGCTACTCAAGAACCGAGAAATTAGCCAGGTAAAATCCCAATGGACCCATTACAGTCATGAAGATGTTACATGGGAGATGGAATATGCTATGATGAAAGAATACCCTCGTATATATATATATATATATATATATATATATATATATTTGCGGCATGTATGTAATAAGTATGCATCAAGGACGGTGCATTGTTTTAAGGGCGAGGGGGATGTAATACCCTGGATGTTAAGTCTCGAACATATGTTATTATTTTTGTTTACTATTGGGAAATAGGTTTGGGTACTATGGACTTTCGACATTATTGTTGTTGTTTTTGTTATTATTTTTCTTTTTGTTTGATTAATAACTAGATCAACATGGAAAAATAATGAGAATGGGGGGCCATGGATTCCACATGTGAGGGGGATGGGGACTAGGAGTTGTTGCTCTCCCTAACATTCATTTTTTGACCCTATTTTTGGTTAGTTTAGTTTATGGAGGTACTATTAAACTCTCTTGGATGTTTTGTGGGACCATCTTGACTAGTTCTCCTTCCTTGGTCTTGGTGTGGTGTCAATTGTAACTCTTCATATACTAGTGCACCCTCACTGGCTATTTTTAGCCTGCACTCTTTGGAAAATGTCACTCCCAAATTTGTTTCACCTTTTTTTCTATTTTGGGAAGGGAATTTATAATTGTAACCTCTCTATCATGAATTGAGTAACTCCCCCAATAAATTTGAGTTGCCTCTCTTGTATTTGGAGTTACTCCCTTAGGAATTTTAATGGTTATTTGTGTATTGGAATGAGCTTTATCTCATTCTATTCTCTGTTTTTTCTATTGAGCTATATAGTGAAGTGGAATTATCTCTTTTTTGGAAAATGCATGCTCTTGATTATGAGATTCATTTTATTTTTGAATAGTGAAGGCCTTGTAATGAGGTTTGAAGACAATGTAATGGGGATTGAAGATTGACTGTGCAAAACACAACATGAGTACTTATCCCATTGATTTTCCCTGTCTGAATCTATACCATGAAGCTTGATGGTGAATGGTATGTCTTGATGGACTTGTGAGTGAAGGTAATCCCATTACACCAGGTAGTGTAGATGGAAGGGAAAGTTTAGATAGAGAAAGGTGTCGTTGTGTTTTATGATAGTGTGAAAAGGGCACAACCATATTTTTTGGTTCACCTATTTATAATCATTTATGGAATATGAAACTTGCTCCATTGCATCTGGAGTGATGTTTCCAGTAAGGAATACTTTTTGTTTCATTGAAAATGGTTTCCATATGACTAAGACATGGTCATTTTGGTGTGGCGGGGGTTCTCACAGTGTTCAGAAGGGCGCAGACATATCTTTTGGTTTAGATAATTCTAGTCATTTATGGGTTGTGAGACATATTTTGTTGCATCTGGAGTGAATTTTCCAATAAGGAATTATTTTTGTGTCATTGAATTATTTTGGTTTTATTGAAAAAGGTTTCTGTATGACTAAGATACAATTGATTTTGTATGGCAGTATTCCTGGTGTTGAGATGAGCGCACCATGTTTGTTGATTTGAGAGTACCTCTCTTGTGGATCTATTCCCTCAACTCGGGGATGACTTTCATGTTTAAATATGCATGAGCATGGCATGTCTAAAGTTGGGTGTAATGTTGTACCATTGAAGCTAGTTACTTTTCATTGAGATGAGTATTTTGTTATATGCTTGTTTATTGCAATTTCCAATGTGTGTGTGTGTGTGTGTGTGCATGTGCACATGAGATATGATATATTATGTACTTATATGGTTGTAAGTGGAATCCATGAGATATGATTTTATTATTTTTTATATGTTGATAGTTGGTAGATAGATATCTAATTTCTATTGTTGCTTAGATGGTTGTACATGGAATCCTTAATATCTTATTGTTATTATTGTTTAGATGGATCTAGATGGTAGCTAGATATCTAATTTCTATTTTTTTTAGATAGTTTTAGATGGCATCCTTGATATCTGATTTTATTGCAACTTAGATGGTTGTAGATGACAGCCTTGATATCTAGGTTTTTTGTGTTAATATGATTGTAGGTGGCAGTCAGTAGAGGATATTTTAAATATTTTTAATATGGTTGAATGTGGCAGCCTGTAGATTTGTTTATTTACATTGTTTATGGTAGCTTGAAGATATAAATGGTTATACGACTGAGATAGATCTAATATATTAATTTCAATTACATGTTAATATCTTGATCATATCTATTTACATTCATCCTTGCATTTACCTTGCATTACATGTGCATTCAGAAAACAATATGCTTCGGAAGTTTGCATTTCTTATAAGAGATTGAATGTTTAATTTTATTGGCTTGTTGGCATGCTCACCTAGACTCATATAACCTTACTAATTTGTGCATTACCTTGATTCATCCTTCCATTGGATTTCCTAGTGACCTTGGCCTTGGTTTTGGGGTCGGGGACATCACAGAAACATTGGATAAGGAAACCTATACATATCCAATCAAAATATTACCAAATAATAAGTCATCAAAAACATTCAAAGATGAGAGTTTTAAGAATACAACACTAAATAAAAGGATACCTTATTGACATTCTAATAATAAGGGTCAATTTCTTAACAAATCAGTATGTCATATTCAACAAAATAAGATGACCTATTTTTCGAAGAGTACTCATAATGGTACAATTCAATCTATAAGTAGAATTCATATTGGAAATCATAATAAAATAGGTCCTCTTTAAGAACCCTGTGAATGTTTATTTCCACAGAATATTGACTTAGGGTGGGAAGACCCTTTTACGATTTGATAGTTTTTCTCGGCTCTTTGAAGATCACATCAGCTTGTATCTTCTACCATGAAAATTTTAAAAATAAAGAATTATGAGAAGGCATTACAAGCCGAAACCAAGACATAACTTTTGTATTCTTTGAGGACAGAGCATCCTAAAATGGGTGGGAAATGTTTGTTGGAATTTTAACTTACAAGTAATTATATTATACTTTCATTCATTTATCATATTACATCATAATAATTGCATGCATAAGGATCACTAAAAGAAATACATTTAAAGTAAACACAAAGACACAAAACGTCTCCTATGGGATCCCTTCAAGGGAAGAAAACCCAACAAAATTATTCAGTATAGATTCATCAATAAGCACAATGTCAATTCAATACAACAAAAAGATAAGGATATTGCACACAAATATCCCAAGAATCTCCAAGATAATAAAACCCAATGTTGTTCCTTCTCTAGCAAACTTGCCCTTATCTCTCTCTAGAGAACTTGAGTGAGTGAGTGTGCCCCCCTATTTATACTTTTTGGGTTGATTTTTCCACTAACTAGGTTGACTTCACTGGGGCAATTTTACTCGATGACTAGGGCAATTTTATCTAGTGATTTCTGTGAGGCCGACTTGACTATTTTCACTTGAATTCTTTTAGGTTTTTACATGATCATTTACAATATGAATATTTCTAGAAGGAATTACAACATGAATATCTTCCAAAGTTACATAATCTTCAACACTCCCTCTTAACAAGGAAGGTATTATTCTAACATGATCATCATCACTGTTGTTGCAACTCTGTACTTGAACCATTGAATTGTGACATCTCTTGAATCTATACATCACTATAAGTTCTCTACGATCAATCCATCATCTCAATCATGCATCAGTCACAATCATACATCCAGGGGCATCATATTAGCAACACATCAACAATACAAGAGCACACATTATGTCATTACGAGACTTGATCTAGTTCACAAGGACTCTATCCACACACATCCAATTAGATACACAACTCAATTGGATACACATAATCGGTTGAATACGCACTCGACTGGATACACATACTCAGTTGGATGTGCATACTCAATCGGATGCACATCCAAAGTATGATCACTCTCTCTAGTCATCGGAAGTATGGTCACTCTCTCCAACCATCACAAGTATGGTCACGCTCTCCAGTGATCGCAAGAATGGTCACTCTCTCCAACCATTGCAAGTATGGGCATGCTCTCCAATCCTCATTATATGGTCACACTCTCTATTCCATTGAATATTTAACTCAACTAGATACACATACTCAATTGGATACACCTACCATAGTATGGTCACACTCTCCATTCATCACGAGTATGTTCACTCTCTTTAGTCATCATGAGTTAGTCACTCTCTCCAATTCACACACACATATTAGCTCTAACTAGATATGCAGCTCGACTGGATATGCTTACTGGACCATATACACATACAACAATATGGCCATGCTCTCCAATCATCCTGAGTATGGCCACTCTCTCAAGTCATCATGATCTAGTCACTCTCTCTAGTTCTCACAAAGAGTAGTAATGCATGCCCGTAAATGACTACATGTTGCTATGACATAATCAGCTACCTCCCTAAAATTGTATATCAAATTCATCCCTCCATCTTACAAGGTAAATATCTCTACATCACCCCAATCTTATCCCTAAAGTACTCAAACTTTACTCCCGATAGAGGCTTCATCAACACATCGATTGTCTTCTCATCTGTCGCAATATACTGGAGCTTTGTTGTTCCCTTCTATACTATATGTCTGATGTAAATGTACCTGATATCGATATACTTGGAATTTTCATGAAACACTGGGTTCTTAGGAAACTTCACACAACTATGATTGTCACAAAAAATACAATTTTCTTATAACTCGAGATCAAACATCCATGGAAGTAACTTTTGAAGCCACACTACTTCACTGCTAGTTGAACATGCTACTATGTCACTGCTAGTTGAACATGCTATTAATTCATTACTATATGAACATGCTACAATATAATCTGCCTCAGTTGTACTGAGTGCCACACTAGTTTTCTTTCTATTGAACCATGAGATCATGCCTGATCCAAAACTAAAGCAACATCTGGAAGTACTCTTATTATCTATGACATTATTGTCACAATATGAATCAACATAGTATTGCAGGATAATATTTTTATCTAACTCATTTATAAGTTCGTAATCAAGTGTACCCTTCAAGTACTTCATTACATTCTTTTCCACAATCAGGTGAACCTATCTTAGCTCAACCCTGCATTGACTCAAAGTATTCACCACAAAGCATATATTTGGTCTAGTTTTCATCAACATCAATGAACCAATCATGTGTCTATATAATTTTGAATCCATTATCTCTTGAACAAGTATCACACAACAACTTTAAGTTCGTCTTCATCGGTGTAGGAATGTATTTATGATCCATCATCTCGAATCTCTACAGCATCTCAACTCTATATTTTCCTTGACTGAGGAAAATATCATCTAGTCTCTACTACATATCTAATCCTAAGAATCATACCAAGATTCTTGAACTCTAAAATATGCTTCCTCTCAGTGAGGGGAGACATCCGGTATCATTATGAGCATATCCCTGAGGTACTGAAGCAAAACAACCCTTTCCATGGATATAGGCTAAGTGATAATGTCTCTCAATCTGTTTCCACTATTTGTGTTGTAGTCACTCCCTCTGAAGTGAAGTATTATATTAACTGATAATTATCGTCCATCTGCATATTAACATCTTGTATTCTCTACATTGGGACATTTTGTACTAAAGTTATTGGTATCCTTCTATGTTTTTTATCTTCTATGTATCCATGTATGTAATCTCCCATCAAATGGGTCTACTGATATGAAATTCTTTCTCTCAAGGTCACAAGATACCAAGATCCTCCATCTCAAACTCTGCAGCAAGCTCCCTCTTGCACCCATCTATGAGATTCACATACTTTGTAAGCAACCATCTTCAACCTTGTAGCAAATGTTGAACTCTACATGATCCGGTGGATTATTCATCTTCAAGTAACACTGATCCAATATGGTACAATAGCTATTAATCTATATGCTAAATTTGTGGCACAGCCGCGCAGTCAGCGCATGGACTGTGCAGCGCAGTTGCGCATGAGTTGCACAGTTGCGCATGCGCTGCGCAGTTGAGCGCAGTTGCGCAGGAGCCGTGCAATTGTAGCACCGTCAAGTTGAACATCGCATGGTTCGGAGAAGTCCTCATATGCTGCGACATTGGTATGTTGCGACAGTGGATCGGGTATATGGAAAAGTCCTTATACGCCACGACATTTTGATGCTGTGAAGTTGGTGGCGACACCAAACGGTTATCTTACGTGGCATAGCCCGATTGCAAGTCATAACAATGTGTGGTGAGTCGGCACATGTGTGTAGAGTGGTTGCAACGTTTCGGATATCTAGAACGTCATGGTAACATAACGCTTGGGCCGTGACTTGGCGGGATGGCATGATTCAGTTTAGCATATGGTTGTAACGATAATAAAGAAGATAACAGCTATAGCGGAGGAAGGGAACCCGTTACTTGTCCTCCGATTGAACGCTTAAATAGCGACTCTGGCCACATTTCAGAGGACGCTTGCTGAAGGGAGATTCAGATTGTACAGAGCTTCGTTTTCTCTGTGTATGAGAAGCTTTGGGAGTTGCTGTGATTTGGGCAGATGCTATTTCTTTTTGGTCGACATTCTCTGTTATAATTTAGATTTCTTTGTCTTTTGAAGGCTAATTGTAATTTTCAGAAGAGAGGTCTTAAAGAATTTGTACAGCATTCTGTTTACAGTTGCTGAAGTTGATTCCAGAACCATTTTTGTACCATTTTAAAGAGATTAATTGGATCGGTACCCATTGGAGAGGGACCCGGAGACGTAGCCCAGTGGAGGGGGTGAACTCCGTTATCAACTTCTATTTGTGACGCTCTGATTCTGTGCTTCTTTATATCTGTTTATCAGTTCATTTTCCATCTTTTTCAGTATTTAATTTCTGTTAATGTTGTTCCATTAATTAACCTGTTGAACGTATTCTTTTAACACAAACTTTTAATGCACACAAGTTGAGGTCCGACGGATCACTACATCACTCTAGGTGATCCTCAAGCTCATCATGTAATTGTTGTAGATTAAATTAGTTGTCATTGATGTCAAATCAGTTATCGAAAGTCAAATATATGGTGGTAGACTGAAGGTTGCAGGTATCCAGAATAACAAAGGAATAACCATGTTACAAGTTGCAAGTTGTAGGGTGAATGACAAACGAATAACCCTATAGCAAGTTGAACGACTAAGATCAATCATCCAATGTTGTTGCTGAATGAATTAGCACAGAGGTTAAACATGTATGAAGTGATAAAGTTTCACGAAGGATTAAGATTAGACAGAATAGGTTAGTCGCGCCCTAGATCCAGTGGATGAGGATCAGTTCCGCAAAAGATAGGCAGAAGGATGAAGTTCCACAACAATCAAGATCGAACGGCTTATATTAGTCCTACACTGAGATCCGATGATCAAGGATTAACTCCGATAGTTAGGCGAAAAATCCAAAGTTCTGTAAAAGATCAATATTGGACGGCTAAGATTAGTTTTGCTTAAGAGATCGACAGTGCGGAAGAAAAAATGCAGAAAGGGAATTGCGGAAGTAACGTTTAAATATTTTATGAACCCGGAATCTGGAAGATCGAAGGTCATGAAAGACTCTGCAAGAGATCGACGGTGTGGAAGAAATCTTGCGGAAAGGAGCTTGCGGAAATTCGAGATACGATTTGAGGGAATATCGCATCCCGCATCCCGTATCCCACAATTTGTAGATCGACAATCAAGAAGAATCCCGATGAAGATCAATGGTGGAAAACTGAATTCTGCATTCCTTAGTGTGGAAAGGAGTTTGTTACACAAGAACCAGCACCCCAGGAAGTAACTTCAGAAGTGTAGAATGTCCAATGTGGCACATCAGGAAGCCTCCTTAAAAAATCAATAAGAAAACCTAAATGATGAGGAAGCTCTTTTCATTAATAAACTTGAGAGAGGGACTGGAAAATACAAGGGGAAGTTACCGTTAAAGTGTTTTAATTGTGGAAGTATTGGACATTTTTCCACTAAATGCACCTTCACTAAACAAGATGAGAATGAAGATAAGGAAACTTCGAAGTTCAAAAAGGGTAAACCAAGAAACAAGAAAAAATCCTATGAGAAAAGGAAAATTGTGTACACCATAGAAGACAGTGAAGATTCAGATGGAAGTGAATTTGAAGAAACTGAATTTTTATTTATGGGTCTAGATACTCAAGCCTCAAATAGTGACTCAGATATAGAATGAGAAGTAGACCTAAGAGATGAACTTGTTAGTGCCCTTGAAGAAATTGAGAAATGTAGGAAAAAGAACAAACAGTCAAATGTTATCATCAGTCAGTTGGAAGCTCAACTTCTAGATGCCAAAAAGGTTGAGGAGGACCTAAATATACAACTCAAAAGAATAATACAAGAGTCTGAAAAGCTTGCAGAAGAAATCTTGCAATTCAAGAGAAAGCTTGATGAAGAATCTATCAAGTCAAAGTTTGAGAATAGCTCAAGGATTCTAGATGACACTTTTAGTAGCTAAATACCATCAAGTGATAGGTCTGGTTTGGGGTTCGTTAAAGAGAAGAAGCCAGAGAGTTTTTTCTGTCGCAAATCAAGAAGGAAGTAAGAAAAGCTATGCTAAAATACTAAAGACTCCAGCTAAAAAGGAAAGAAGCAAGAAACCAGGCTTAAATTCTCAAGATAAAAATAGAAATAATATAGCACCCAAGAGACCAAATAGATATCTACATATCTTTTTAGGTCACTATTTTTCTTGTAATAATTTTGGTCATAAAGCCTTAAATTGCAAAACGGAAAGAAGGGTTTCTTAATACAAGAAGAAGTTATCAAGTAATAAGACGAAGAGAAATAAGAATCTTTTTACGCTACTCCAAAAATATGATATATAATGCTACAAATGTAATAACCATGGACATATGGCAAGATATTATAAACTGAAGACTCCTACAAGGAATATTGTTGAAATCAAAACACGGAACACCAAACAAAAGAAGTATTGGAAAGAGAAAGAAGAAATGGAAAGTTCCATGATTGATTGTGCAACCGAAAGCCAAAACTTATGGCACTTGGACAGTGATTGTTCAAAACATATGACCGGTGACTCAAGAAAAATCATAACACTAAAAGATAATAAGGGAAAAGTCACTTTTGAAGACAGTCTTTCTTCCAAAACAATCGGCAAAGGAACAGTTGTTGTCAACAGCAAGATCAAAGCAGAAAATTTTTTGCTAGTTGAAAACCTCAAGCCTAATCTTCTTAGTGTAATTCAAACATGCGACCAAGGACACATTTGTATCTTTGACTCAGAAAAATGTGAAACCAAGAATAAGAAATCAAGAAAGGTCGTTGGCATTGCTATGAGAAATACAAATAATGTATACACCTATGAAAATGAAAACCAATGCTACTTAAGTATGGTAGAAGAAAGTTGGTTATGGCACAAAAGGTTGGGACATTTAGGTTTTGACAATATTTCCAAAATAAGCACGAAGGAAGCTTTAAGAGATCTACCAAAAATTCCAGTTCCTCTAAACTCTGTGTGTAAACATTGTCAACATGGGAAGCAAAGAAGAGCTAGTTTTAAAATAAAAGAACATATGACCTCACACCCTCTGGAAATAATACACATAGACCTATGTGGACCAACCAAAATTAAAATCCTACAAGGAGATCGCTATTTCATGTTGCTCATTGATGATTACACAAGGATGACATGGGTGGCATTCCTCAAAGAAAAATCAGAAGCTTTTGAAAATTTTAAAATCTTCAAAGAAATGGTTGAAAATGAGTCGGGTATGAAAATCAAGTGTCTTAGATCATATAATGGGGGAGAATTTACCTCCAATGAATTCAATGAGTTCTGTGAAGGTCTTGGAATTAAGAGGCAATTTTTAGCTGCAAAAACTCCTCAGCGGAATGGGATTGTGTTGGGCCCAGAAATGGCCCCTTTTTTACCATCCTTATCCACCTCTTTTTGCCTCATCCTACCCTATTCTGCATGCTAAACAGATGTTTTTCCCTCACTCTGCCCCTCAAGTCACAAAGGTATGGTTAATCATTGTCTTATTTTATTAATGCATAGGATTGTGGTAATCAAGGCTCTATATCTTAAGATATGCTAACATATGATGGTTTATAAAGGTGTTTCGAGATATAGAGAATGCAGGTGTAGCGGGTTGAACATGCTAAGGGAAGGATGGACATTTGTTGCTAAAGTTGATTTCCATCCATCCCATCGTTTCCCAAAGAACGCATCCCCAGTGTATCATTCCATGTGATTTGTACAAGGGTAGCTACAACAAATTGCGTCAAATTTGGAGGCCCAGGTGTGCCGCTGCTCAAAAGTAGTTGTGATCTGTGGGATACCTACTCAATCAATTAGGATCATTATTTCTGGTTCAATTAATAGCTTCCCTGTATTTTCTACTCTCATCCTGCCACGGCTGTAACAGTTATTGTAATTGAGGCAGCCTGAAGATCAGAGATCTTCATGGCTACCCAATAATAGGGACAGGACGTTATGATTGAAATTGTATAAATATGGGGAGCTATTCTGAGCCAGGTGTTGAAGCCTGAACCAAATTATTGTATTAGCTGTGACTGAGGTTGTGTGATTTATCTGCCCTTTTTAATACAATGAGTTACTTCAGATCTCAGTGTTTTAACGTGCGTTACTTCCAGCATCTCTGTGTGAAGGCTGGGCCCGCCTTCCCACAGGGATTGCTGAGTTAAATTAGGAAATTATAATTATTTTGTTGTGTGATGTCGTGATAATTTCATTTTCTCATAGTAAGCTGCAACAGTTGTTGATTTACAGTGTGTTATTAATTGCATCTCTTGAAAAGCTGCAGTGGTATGGTGTGACAGTCGAATGTATAGATAATTGTTCTTTGTGCAACTATGTGGTGGCTGTAACAGCCTTTCTCATCCCTAGATATTTCAATTGTTGTTTCTATAGATTCTCACAGTTTGTCCCTTTACTTTTGTAATTGCATAATTTCATTCTTGTACTTTGAATTTCTAGAATAGCTGAATTCAATTCATGTTTCTGGACTTCTAGAATAATTAGATCAATATAATTGAGTGAATCATTAGATGGTTTGGTAAACAAAATTTCATTTTTCTGCAAAATTAATCTAGATGTGATTTCTCAAATCTTTCAATTCTAGATCAGAACAGTAAAAGGTAATTGTGACTGTATTTTTTAGAGATTAAACTAGATTAAGTGGATCCTTGGGATGAGCATAGCTGAGCAGAGAATAGGATTGTTTACTTACAGCAACTCAGTGTTTAAGCATATATAGTGCATGTTATCCTTGAAATAAAAGACTTCCCTGGGTTGACAATAAATATTGAACACTATGTATGTTAGCTGTAATTAACTTGCATATTGGGTTCCCAACAGATTGTTGAAAGGAAAAACAGAACAGTCTAAGAAGCTACCAGAACTAAGAAGCTACCAGAACTATGCTCAATGAAGTAAAACGGTCAGATTCATTTTGGAGAGAAGATGTATACACAGTTGTCTACATACTTAATATAGGACAACTCAGAGTGGATAAGGATAAGACCCCCTACGAATTATGGTATGGAAGACCAGCCTCAGTCAAATATTTTAAAGTGTTTGGCAGTAACTGTTACATCAAAAGAAACGACGATGACCTTGGAAAGTTTGACTCCAGGATGGATGAAGGAATCTTTTTAGGATAATTATCCACCAAAAAGGCATATAGGTGTTACAATAAAAGGTTACATAAAATTGTAGAAAGTGTTGATGTAAAAGTAGATGATATAAAACCAATGAAAGAGAAAAATCTTGACATTATTGAAAATACATGTGATGATGAAATAAAATACTTGCAAAAGGACAAGAGCATTCATAACGAAGAAGAAGACAAAGACAAGGAAGATACACAGGAAGATGATGAAGACTTCCCTAGAACTGACACTAAAACTCCTTCTAGAAGGGTACAAAAGGATCATCTGGAGTCACAGATCATGGGTGATAAAAATGCTGGAGTGAAAACAGGAAGACAACTACCAGATGTGGAACAAGCCCTACTCTCAATAGTATAACCCAAGAACTTTACATAAGCCAACAAAAGTGATGAATGGTTCAAAGCCATGAATGAAGAACTAGATCAGATTGAGAAAAATGAGACCTGGGAACTTGTCCTAAGACCTAAAGATAAGAACATTGTAGGAACCAAATAGATTTCCAAAAAAAAGTTCAATCAAGATGGACAAGTAATAAGGAACAAAGCAAGATTGGTTTGTAATGGGTATGCCCAAGAGGAAGGTATTGATTTTGAAGAAACTTATGCTCCTGTAGATTGACTTGAAGTAGACAGAATGTTTTTAGCACTGTCATGCCATAAAAACTTCAAATTATATCAAATGGATGTCAAGTCTGCATTCTTGAATGGAAAACTAGAAGAAGAAGTGTTTTTGAACAACCTGAAGGGTTTCTCTTGTCTGAAAACAAAGATTGTGTCTGTAAACTGAAAAAGGAACTCTATGGTCTCAAACAAGCTCCAAGAGCATGGTTTTCAAGACTAGATAGTTACTTGAAACAACAAGGTTTTAAAAGAGGGGTCACTGAAAGTAATCTTTACCTAAAAATCGAAGATAAAAATATGATAATTGTTGTTGTCTATGTGGATGATATCATTTTTGGAAGCAATCTTCAAATCCTAAGTGTATACATTTCCTATGAAATGAAGAAAGAATTCAAAATGTCAATGTTGGGTGAATTGGCATTCTTCTTAGGATTGCAAGTCTACCAAACAGATGAAGGAATTTTCATCTCTCAAACTAAGTACATCAAAGATATGCTGAAAATTTTTAAAATGGAAGATTCCAAAACTGTTGGTACTCCTATGGTCATTGGTTGCAAGTTAAGTAAGGATGATGAATCTTTGTAAGTAGATCATACCATGTTTAGATCCATGATTGGCAGTCTATTATATGTGACAGCCACAAGACCAGACGTGATGCAAGTTGTTGGATTGGTGGCTAGATTCCAGACAGGTCCCAAAGAAACACATGTAATAGCAGTAAAAAGGATTTCTAAATATCTAAAAAGTACCATGGAGTATGGTTTATGGTATCCAAAAGGAAAATACTTTACCTTGAAAGCGTTTACTGATGCAGATTGGGCAGAAATTGTTGATGATCGGAAAAGTACTAGTGGAGCAGCATTCTTTCTAGGAAATTGTTTAGTATCATGGTGTTGAGACCTGGAAATTCACAGGAAACAACAGTAAGGGATTCTCCCCAGTAAATGTTCCCAACTAGCCCGTTATTGTTTGGTATGGGGAATCCGTCCGGTTTGCGGTCCGGCTACCGTAGGTCAAGTAACAAAAATAAAAGGTTTTACCGGTTACGACCCGGTCCACCATGTATATTTTTGTGTTTTTAGTTTTAAGTATGATATGCAAGTGCCTATCTAAAATGCAGATTGATGTAGAATACGAGGAGCGGTCACAATGTGATGCGCAGGTTCTTACCTCTCGTCTTAAACTCTCTCGCATCTAAATCACACACAGCAAGAAATTAAAGCTAACTACTTAACCTATCCCTAGGGAGCAAAATTAACATTCATTAATGAGTAATGTATTTTGTACATGCATCATGAAAAATCACAGATAGCTGAGACTTCTTTCAAAACACATGAACATTTAAAGATATTTGAACAACCAGATAGCCAATTGTTTATGAACAACATTCATTCCTCATAGTGGAAATTTTCATAAAATAAACCAGAGAACATTCATACAAGAACATAGGTTCACTGAGTTAGAACGATCTCACAGTTAATGGACACAAAGCTGAAAACAAAATAGTTCCTCTTCAACAAAGCCATAGCACAACATTTGAACATTCCACCAAGCTTTCTCCAACAGTCAAATTGTAATTATCTATTGCAAAAGGAAATAGTTCTTCTTACAATATGTCCTCACAAATCTTACTGGGAAAAAGTCCTTCATTCCCTCTAATTCTCCTATATTTATACAAATAGCAAAACTTTTGGGTTGCTCCCCTGGGTGACCTTTGGGCTCCCCCAACCGTTTAATCTCACAATTTTGTCCTTTGTGAGTGCTCATGATTCATACAATACGTTACATTTTAGATTAAGATTTACAAGCACTTTGTAAAAAGGGACCGGCTTGGTAACTGATGAGCCATTCCAAGCCTGGGCCTCTGCTGCTATCAATTCCGTTCAATAACCTGTTGATCTCAGCCTTTCACTATCTTTCGTCTGTGAGCAACATCTTTGCTTCTGAGCAACAGCAGCAATCATCAAACCAGATCTGAAAATCTTTTAAGTCTATCTGTAGTTAAATGAAAAAAACTCAACATTAATAGTGATAGCATTCAAGAAAATGTAAACCACACTATTAATGAGACTAAGCATCAAACATGCGACCCTGCGTTGTGTTCTCATCACAAAAAAACCTAACAAGAATAAGAAACCACCGTCGCCCCACAAAACAACGGGAAAAACCCTTATCAGAGGTCTGAACCATTAAAGCATCGGCAGGATAGTTTTATTCACAGCCGCAACAGCGGGCTTCAAACAGACAACGAGTTCCACGAGATCATTAGTTCTATCAGTGTCGAAAACTATATAAGTCGGATGGTTAGCGCATTATGTAGCCGCAATGGTGGAAGACTAAAAGACTACAGGCTCCGCAACAAATAAAACAAATCGGCGAGCAGAAAAACTAAGGACTATGGAAGAATAGTCCTATTCACAGCTGCAACGGCGGAAGACCATCAGACTGCGAGTTCCGCGGTCAACATAAAAACATCAGCGAAAGGAAAATTTATTATGGTGAATGGTTAGTCCATTCTGGAGCCATCGTTGCGGAAGACAATCAGACTACGGCTTCCGCTTTCAAATGAAAAATGCAGCGATCAGAAGTTTCCATGACTAAACGTCGGCGATGATGAGCTCAACGCAACCGTTGTGTCGGTGACACAAGAGACTAACCCTCCGATCAAACATTAAAAAATGCTCCAATAGAGAAAACAAATCATCGAAAAGCAAAGGTTTAAGCAGGAAAGCCATGGAAACATAAAACAACAGCAACTGTCGTCTAGGCATCGGGGATCGGAAAGACTAGTCATAAAGCGTCAGCAGGATAGATCAATACGTAGATGCAAAGGCGGAAGGTGGATGGACAATGGATTCCGTAGCAAAAAGAAAACATCGGCGAAATTCAGGACAAACCATCGGCAAATGGAACAGCAGCGTCGGGCGATTAGTTCATTGAGGAGCCACAACGGCGGATGTCAAACCAACTACGGGTCTTGGTAATCATAAAACCATTGGCGATCGGAGCAGTTATATGGCGGATAGTTATTCCGCTCCAGAGCCGCAACGGCGGAACACAATTAGGCTACGGCCTCCGATCAAAGTCAACACATTCTGAAAAATCATCGCAAAGCAAAAAAGTTGAAACAATAAAACTGCGTGATCGGCGAAATAAAAAACTATTCATCGGCAAGTGGAACAGTTATACGTCGGATGGTTAGTCTGCTGAGGAGCCGCAATAGCGGATGATATAAGGACTATGGCTTCCGATTAAATTTATAAACCGTTCCAAGAGCGAAAAGCAAAATATCGCAAAGTCAAAAACCCTGGCATCAAAAAAGAAAAGAGCTAACCGTTGGAACATTCAACGTTTAGCTTTCGCAACGCTGGCTGCGTAGAGAACTACGGCCCCATTTTACTGTCCGAAAACTTCCGACAGCAAAAATTTATCGAAAAACAAAGTATTAGGTGTTCAAAAGATTTAGGCTAGGGAGTGATGAAAATAGTTTGTTTAACCCCTGAAACAGTGACAGCAAAGAGAAACAAGCTCCGACTTGAACATAAACAGACTTCTAATAGCGATGAAGGAAATCATTCATACCAAAAAGACATCATTTTCAAAACTCCACCATTAACGCGTTTGCCGACAGGAAGCAGTTTTCCAAAAAGCATGAAAGCAATTGACCTCACTTCAATCCAAACTGTAGCAGAGGGAAGAACAAAATAGAGCTCATGAATCCACACACTCCCAAGCAAGATAAAATAAAAGGAGGGTCCAAAATTTCAAAAATTTGGGAAAACAGTTGCAGCTGCAACAATTGGCGACTACTTGGTGAACCTAGATCTCTGGACAATTTATTCCTTAAGTAACAGACTGTTTAACAATAAAACCAACATGTTGAATTCTTCTAGATGTCTGGATTTCCCAAATGGCAAATATATGTACTTTTAATCATTGAGGGTAGTCCAATTTAGGAAAACGGAAACCAAGATTTCAAAGTCAAGATAATTCTTTCGAGGCCAAGAATATGAGTTTCATTTTTTTCCTCTGTCTTCGGGTATCTTCCAGCTTGGACACCACAGGATTGTAACATATGGGTAAATAGAAATATTCATTTGTTCCTCACTCTCATGCCATTTTGCACTTTTGTGCTTTTGGACTTTTGTCCTTTTTGAGTCCTCCTGCATGCCTTTCTTTCTGAATTTTTTTTTTATTATTCAGGCTCCTCTATCCATAGTGTCCTTTTGTGTGAGAGATGTATTTAATTTTCAGCTCATAGACGGAGAAGAACTTTTGGCAATTTTGTACTCATATGATTCAGTACTTTGTCTTGATACATATTGCTTTCATAGGAGTTTCGACTCTTATTTGCCTCTTGGCTTTCAATTCTTGACATGGGATCATTTATATATAATATATTGTTTACCCTGCTTCCTTTCCGTGGGTCTTTTACTGTCACCCCCTAGTACATTTTTAAATGTGAGATGGATGGAGCCTTGAAATTGTATTCCAGACCTTTTGATCCTGAGTTATTTTACAAGGATTAAGTAGGACTTCCATGTGTTCATAGCCATTTAGGAAAACTATTAAACTAGAAGAAATTCTTTCAGATAACTTAATAATACACAGTCTTATAATCAAGGATTTAGTCAATCCAGAATTATGATGTCCTCCATGCAACCAAAAGTTTGCCTCTTTTATTGAAATCAATCAAAATCTAAACTAAAAACAAACAAAAATAAAATAAATCAAAAAAATAAACAGCCAAGCAATCAACTTATTTATGTACAAAACGGAACAAAATAAACAAAATCAAGAAAAATAAGGCTTAAGAACTAGACCATTTACTGGTAAGTTCTCTTCCCATCCCTGTAAATCTTGCAACTTATAGGTTGAGGGGCCAAGTTTTTCCGCAATCTGGAAAGGGCCTACCCATAACTGTTGAAATTTCGTGTGTTTTCCTTTCTCATCATGGGGGTGGTCCCATTTGAGAACCAAATCTCCCTCCTCAAAATCTTTTGTTCCAGCTTTATGTTTATCAAACCATCTCTTTACTACCTCCTGTTGTTGTTTAAAACGTTCTCTGGCCCTGGATCTAGATTCCTCTGCCTTCAAAAGATTATGTATCCTTATCTGCAAGACTTCATTATCTGATCCTCTGGATTCCTGAGCTATTATGGAAGAGGGTAGCATGATATTGGGGGGTAGAATGGCCTCTTTTCCATAAACAAGGGTATACGGGGACACACCTAACGAAGTCTTAGGGGTGACCCTATCATCCCAAAGAGCATTTGGTAATGCTGAGTGCCAACTCCTCTGGTTTTCTATCACAGTCTTTTTTTAAATTCTAATCAGATTCTTGTTCGTAGATTCAGCCAAACCATTTCCTTGTGGATAGTAATTTGTAGAGTAATGCAACTTAATTCCTTTCTCATGAGAAAATGCATTTAATATAATAGAGGAAAAATAAGTAGCATTATCGAAAACTAAAGAAATTGGAACTCCAAACCTGGTCATAATATGATCTTGCAAGAAGTCTCATTAGAGAGAATTTGAGGTCAAAAATGGGCCTCCTAAGAGATGTACTACAAAAATATAAGATATATTAAAATATTATGAGTTAGGGGTTTTATGGAGTAGGTATATATGACAACTCACCTCCTACACTACTTTTTATGCACAATATAAATAACCATGGTTGAGTTACTTTTCTAAATTGACTATAAATAAAATAAGTAAAATAACTCTAGAATGATGTGACTAAGATTCATTGTAAATTCTCAAAATATTATTGTCCTTTAACATTTATTTGTCTTGAACTTGTAAATAAAAGTAAACAAAATTTAATTTAATTTATATGCATAACTAACATATTTTTTTCATATAAATATCATTCATGAATTTAATTTATTTTAAAAGTACAAGATTATATATATGTATATTAGTTTGACATTATGATATTAAATACAATTGAGTGAATATATAATTTAAAATTAAAAAACATGAAAATGACAATATATTATTTTATAAAAAAATGTGAAAAGACATTTTTATGAATTATGAGTACTTTACTTGAAAATGACAATAATATTATTTTATGAGAAAGTGAATTGTGAGTACTTTACTTGAAAATAACAATAATATTATTTTATGAGAAAATGTGAAATGACTTTTATTGTGAGTACTTCACTTTATGACTTAAAAGTACTTGTACCACTACCTTGGTTAACTATAGATTTTCATCCACCATAGAAAATGTGACAAATAAGCATTCTTAACTCATGCAATGCCACCTCAACCATGGGGGATGATGTCATCTACTAGAATGTAATTGGTTGATTTTTATAGTACATTTTGGTCCTTTTAAGGCCCATTTTTGACCTCAAATTCTCTCTAATGATGACCGCATCTTCATTTACTTTACGCAATGGAATGGCCTCGACCCAACGAGTGAAGTAGTCGGTTGCTGTAAGAATATATTTGTGTTGCAAGGAAGAATTTGGCTTTATCTCTCCAATGATGTCCATCCCCCACTACTCAAAAGGTTCAGTTATCATTACAGGCTTTAATAGTCCTAATGCTTTAACTTGTCTTCCACCACACCTTTGGCAAATGTCGCACTTTCTAACATGGGCATGTGCATCTTTGAATAGTGTGGGCCAATAGTATTCGGCTCTAAGAATTTTATGGGATGTTGTATCTCCGGAGAAGTGTCCTCCAGCAGGCCCATCATGTAAGTCTTTATGACCTTTTTCACATCTTCTCTCTCTAAGCATCTAAGAAGAATTCCATCATTATTCTCTCTGAATAATATTCTTTTAACCACATTAGAGGAAATTTGGGGTATAAAATGGGCCTTATAAGAAAACGTGCCAAAATAAGTTTTTGTGAGTTGTAATTCAAGAACCAATAGAATTTCAATAAAATAAGTCAACCATAATGGTTGAATTGACATATTTGTCATTAAAAAAAACTACTTTTTTTGTTTGTATTTTCGACATATCTCATTGTGTTTTTACTCAAATTTCGATTGGGAGAGCTTGTTGGATGTGGAATTTGATGACGCATCCAACGAGTACCCACACTGCATACTTTTGACGGACCCCGCTACCCCAAAAACAAGAAATACCTGAAAAAACGTGATGATGATGTCATCATCACATTTTTTCAGGTATTTCTTGTTTTTGGGGTAGCAGGGTCCGTCAAAAGTATGCAGTGTGGGTACTCGTTGGATGCGTCATCAAATTCCGCATCCAACAAGCTCTCCCAATCGAAATTTGAGTAAAAACACAGGGAGATATGTCGAAAATACGAACACACACTAATACAAAAGCGCGGATTTTTCCACGGATGTTTTCCACGTTTCATACATTTGGGTGTTAATCGGAACTAGTAAAAACCATCCGTCGCTATATCGACGCCTATTCGTCGCTATATCCACGATTCCATCTTTCCCGTCGCTATATCGACGTCTCAAATCCCATCCGTCGCTATATCCACGGAGATCCGTCGCTATAGCGACGGCACTATCAAGTTTAGATTTTTTTGGCTTTTTACAATGGTCAATTTGCCTTAGGGGGCAAAAGTCAATGTGTAAGAGTTCTATAAAAACTAAGACCTTAACCGCGAGATTTTCTTCACACTTGCCATTGTTGCAGCACTGTTTTCGGGTGATTGTTGGAGCTGTTTATTATTTCCGTCTCCTGCTGGTGA
>LPNX010580704.1:69366-166889 GCA_001517045.1 Pseudotsuga menziesii | reverse complement strand
TATATATAGACTTTTACTTACGATGTTTATGTACTTCAAATGGAAAATGTATTTACATGAGTTTTATATGTTTTTCTTGTTTATTTACAATATGAAGAACCATGTTTTATTTTCATGTTATGAATGGGAAATATACCAGTCTACGATATAATTTGCCAATGAATCAACAAATGCATTGTCTTCCCTAGGGATACCATATTAATCTTGTATATTGATCTAGGAACAAATCATCAATCTCATCAAAGATTAATTAACAAATAACTCATGAAATGGTGTAATCGGTCTATGGGAATAGTAGTTGCTCTGTATTCACATAGAGAATGAATGATTACAATTACAATGTCATGCTACATGCATGAATGAATGAGCAACTCGAATCCTCAAGGAGGTCATTTGAATTGAATGAGTGAGTCTAGCTTAACTAACTGTAAGCCATGGTTCACACTCAGTTAACCACTGATCAAAACCCTAATTGACTCACCTAAACCCTAACTGAAGTTGGAGTGCAATAAATGACCAAGTCTCAAATGAAATAGATCAGACACATGTCATAGCGATCCAACCATCAAGTGCTAGCTCTTCAATGACTTCAATGAACCCCGATGAGGTTAACTGAATATGAACTATACATTAGAAGTTGCTGGAGGCACCCCTGTTGACTCCAGTTCATTAATTAATCATTAAATAATCAATTAAATGAATGGAGGCACCTTCACTGAGCTGTTTAATTGATTGTAACCACCAGTTAGCAATTAGGTGCATTAATATCACTCGAATCACCCCTGGAGTGCTCCAGCTAGCCTCCCTGAATGTAGGAGAAGGATAAGTTAGCCACCTTGACTAAAGGTAGGCATGGGTGTGACTAGATGATGTTAATTAATGCTCTACTGATGTCAATTAATGTCAATTATACTTAGGATAGTGGTTTAACAAGGACAATTTAACCAAAATGAGTGTGTATGGTGGTAAATGTCTCCAACACACCCCCTTAAGATATACTCAAGAAGAGTTAGAAAACATAAATGCATAAAAATGATAGGGCCACGACAACTAAGGCCATAGGTCACCCTGTACAATGCTGAAACTGAAGCAATGCTCAAAACAAACTAAGTGAGGAAAAGAGGGAAAACCACAGGGACTTCACTTAGTGAGCCTCTTACATAGCATGTGCGATCGTGGGGTATTAAAGAATATGCTTAATTTCGAGAGATATTGACCAAAAATATTTTTGTTGAAACCCCCTCCCAATACTTAAAACCTCCTCCACACCCCTTTTTATACCTCAATCCTTAGTAAACCACCCTACCCACCCACACCTTAAACCCCTCATCCCCCCAATACCTACAATATATTGGTTCAATTTTTTATAATTTTAAAACCCACAAAATGCACTAACATGATAGGATATTGGTCAACAAGTGAAGCCCCCGTGGGGAAAACCCAGTGGAAAAAAACCCCCCTCAAGATGAACACTGAAAGTAGTCTGAATCACCTTGATGAACTCACCCCCAACAGTGAACGGAGGTAAGTGAACTTCTTTTCTAAAAATCTCTTGGTGAAGATGCCTGCAATCTGCTCATCAGTCGGGCAGTATTACAGAATCATGGTCCTATCATGCACTAGCTCCCTAATATAGTGCATGTGGATATGTACATGCTTGGTCCTCTGCCTGGTAACTGGACCTGTGGAAATATTAACAGCACTTTGATTTTCACAAAAGAGGACAGTGGAAAAATTACTACCAATATCAAACTCTGAAAGAATTCCATGCAACCAAACTGCTTGGATGCAAGCATTCACCACTCCTCGATACTCGGCCTCTACTGAAGATAGTGCTATGGCAGCCTTATTTTTGCTTGACCAGCAAATGGGGCCACCACCAAACATGAATACATATCCAGAAGTATAATTCCGATCATTAGAATCACCCTCCCAATCGAAATCTGTGTATCCAACAAGCTCCAGCTCGGAGTCTGCAGCATAGTGAATGCCATAGGTAGAATATATTGGAGGATCCTCTTGGATACCTTCCAATGAAGATCAGGAGGCTGCTGCATGTATCTTGATACATCATTCATGGCATAACAAATATCATGCTGATAATGTTTCAAGTACAACAAGCTACCAATCAACTATCGATAGATAGTGCAGTCCATGGGAGGTGTGCTTTTTCCTTCTTCAAGGCTGATACCTGAAAGGAAAGGGAATGGCGCAGGCCTAAAATCAGCCATGTTAAAATTTAATAATAGGTATAAAATTTATTTGGACTGAGTTCCCATAATCCCATCAGAATTTTGCTCAATTTCGAGGCCCAAAAATTGTTTTAGAAGCCCCAAATCACTCATTTCAAAGGCATTGTGGAGAGCAGTTTTGATGGCTGAAATGGAGGCAATTGTGCTACCTGTGATCAGTAACTCATCAAAATACAAAAAAATGATAATTATATGACCATAATACTTCTGTAAATATACATTTGGATCTGATCTACATCTTTGAAAGTTTTGCGAGAGAAGGAAGGCATCCATCTTGGAATACCACTCTCTTGGGGCTTGTTTTAACCCGTATAGTGACTTCTTTAGCTTGAAAACCAAAGATGGATCAGTGAATTATCCCTCAATATGATTAATGTATATCTTCTCATGAATATCTCCATGCATAAAGTCTGACTTAACATCCATGTGATGCACTTCCTAGTGCTTGGATGCTGGAATTGCCAAAACAAGGCGGATGGAGTCCATTTTTGCAACCGGTGCAAAGGTCTCATGGTACTCTACTCCTTGGAAATGAGAGAAAATTTTTTATACCATCCTTGCCTTATATTTTCAGGTTCTTCCATCATCAGTAACCATGGTTCGAAACACCCACTTGCATTGAACCAATTTCCTTCCCGGATGAAGAGAAACTAGCTCCCAAGTAGTGTTTTTCTGAAGAGAATTCATCTCTTCATCCATGGCAACTTTCCATCTCGGATCCTTCTGAGAATGGTAGTAATATTTTTGATCTGAATTAATCATCAAATATCAAGTTTTGGATAGCAAATTATCAGTACAATAGAGCGCAATACCTACTCTTTGGACATCAGATCGGGTTCTCCTTGGATCATCCAGATATCCAATGTTTTCTCCTGCAGAAGAGAGTGTCTGTCGAGCCCATGTAGCTAGATGATTTTGCACTTAAGGTTATGATTAATACTCTAATGATTGATGCACACTACTATTATAAATCATAGGATCCCAATTAGGTTCATCACCCCCAATTTCATCATCCAGATATTCAGTAGAATAAGAAGAAAATTCAACAGTTTTCTCCTTCACTAGTTCCACCTCCCGAAGAGGCTCATCGAACTTGACACTTCTCTCAATGATGATATATTTTGTATTCATATCCAGAATATTTAACCCTTTAGATTCATTAGGATACCCTATAAATATACATTCTATGCTTTTCGGTTGAAAACCCCTTCTTTTATCAAGCGAAATCTGGGCCCATGCAGTGGACCCAAACACCCGTAGGTTCGACACATTCGACTTGTGTCCAAAGTATGATTTGAAATGGGTATTCCCTTTCATGGATGAGTGTGGCACCCTATTCTGAATGTAATCTACAGCATGCATGGCCTCAGACCACAAATTTGCAGCAAGCTTCTTGGATTCCAACATACAGGTGGTCATCTCCTTGAGAGACCGATTCTTCCTTTCCGCTACTTCGTTTTGCTGTGGAGTGTAGGGAATTGAATGTTGGACCTGAATACCAATTTGGGAGCATATGTACAGAAAATAATTACTGATATAGTCCCCTCTATTATCACATCTCAATATCTTGATCTTAATCCTAGAGGCATTTTCGATTAAGGCCTTCAATTCAAATTTTTTTTCACATACTTCCTATTTCTTTTTGGGAAAGAAAACCCATGTATACCTTGAAAAATCATCAATAAAAGGAAGGAGATACCTTGATCCATTCATGTATGTGATAGTAATTGTACCACTGATATCAGAATATATCAGCCCCAATATGCATGTAGCTCATTTTTCCTTCCCCCGATCAAACTTGTGCTCAGGGTGTTTTCCAATCACACAACCTTTACAAATTCTCGTGGTTGCCTTGATGACCGGGAGGCCTTCAAACATGGATTTTTTCTACAATTTATGAAAACATTTGAAATTAATATGGAAAAACCTCTCATTCCATAGCCTACTAACCTCATTTCCATGAGTTAGAAGAGCAGTGGTCATAGGATTTTCCATGATGGTTTGCAAGGCCTTTAGCAATGAGTTTCCTATATGCAATTTTTGTTATCTCAACATCATTTGGGCTGAAAGATACTCTCTTAGGAACTCCTGTATGTTTCATATGATAGGCACTAAGGATATTTGATGCCAGAGATGGTACATACAAAACATTAGAGAAAAAACCATTTTCAAGATCTACAGTAACTTGTCCTTCTGAAATGATGGTGGAGTCATCTCCCATGTGGATGGGGATGGAGTTTCTAGTCTCCAAGGATGAAAAGGAGCCTTTCTTAGCCATCATGTGTTTTGAAGCTCTAGAGTCAATGAACAGTGGTTTGGACTTCGAAGTGCTTCCCATGAGGGCATGACCTTTTTCATGTTGTGGTTCCCGATCTTGCTGAACCCTCCTCCGAAATATTTTCGGAAGATTGATGTGATTTATCTCAAGGAGAGAGGTAGATTCATCAAGCTTCTTCTTCATGCAGGCATGTTTAGGTTGGAATCCCCTCCTTCAATAATAACACTAGAATTTTTCCTTGCCATGGTTCCCTTTTGCTTTGTTATTCCTTGAGCCAGAAGACTCATCATGCTGCTGATTTTCAACTCTAGGTTTAGGAGCATCAAATTTAGTTTTTGGGTTCTTCTAATTCTTTCCTTTACCCTTCAGGTCTTTGGGCCCCGAGACATGAAGGGATTGATCACGGGAAGATATGATCATCCCCATTTGGACAAGCTTGTCAGTTCACATATTAGGGACTCAATGAAGGCATTGAGTGTAGGAATGTTCCATCCAGGGGTTGTGAGATTCCCCACACGGAATGTAGAAACAAAAACTGAATAATCAGCCCCATGTTTGGAGAGTATGGCAAGGCCGAGATGATCATCCTCCTTCTCCACTTTGCATTGCTTCAAGAGTAAAATAGTATGCTTGAACTTTGTGAAGAAATCATTAGGAGTCTCAAAGTTGGAGGGTTGGAGAGACATGAGTTCATTTTCAAGCTGGTAAACCCTCAAGTCATCATGCTTTCCATATAGAGTCTCCAATTTGTCCCATATTTATTTTGGAGTCTTGTTGGCCTGATTTTATGAATCAGAGCCAATAAGGAGGTTTTGTCCACACAATCAGCTTAAAGCAGCGTCCGGTATGTTTGACTTAACAAAACCTCACAGGTTATGGTCCTGCTACCAGCTAGTTTGTCTCTTAAGGAGAACTTAAAACCAGCAAAATCTAACCTATTCTAATATTTATCCTACCTAATTACCTAAAATATCCTAAGGTTGCTTTCTTAAGGAAAGACTTCGATTTTTGGGAAGTTTTCTAAATATGAAAACTTATGTAAAGTATGCAATATGATTTAACAGTGCTAATTAAACTTGAAAATAAAATTTAAAACTATCCTATTTAACCCTATCTCAGCTGAGAGCAAATTTGAGACTATATTAATTATTAATCAATAACAGAAAAACTGGAGTGTGATCGAAACAAACATATTTAAATCACAACAAAAGCCACTCTGCTAAAATAGAAATGAAATCTAACCTGTAAACACATAGTTAATTTCGATTTCCTAAAACCGATTAATAATTAATGATCAAGACAGTCATTTGAATTTGAAATAATGCTTATTTAAAGTCACTGTTAGCATACAAATGAAATTTTAAATAAACAGAAAAGTATATCATTAAAACTTATGTTTATAGTAAACACACTAATAAACAAAACCATAATGAAATATTTATTCAAAAACACTAACTTGAACTGATAAAGTGAAATAGATGATTAAACATCAGTATGTCACAACAATACTGAGTTAATATATAAGCAGAAAACAACAAACTGAAATATATATATATATATATAAAATCCAAAAAAACGAAATACCAGTCACAGTATTTGTTTGCAGATGTCCAGTATCATCCACATTAAAGCTTCAACTCCAAGTATGGTATGGTACTAGTAACAATATATATTTCAAAATAAGTTTTTTTATGCACACTCCATCCTCTTGAGTTCATCAAAACTCTTCTCTTATATACTACTAAGAGTCGGTTTTTTGCTATAAAAGTTGCCTGCTACATTATAGGGACTATTTAACCAAAAGGGCATCTAATTACACCTATTACTAGAAATAGAAATCGACTGGCCTGAGTCAAGGTATCTCAGAAAGTTCTTGACCATTGATAAAACTCCATCTTGTAACAAATCAGCCACATCTCCATGCCATCGTATAACCACGTCCTGTATTTCTGGAAAAGGGTGATGATAAAACTTCCTGCATAAAATTTAATTAACGCATCATATTAAAATCAATTTAACACAGCTAACAGAAATACTTAAAATTATAAATGCATGCCTATTAAATCTCCAATTTTACAGGCATGCAAAATTGAAATAACCATTACTTGTTATGCTGTGACATATGAGATGAGAAAACCATTCAATTTTCATTATGAAGAGCGACTACTCTTCTAGATTCGGCTAGTTTAGCCTTCAACCTGATAATTTTAACATTTTGTTTTTCAATTCGTTCCAGTAGCAGCTGATTTGTACTTAAAATTGATTTCTTGGATTTTTTGTATTGATTTTTCTTAATATTCGCCTTTTTCCACCTATCAATCCATTCTAGCAATTCTTTTCTGAAAGTTTTGTTTTCTTCTTCCAATAAGGCTGTACTTGATAGACACTATTTGAGTTTTCCTCTGAACTCTGTGATTTTATCTTGATAGACATTGCCTAATGTTGGAGCGCATACTCCATAGGGGGTAACTCCACGGTTAATTTATAAATGGAGCGTTGGGTCAAAATAGTCTTAGGGGTGTCAGGGTAAGTCAAAACCCTCTCTTTTTGTAATAAACCCATGGGTTAAATCCAGGGTTAGGGTTTTTTGTGGGTGCCCATGGTTTAAGACCATGGTTTTTGTAAGCTGCGCAGTATAAATAAGCGCTTATGGAAAATGGATAGGTTAGGCTTTTGATGTAAGAAAGATAAGGTGAAGTAAGGTTGGATTTTGTAAGGAAGGAACAAGTCCCAGCTGTGTACGTGGATGACCTCTGCAGCTGTGTGTGCAGAGGGTTTTTGTAAGAAAGTAAGAAAGGTCTGCAGCTGTGTGCGCAGAAGCCTGCTGCTGTGTGCGCGGCTGTCAAAAGGAAGAAGGAATCTGCAGCTGAGTGCGCAAATAAACTGTGGTTTTGAGTAAAGAGGAATAAAACGCAGTTTGTGGACGTAGCCCCTACACTGGGGGTGAACCACGTTATATTTGGTGTTGTGGTTTTGTTGTGTTGTTCCTGTTTTGTTATTTTCATGCATTAAACCGAATATATCTGATATTATAAGATCTCTGTTACTACTAAGCTGCGCTGTGAATTCCCTGTAGTGGGTTATGCAAGTTTGGTTTGTTTATTATGCTGTGAAATATATATGAATGAATGATAAGTTAATCAGAAGTTGATTAGTAATTATTTAGAAAGGCTAAGGTACAGTAATACCCCTCTCTACATGCAGAAACCTGATTCTGCGGCACCCCATTGCTGTTTCGGGTGAGACTGCAACCTGCGCGCAGGTTGTTGCCGAAAGGGCCAACACAGTGGGTCTTTTGTTGGTGCGACGTGTAAAGCATTAACCCGGGTCTGCCCAAGTGCCCAACAAATTGGTTCCGTTGCCGGGACTTGAACCCGGGTCTCTCGGGTGAGAGCCGAGTATCCTAACCAACTAGGCTCATCTTCAGTGTCCATGGTGACTCTAAAAATTCCTCTAGAGCATAGCTGAATCTCCATATCACCTTTCCATAAGTGGAAATTGTATGGATTCAATAGATATACTAAGGAGGCCATCTGGATGTGCTGGAGCGAATGCTTCACCTGTAGAAACCTAAAAATCAAAACAGAAAGGGCAATGTAAGGTCGGACAGCCTGCACATTTTAGGCTTTCATCACACCCAACATAGTCAATCAAGCAAGCTTGATCAACAAGTTCTTTACTTGGGGTATTAAGTGGTAAGCCTTGGCTTCTGGTGCAATGCTGGATTTTTCAGCTATTGCTCACATTTCATGTAGAAATCTGTCAAAAAGCTTGTTTTTGAGAGATAGAGCTTCATCCCATTGTAAGCTCTGATACCATATTAATCTTGTATATTGATCTAGGAATAAATCATCAATCTCATCATAGATTAATCAACAAATAACTCATGAAATGGTGTAAATAGTCTATGGGAATAGTAGCCACTCTGTATTCACATAAATAATGAATGATTACAATTACAATGTCATGCTACAAGCATGAATGAATGAGCAACTCGAATCCTTAAGGAGGTCATTCAAATTAAGTGAGTGAGTCTAGCTTAACTGATTGTAAGCCATGGTTCACAGTCAGGTAACCACTGATCAAAACCCTAATTGACTTACCTAAACCCTAACTAAAGTTGGAGTGCAATAAATGACTGAATCTTAACTGAAAGATATCAGACACATGTCATAGCAAGCCAACCATCAAGTGTTAGCACTTCAATGACTTCAATGAACCTCGATGAGGTTAACGGAAGCTAAACTAAACATTAGAAGTTGGTGGAGGTTCCCTTGTTGACTCTAGTTCATTAATTAATCATTAAATAATTAATTAAATGAATGGAGGCACCTTCAATGAACCGTTTAATTGATTGTAACCAGCAGTTAGTATTTAGGTGCATTAATATCACTCATATCACCCGCAGAGTGCTCTAGTTAGACTCCCTAAATGTAGGAGAAAGATAAGTTAGCCTCCTTGACTGAAGGTAGGTGTGGGTGTGACTGGATGATGTCAATTAATGCTCCACTGATGTCAATTAATGTCAATTATACTTAGGATAGTGGTTAAACTAGGCCAATTTGACCAAAAAGAATGTGTATGGTGGTAAATGTCTCCAACACCACCCCTTAAGCTATACTCAGGAAGAGTTAGAAAAAATCATGCATAAAAATGCTAGGTCCACGGCAACTAAGGCCATAGGTCACCCTATACAATGCTGAAATTGAAATAATTCTGAAAACAAACTAAGTGAGGAAAAGAGGGAAAACCCAATGGGAAACCCCCCCCTCAAGATGAACACTAAAAGTAGTCTGAATCACCCTGATGAACTCACCCCCAATAGTGAACGGAGGTAAGTGAACTTCTTTTCTAAAAATATCTTGGTGAAGATGTCTACAATCTGCTCATCAGTCGGGCAGTATTACAGAAGGATGGTCCTATCATGCACTAGCTCCTTGATATGGTGCATGTGGATCTATACATGCTTGGTCCTCTACTTGGTAACTAGATCTGTTGAAATATTAATAACACTTTTATTGTCACAAAAGAGGACAGTGGACAAAGTAATACAAAGATAAAAATCTGAAAGAATTCCTTGCAACCAAACTCCTTGGATGCAAGCATTCACCGCTCCTCGATACTCGGCCTCTACTGAAGATAGTGCTATGGAAGCCTGATTTTTGATTAAATAGAAAATTAGGCCACCAACAAACATGAATACATATCCAAAAGTAGACTTCTAATTAGTAGAATTAGTCACCCAATCAGAATCTATGTATCCAACCAGCTCTAGCTCAGAGTCTGCAGCATAATGAATGTCATAGCTCCTGATTCCCTGAATATACTGGAGGATCCTCTTGGCTACCTTCCAATGACTATCATGAGTCTACTACATGTATCTTGATACAGAATTCATGGCATAACAAATACCAGGATGAGAATGTGTCAAGTACAACAAGCTACCAATCAACTGTCGATAGATAGTGCAGTCCATGTGAGGTGTGCTTTTTCCTTCTTCAAGGCTGATCCCTGAAAGGAAAGGGAACGGTTTAGGCCTACAATAAACCATGTTAAACTTGAATAAAATGCCTGAAATTCATTTGTACTAAGTGACCATAATCCCATCAGAATTTTTCTCAATTTCGAGCCCCAAAAATTGTTTTAGAAGCCCCAAATCAGTCATTTCAAAGGCATTGTGGAGAGCAGTTTTGAAGGCTGAAATGGAGGCAACTGTGCTACCTGTGATTAGTAAGTCATCACCATATAAAAAAATAATAATTATATGGCCATAATACTGCTGTAAATATACATTTGTATCTGATCTACATCTCTAAAAGGTTTGCGAGAGAAGGAAGGCATCCATCTTGGAATACCACTCTATTGGGGCTTGTTTTAACCCATATAGTGACTTCTTTAGCTTGCAAACTAAATATGGATCAGTGATGTAGCCCTTAGGATGATTCATGTATATATACTCATGAATATATCCATGCATAAAGTCTGACTTAACATCCATGTGATGCACATCCCAGTGCTTGGATGTTGAAATTGCGAAAACAAGGTGGATGGAGTCCATTTTTGCAACCTGTGCAAAGGTCTCATGGTAGTCCACTCCTTGGACCTGAGAGAAACATTTTTCTACCAGCCTTGCCTTATATTTCTAGGTGATTGCATCAGCAGAAACCATAGTCCGAAACACCCACTTGCATTGAACCACTTTTTCTTCCCAGAGGAAGAGAAACTAGCTCCCAAGTAGTGTTTTTCTGAAGAGAATTCATCTCTTCATCCATGGAAACTTTCCATCTCAAATCGTTCCGAGCATGGTATTAGTATTTTGGATCTGAACTAATCATAAAATATCAATTTTTATAGAGATAATTATTAGGACAATAGATCGCAATATTTTCTCTTTGGAAATCAAACCAGGTTCTCCTTGGATCATCCATATTTCCAATGTTTTCTCCTGCGGAGGAGAGTGTCTGACGGGGCCATCTAGGAAGATGATTTTTCACTTCAGGTTCTGATTCATAATATTATGATTGCTACACACTGATATCATAAATCAAAGTATCCAAATCAGGGTCATCAGCCCCAATTTCATCATCCAAATATTCAATAGAATAGGAAGGAAATTCAGCAGTTTTCTCCTTCACTAGTTCCACCTTCTAAAGAGGCTCATCGAACTTGACAATTCTCTTGATGATGATCTGTTTGGTATTGATATCCAGTAGATTGAACCCTTTAGATTCATAAATATACCCAATAAACATACATTCTATGCTTTGTGGTTGCAAATCCCTTCTTTTATCAAGCGGAATCCGGGCCCATGCAGTGGACCGAAACACCCGTAGGTTCGACACATCCGACTTGTGTCCAAAGTATGATTAGAAAGGGGTATTCAAATTCATAGATGAGTGTGGTACCCTGTTTGGAATTTATGCTACAGAATTCATGGCCTCAGCCCACAAATTTGCAGCAAGCTTATTGGATTCCAACATACAGGTGGTCATCTCCTTGAGAGACCGATTCTTCCTTTCCTCTACTTTGTTCTACTGTGGAGTGTAGGGAATTGAATGTTGGACCTGAATACCAACTTGGGAGAATATGTATAGAAACTCATTACTGACATAATCCCATCCATGATCAGATCTCAATATCTTAATCTTAATCCTAGAGGCATTTTCGATCAAGGTCTTCAATTCAGAAAATTTTTCACATACTTCCGATTTCTTTTTGAGAAAGAAAACCCATGTATACCTTGAAAAATCATCAATAAAAGTAATGAGATACCTTGATCCATTCATGTATGTGATAGGAAGTGGACCGCTGATATCAGAAGGTATCATCCCCAATATGCATGTAGCTCGGTTTTCCTTCCCCCGATCGAACTTGTGCTCAGGGTGTTTTCCAATCACACAGCCTTTGCAAATTCCCGTGGTTGCCTTGATCACCGGGAGGCCTTCAACCATGGAGTTTTTCTGTAATTGATGCAAATATTTGAAATTAATATGGCCAAACCTCTCATGCCACATCCTACTAACCTCATTTCCATGAGTTAGCTTAGTGGTGGGATTTGCATCCGCAACAAAGTGAGAGAACTCATAGGGTTTTGCATGATGGTTTGCAAGGCCTTTAGCAATGAGTTTCCCGAATGCAATTTATATTATATCAACATAATTTGGGCTGAAACAGACTCTCTTAGGCACTCCTGTATGTGTCATTTGATAGACATTAAGGATATTTGATGCCAGAGATGGTACATACAAAACATTAGAGAAAAAACCATTTTCAAGATCTATAGGAACTTGTCCTTCTGAAATGATGGTGGAGTCATCTCCCATGTGGATGGGGATGGATTTGCTGGTCTCGAAGGATGAAAATGAGTCTTTCTCAGCCATCATGCAGTTCAGAGCTCCATATTGAATCAACAGTGCTTTGGACTTTGAAGTGCTTGCCATGAGGGCATGACCTTTTTCATGCTGTAGTTCCCGATCTTGCTGATCTCTCCTCTGAAATATTTCCAGAATATTGATGTGATTTATATAAAGGAGAGAGGTATATTCATCAAGATTATTCTTCATGTAGGCATGTTTAGGGTGCAAGCCCTTCCTGCAATAAGAACACTTGACTTTTTCCTTGCCATGGTGCCCTTTTCCTTTATTCTTCCTTGACCCGAAACACTCATCATGCTGCTGATTTTCAACTATAGGTTTAGGAGCATCAAATTTAGTTTTTGGGTTCTTCTGCTACTTTCCTTTAACCTTAAGGTCTTTGGGCCTCGAGACATGAATGGCTTGATCACAGGATGATCTGATGATCCCCATCTGGACAAGCTTGTCATGTTCACATGTTAGGGACTCAATGAAGGCATTGAATGTAGGCATGTTCCATCCAGGGGTTGTGAGCTTCCCCGCACGGAATGTAGAAACAAAAACTAAATAATCAGCCCAAATTTTGGAGAGTATGGTGAGAATGAGCTGATAATCCTCTTTCTCCACTTTGCATTGCTTTAAGAGTAAAATAGTATGCTTGAACTTTGTGAAGAAATCAATCAGAGTCTCGAAGTTGGAGGGTTGGAGAGACATGAGTTCATTTTCAAGCTGGTAAACCCTCAAGTCATCATGATTTCTGTATAGAGTCTCCAATTTGTCCCATATTTATTTCAGAGTCTTCAATCCCACAAGATTAAAGAGAAGGTCTCAGGAAATAGAGAGGCACAAGAAACCGAAGGCTTCATCCTTCTTGTTCAAGAATCTTGATTTTTCTATGGCGGATCCAGGCTCATCTTCTGTGTCCATGGTGACTCTAAAAATTCCTCTGGAGTGTAGCTGAATCTCCATATCACCTTTCCATGGGTGGAAATTGTATGGAGTCAAGAGATCTACTGAGGAGGCCATCTGGATGTGCTAAAGTGAATGCTTCACCTGTAGAATCCTCAAAATCAAAATAGAAAGGGCAATGTAAGGTCAGACAGCCTACACATTTTAGGCTTTCATCACACCCAGCATAGTCAATCAAGCAAGGTTGGTCAACAAATTCTTTACTTGGGGTATTAAGTGGTAAGCCTTGGCTTCTGGTGCAGTGCTGTATTTTTCAGCTATTGCTAAAATTTCATGTAGAAATCTGTCAAAAAGCTTGTTTTTGAGAGATAGATCTTTGTCCCACCGTAAGCTCTGATACCATATTAATCTTGTATATTGATCTAGGAACAAATCATCAATCTTATTATAGATTAATCAACAAATAACTCATGAAATGGTGTAATCGGTCAATGGGAATAGTAGCCGCTCAGTATTCACATAAAGAATGAATGATTACAATTACAATGTCATGCTACATGCATGAATGAATGAGCAACTTGAATCCTCAAGGAGGTCATTTGAATTGAATGAGTGAGTCTAGCTTAACCGACTGTAAGCCATGGTTCACACTTAGTTAAACACTGATCAAAACCCTAATTGACTCACCTACATCCTAACTGAAGTCGGAGTGCAATAAATGACTAAGTCTCAACTGAAAGAGATCAGACACATGTCATAACAAGCCAACCATCAAGTGCTAGTGCTTCAATGACTTAAATGAACCCCGATGAGGTTAACTGAAGCTGAACTGAAAATCAGAATTTGGTGGAGGCACCCTTGTTGACTCTGGTTCATTAATTAATCATGAAATAATCAATTAAATGAATGGAGGTTCCTTCACTGAGTTGTTTAACTGATTGTAACCACCAGTTAGTAATTAGGTGCATTAATATCACTCAGATCACCCCCGGAGTGCTCCAGTTAGCCTCCCCGAATGTAGGAGAAGGCTAAGTTAGCCTCCTTGACTGAAGGTAGGAATGGGTGTGACTGGATGATGTCAATTAATGCTCCATTGATGTCAATTAATGTCAATTATACTTAGGATAGTGGTTTAACTAGGACAATTTGACCAAAAAGAGTGTGTATGGTGGTAAATGTCTCCAACACACCCCCTTAAGCTATACTTAGGAAGAGTTAGAAAAAATAAATGCATAAAAATTCTAGGGCCATGGAAACTAAGGCCATAGGTCACCCTATACAATGCTGAACTAAAACAATGCCCAAACAAACTAAGTGAGGAAAAGAGGGAAAACCTAGTGGGAAAAACTGACCCTCAAGCTGAACACTGAAAGTAGTCTGAATCACCCGGATGAACTCACCCCCAATAGTGAATGGAGGTAAGTGAAATTCTTTTCTAAAAATATCTTGGTGAAGATGTGTGCAATCTGCTCATCAGTCAGGTAGTATTGCAGAATGATGGTCCTATCATGCACTAGCTCCCTGATATGGTGCATGTGGATCTCTACATGCTTGGTCCTCTTCCTGGTAACTAGATCTATGGAAATATTAATAGCACTTTGACTGTCACAAAAGAGGATAGTGGACAAATTAATACCAAGATCAAACTCTTAAAGAATGGCTTGCAACCAAACTGCTTGGATGCAAGCATTCACTGCTCCTCGATACTCGGCCTCTGCTGAAGATAGTGCTATGGCAGCCTGATTTTTGCTTTACTAGAAAATGGGGCTGCCACCAAAAATGAATACATATCTAGAAGTAGAATTTTGATCAGTAGAATCAGCCACCAAATCGGAATCTTTGTATCCAACCAGCTCTAGCTCAGAGTCTACAACATAGTGAATGTCGTAGGTCCTGGGTCCCTGAATATACTGGAGGATCCTCTTGGATTCCTTCCAATGAATATCATGAGGCTGCTTCATGTATATTGATACATGGCATAACAAATATCAGGCTGAGAATGTGTCAAGTACAACAAGCTACCAATCAGCTGTCGATAGATAGTGCAGTCCATGGGAGATGTGCTTTTTCCTTCTTCAAGGTTGATCCCTGAAAGGAAAGGGAATGGTGCAGGACTAAAATCAGCCATGTTAAACTTGAATAATAGGTCTCAAATGTATTTGTACTAAGTGACCATAATCCCATAATAATTTTTCTCAATTTTGAGCCCCGAAAATAGTTTTAGAAGCCCCAAATCACTCATTTCAAAGGCATTGTGGAGAGCAGTTTTGATGGATGAAATGGAGGAAACTGTGCTACCTATGATCAGTAATTCATCAACATATAAAAAATTTATAATTATATGACCATCATACTGCTGTAAATATACATTTGGATCTGAAATTTTTACGAGAGAAGGAAGGCATCCATCTTGGAATACCACTCTCTTGGGGCATGTTTTAACCGGTATAGTGACTTCTTTAGCTTGCAAAACAAAGATGGATCAGTGATGTAGCCCTTAGGATGATTCATGTATATCTCCTCATGAATATCTCCATGCAAAAAGGCTGAATTAACATCCATGTGATGCACTTCCCAGTGCTTGGATGCTGAAATTGCCAAAACAAGCCGGATGGAGTCCATTTTTACAACCGGTGCAAAGGTCTCATGGTAGTCCACTCCTTGGACATGAAAGAAACATTTTTCTACTAGCCTTGCCTTATTTTTGTAGGTGCTTCCATCAGCAGTAACCGTGGTCTGAAACACCCACTTGCATTGAACCAATTTCCTTCCCGGAGGAAGAGAAACTAGCTCCCAAGTAGTGTTTTTCTAAAGAGAATTCATCTCTTCATCCATGGCAACTTGCCATCTCAGATCCTTCTGAGCATGGTAGTAGGATTTTGGATATGAAATAATAATCAAATAGCAATTTTTGGACAGAAAATTATTAGGACAAGAGAGCGCAATACCTGCTCTTTTGAAATCAGACTGAGTTCTCCTTGGATCATCCGGATTTCCAATGTTTTCTCCTGCGGAGGAGAGTATCTGTCGGGCCCATGTAGGAAGATGATTTTGCACTTCATGTTATAATTCATCATATGATTATTTATGCACACTTATATAAAAAATCATAGGATCCAAATCAGGGTCATCACACCCAATTTCATCATCTAAATATTCAGTAGAATAGGAAGGAAATTCAGCAGTTTTCTCCTTCACTAGTTCCACCTCTTGAAGAGGCTCATCAAAATTGACACTTCTCTCGATGATGATCTGTTTGGTATTGATATCCAGCAGATTGAATCCTTTATATTCACTAGGATACCCAATAAATAGACATTCTAAGATTTGCAGTTGCAAAGCCCTTCTTTTATCAAGTGGAATCCGGGCCCATGCAGTGGACCCAAACACCCGTAGGTTCAACACATCCGACTTGTGTCCGAAGTATGCTTCAAAAGGGGTATTCCCTTTTACAGATGAGTGTGGAACCCTATTATTAATTTATGATTCAGCATGCATTGACTCAGCCCACAAATTTGCAGCAAGCTTCTTGGATTCCAACATATAGGTGGTCATCTCCTTGAGAGACCGATTCTTCCTTTCCGCTACTCTGTTCTGCTGTGGAGTGTAGGGAATTGAATGTTGGAGCTGAATACCACTTTGGGAGAATATGTACAGAAATGCATTACTGACATACTCCCATCCATTATCAGATTTCAATATCTTGATCTTAATCCTAGAGGCATTTTCGATGAAGGCCTTCAATTCAAAAAAAAATTCACATACTTCTGATTTCTTTTTGAGAAAGAAAACCCATGTATACCTTGAAAAATCATCAATAAAAGTAAGGAGATACCTTGATCCATTCATGGATGTGATAGGAACTGTACCTTTGATATCATAATGTATCACCGCCAATATGCATGTAGCTCATTTTTCCTTCCCCCGACCGAACTTGTGCTCAGGGTGTTTTCCAATCACACAGCCTTTGCAAATTCCCATGGTTGCCTTGATGACCGGGAGGCCTTCAACCATGGATTTTTTTCTGTAATTGATGCAAATATTTGAAATTAATATGGAAAAACCTTTCATGCCACAACCTACTAACCTCATTTCCCTAAGTTAGCAGAGCAGTGGGCTTTGCATCCGGAACAAAGTGAGAGAGCTCATACGCTTTTGCATGATGGTTTGCAAGGCCTTTAGCAATGAGTTTCCTGAATGCAATTTATGTTATCTCAACATCATTTTGGCTGAAAGAGACTCTCTTAGGCACTCCTGTATGTGTCATCTGATAGAAACTAAGGACATTTGATGCCCGATATGGTACATACAAAATATTAGAGAAAAAACCATTTTCAAGATCTACAGTAACTTGTCCTTCTGAAATGATGGTGGAGTCATCTCCCATGTGGATGGGGATGGATTTTCCGATCTCCAAGGATCAAAAGGAGTCTTTCTCAGCCATCATGTGGTTTGAATCTCCAGAGTCAATCAACAGTGCTTTGGACTTCAAAGTGCTTGCCATGAGGGCATGACCTTTCTCATGATGTGGTTCCCGATCTTGCTGATCTCTCCTCTGAAATATTTTCAAAATATTGATATAATTTCTATCAAGGAGAGAGGTAGATTCATCAAGATTCTTCTTCATGCAGGCATGTTCAGGGTGGAATCCATTCTCGCAATAAGAACACTAGAATTTTTCCTTGCCATGGTGCCCTTTTCCTTTGTTCTTCCTTGAGTCAGAAGACTCATCATGCTGCTGATTTTCAACTCTAGGTTTAGCAGCATAAAATTTATTTTTTGGTTTCTTCTACTACTTTCCTTTACCCTTCAGGTATTTGGGCCCCAAGACACGAAGGGCTTGATCACGAGAAGATCTGATCATCCCCATCTGGACAAGCTTGTCATGTTCACATGTTAGGGACTCAATGAAGGCATTGAGTGTAGGCATCTTCCATCCAGGGGTTCTGAGCTTCCCTGCAGAGAATGTAGAAAAAAAACCTAAATAATCAGCCCCAAGTTTGGAGAGTATGGCGAGTATGAGCTGATCATCCTCCTTCTCCACTTTGCATTGCTTCAAGAGTAAAACAGTATGCTTGAACTTTGTGAAGAAATCATTTAGAGTATCGAAGTTGGAGGGTTGGAGAGACATGAGTTCATTTTTGAGCTGGTAAACCCGCAAGTCATCATGATTTCCAGATAGAGTCTCAGGTTTGTCCCATATTTCTTTCAGAGTCTTCAATCCTGCAAGATGAAAGAGAAGGTCTCAGGAAATAGAGAGGCACAAGAAACCAAAGGCTTCATCCTTCTTGTTCAAGAATCTTGATTTCTCTATGGCAGATATAGGCTCACCTTCAGTGTCCATGGTGACTCTAAAATGTCCTCTGGAGCACAGCTGAATCTCCATATCACCTTTCCATGTGTGGAAATTGTATGGAGTCAAGAGATCTATTGAGGAGGCCATCTTGATGTGCTGGAGTGAATGCTTCACCTGTAGAAACCTCAAAATCAAAACAGAAAGGGAAATGTGAGGTCAGACAGCCTGCACAGTTTAGGCTTTCATCACACCCAGCATAGTCAATCAAGCAAGCTGGATCAACAAGTTCTTTACTTGGGGTATTGAGTGGTAAGCCTTGGATTTTGGTGCAGTGCTGGATTTTTGAGCTATTGCTCAAATTTCATGCAGAAATCTGTCAGAAAGCTTGTTTTTGAGAGATAGAGCTTCGTTCCATCGTAAGCGCTGATACCATATTAATATTGTACATTTATCTAGGAACAAATCATCAATCTCATCAAAGATTAAGCAACAAATAACTCATGAAATGGTGTAATCGGTCTACGGGAATAGTAGCCGCTCTGTATTCACATAAAGAATGAATGATTACAATTACAATGTCATGCTATAGGAATGAATGAATGAGCAACTTGAATCCTCAAGGATGTCATTCGAATTGAATGAGTGAGTCTAGCTTAACTGACTGTAAGCCATGGTTCACACTCAATTAACCACAGATCAAAACCCTAATCGCCTCACGTAAACCCTAACTGAAGTCAGAGTGCAATAAATGACTAAGTCTAAACTGAAATAGATCAAACACATGTCATAGCAAGCCAACCATCAAGTTCTAGCACTTCAATGACTTCAATGAACCTCGATTAGGTTAACTGAAGCTGAATTGAACATCAGAAGTTGGTGGAGGCGCTCCTATTGACTCTGGTTCATTAATTAATCATTAAATAATCAATTAAATGAATGGAGGCACCTTCACTGAGCTCTTTAACTGATTGTAACCACCAATTAGCAATTAGGTGCATTAATATCACTCAGATCACCCCCGAAGTGCTCCAGTTAGCCTCCATGATTGAAGGTAGGCGTGGGTGTGACTAGATGATGTCAATTAATGCTCCACTGATGTTAATTAATGTCAACTATAGTTAGGATAGTGTTTTAACTAGGCTAATTTGACCAAAAAGAGTGTGTATGGTGGTAAATGTATCCAACACTTCTAGTATGTATACTAATTGAAATGGTGTAAAACCAGTCATTGTTTTTACTGAAGTTCTACAAGCCCAAAGAGCAGAGAAGACAGTCTGGTGCCAGTTGGATTTGTGATCTCCAACCATACGATGTAGAAAAGTTTTTAAAACTTTGTTAATGGCCTCAACTTGACCATTAGCTTGTGGATAATAGGGAGTTGAGTTTTCATGGCGAAAACCCAGCTTAGCACTTAACTCTGCCATCATCTGATTTCAGAAATGTGATCCATGATCAGTGACAATAGACTGAGGAAATCCAAACCTAGCTATTACATGGTTAAAAAGGAATATGGTGGAAGTATTACCATCCTCTACATATGTAGGCATAGCCTAAGCCCAATTAGTGAAATAATCCACTATTATTATGATGTAACCATGCCCCCTGGCTGAGGTAGGCTTACAATGCATGAAATCTATCCCCCATTTGGAGAAAGGGCCAACGACAATGACAGGGTGTAATAGAGCAAGGTGAATGCACTTTTTCGGATAAAAGTGTTGACAGGGTGGGCATTTCTTAATAGCCTCGTCACAATATTTAAAAATAGAAGGCCAGAAATAGCCAGTGCGAAGGATTTTCTGAGATGTAGCCATCCCAGAAAGATGACCGCCACATGGTCCAGAATGGCAGTCATTTAGAACCTGTTCAGCCTCGTCATGGGTGAGGCATCATTGAAGAATGGTATCTATACCACATCTATACAATGTATCATTGAGGATAAGATACTACATCGCGTGGTGACAAATCCGGTGACGATCATCATGAGATATAGTAGGCTAAAAACGTTGTGTCTGGAGATAAATTATTAAATCTCCATACCATGGATCAGTTGTGCTTATTAGGAACATAAATTCATCCTGGAATGAATCACCAGGTTCAGAATCCGTTAGAGCATAGGGAAGGTCACACATCAACTCTACAAATACTAATGATTTCTTCGAAGTAGCTTTGGAAAACTCAAGGTCAAACTCCTGTAAGCTGACAATCCATCAGGAGTATTTTCCCCTTAGCACCTAACAAATCAGGATGTAGTACATAGGGTTTTGGTCTGCAAGTACGGTAGTGGTGCGAAGTAGGATGTAGTGACGAAACTTTTGGATAGAAATGACCATAGCCAATGCTATCCTCTCCACACACGAGTATCGAGTTTCAGAATCAAGAATATTCTTACTAGCATAGTAAATCAAGTGTTCTAGGCCGTTCTGGTCCTCTTGGGATAAAATAATTCCGATAGTAGTAGTAGAGGCATCAACATACAAGAGAAAATCCTTTGAGTAATCTAGGGGGTGTATCCCGGGTGAATGAGTTAGAGCGTGCTTAAGATTATCAAAGGCTCACTATGCCTGGTCATCTTAGAAGAATGGAGTATCCTTATTAAGGAGACACATATAACCATGCGTTTTCTTAGAAAAGTTACAAAAAAAACAATGAAGAAAGTTTTCCTTCCCTTGCAAAATTTGGAGTTCAAGTAAGTTGGTTGGGGCAGGTAGAGCGATTATTGTAGCAATCTTTAATGGGTCAATCTGAATACCATCCTTGGAAACTACAAAGCCTAAGAGACGTTCCATCTCAACGCAAAAAACACATTTGTGTGGTTTTAGTCATATTTTGTAATGGCGACATCTCAGGAAAATGTCTCTAAGATGTTGAGGATGGTCTTCCTGTTGCTGTGAATGCATAGGGAGATCATGAAGGTACGGCTTCATGATATTCTTAATGTCATGAAACACATAGGACATAGCATGCTGGAATGTGGCCCTAGTGCTCTTAATACCAAAGGGTAACTTCCTGTAGAAAAAGGTCCCCCACGGGCATATAAATGTCATCTTTGCTCTCCGACAGGCAATATCTCAAACTGATGGTAGCTGGAAAAGCCATCCATAAACGAGAAGATGAAACTACCAACACAATTATCGATAATCTGATCAATGTGTGGAGTCATAAATTTTTCCTTAGGACAAGATTTATTCAGGTCTCGAAAATCGATACAGACTCAAATAATTCCCTACTTTTTGTTCACATGAATGATATTTGATACCCATTCTTTCAGGGGTACTGGATAAATGAATCTTGCCTTTAGAATTTTTTCTACCTCGACTTTGATAGCCACAACCTTCCATGGATGGACTTGTCTCAATTTATGCCTAACCGGTTTGGTTGTAGGATATGTTTTGATCTCATGGACCACAATAGATGGATCTATCCTAGGCATTTCTTCATAAGAACAGGAAAAAATGTCTCAAAACTCTTTAAAACTGCTCTATACTCTTCAGTTTCGTCTACTGAATAGTTTTTCCCTATGTGAACATGTTCAATAGTTCCAGGCTTGACTGATATTTCGATTGGAGCCATTTTGGTAATGTTGCATAAATTTCCTTCAGACTTAGAATCTTACAACAAGACATGTGTTTGCGGATCATATACAATATCAGTACCCAAGAGAGATACAAAATCATTACCTACCGAACTGGTATTAGGGAGGAACAAGGATCTGTGATGGTGATCCTCCCATACTGATTCATTCGTATTCATAATATCTATAATAGACTCATCTGACGGAAAAGTCTGGGAGAGATAATCTAGAATAGGAAGCGATAGTTCTAACCAGTATGGTAGGTAGTAAGGATCCGAAGCCACAAGATGAATATCATCTATAGGAACATTGAAAACAGATTGGATGGCATCATAAACTACTTCATATGAGCTGAGAGAGGATGTCTGAACAATTTGATTACCCTTAGGATCATAGCTAAACAAAGAGATCATATTAAATCTTTTCGTTTCTATGCTAGAAGGGGTTGATGGAAACATGCCCACAAGGGCGGAATCCTTCAACATCCCTACCCCAATCGACTAGTAAGGAGGAGGGGATTGACCTAAAAAAGGGACATTGTTCACCATAGGGGTAGAAACATCTGGTGTACAAAAATCAAGTTGATCAATCACCAGAATTCTTCCCAAATGTGGAAACTTTAGGGTTATAAACATCGTCTAAGCGACAACGGTCATAGCGTAAAACCATTTTCTTCCTAAGATAAGATTGTAGTATAATGAGGCATCCACTACTTCCACCTGAATGAAATAGTTTCCCCCCCTAGCTCTACTGAAAGGGTCGGCATGAGGCCATGGGGTTGGAAACCTCTTCCATCAAAGGATTTTAGGGTCATCTATGATTTTACAAGCTCGGGACAGAGACAGAATTGAAGTTGAAGCACCTTCATCTAAAACAGTCCTAAAGACCTTTTTCCCAACTACTCTTGTTATGATTTGAAACACCAGTTGGTGAGGCAATCTAGGTTTGAGGTTCTTTGGATTGAAATGAATCAGATTCGTGTCACCCACATCCATGGATCCTAAGGTAGTCAATAAGTTTTTGCATTGTGTGGGACAAATTTGGAGCACTTCTAAGGTAGACATTTCACATAGTGCATGAGCTAGGTATTCTACAACATTATAGAACTGTGCAGCTCAGGAATTAGGGTTAAAAACATCCTTCCTAAGAGTACTCTTGGAAGGATGCAGAATCATGTCGATATTAGGCTTCTCGATTATTTGGGGACCTTTGGACGAGGAAGCGGGAGAACCAATAGAAGGAGCTTTATCTGGAGAAGGTTTCTCGATTTTATTCTCCTTAGTTGCTATGTTAATAGTTTCCAACGATGTCACTCGAATTTCCTCTGTAGAACTAGAATTTCCCTAGTTAGACATGTGGTGTACCAGTTGTTGCTGAGAAGGAAAAATATCAGTAAGAAATGCCAGTGTAGGGTTACTCTTTAAAAACTTATTATATTCATCACGTCGAGGACACTCCTTTTTCCACCACACAATAGATAGGGATATTTATCTTTCCTTTTTCCTTATTGTCATTATTCGGGGCAGTAGGTTTGGGATTTTCCTGTTGGTTTCTAGGTTTCTTATTTTGACCTTTTCCCTTCTTCTTACTACCAGATGATTGCATACTTTGAATAGCATTTACCTCGGTGGAAACCATAGGATTGGAAGGAGCAGTAGTGGAAGGTATGGGTTGTTTGGTAGATTTTACTGTTGACGAAGGATGGATTGAACCGATAACCCCATCAATAGGAGTTTCTACAGGTGGCTTAGCTTGGTCCGTGCTAGGATAAGGACCTTGAGGAATAAGGTCAAACAAAGTTCTAGATTGGGAATATACCAAGTCTAGATATTGTGTGGGACTAATGGATTTCTCTTTAGTAACAACACCCCCCATAGCCACATCTCGGGAAATGGGTGGAAACAAAGACTCGTAAATGAATCAGCTAAGAGTTGGTCCGGGATAGGATCTTTAATGAGCCTTCTCCACATTCTCCACTCATGAATATGATTTAAAATGTGTGTGGAGGTATTTTGACGTAGAGAGGTCAAAAGGTCTGTACCCATTTCATAGCAAATGGGTAGCTGAAAGTGTGTTAGGAAGATAGTTTCCAAAGCATTAAAATCCACAAATGAGTGTCGTGGAAGTTTGATATACCATTTCACAGCTGTACCAGTCAAAGTGCGATGGAAGAGTCTCAACCAAATAGAATCATCCATCAGGGAATTTAACGAACACCATAGATGGAAAGTCATAATGTGATTTTTTGGGATCATCTCCTTGCTTTCCATCGAATTTCGGGATATCCGATGATAACTTGACTGTAATGGGGGTGCATGAAGGATTGTGTTGGATGGGTTCATTGATCAACTTCGAGAAATTAGGCAAGTCCAAAGTTGCTAAGAAAGGTAAATGATGATTTAGTTCAACATACTGGTAATATTGATAAGGCATGTAACCACTAGTAGGGTCGTAAGTGGAATGATACATAGGTTTTTGAAAAGGTTGATGGGACAATGAACCTTCGAAAGATTGACCTCCAGGGTTAGGGCCTCTAGAACCACTAGGGCCATTAGGAGGATTAGGAGGAGGACTGCTAGGACCTCCAGGGCCACCAGGACCTCTAGGACCTCTAGGACCACCAGGTCCACCGAGAACACCATAGGGAGGACCACCAGGACCTTTGGGACCACCAAGAGGAGGACCACCAAGACCTCTGGGACAACCCGGAGGAGGACCGCCAGACCCCCTTGGGGAGGGCCTCCATAAGGTGGCCCTCTAGGATCTCCAAGACAACTAGGACCCATAGGGGGAGGACCTTCATAAGGTGTCCCTCAGACACCTCCAATCATATGAATAGGTATTCCTCCCAATGTTGGCCTGTAGGACCAGTTGGGTTGCCCCCATGGAGTGAAATTATTTCTAGTATATGGAATTCCAGTGTATGACATGCCTGTAGGGGTAGTCTGGTAATTCACATTTCCTATAGGTACTTGATTAGTTGGGTGACCATACCCCCAGGAATCTTAATTAACTAAAGTTTGTGCCCCTAAGGGTTGACCTGTACTCAATGGAGGGTTAACTATATTCATAGGAGAAACCTAAACTGTGGATGTGCCGGTATTAGAGGCCTTTCTATTATGAGTAACGAATCCACTAGAAGGTAATGTAGATCATGTCGGGGGTTTCTCCCCAACACTATAAGGTACTGATACGACTGGAGTTGAAGGTTTCCCCCCACCCTTAGAAGAGCTAGGAGGACTAGAAACAGACTTAACATTTGCAACCGTAGGGTTGGAAGTTTGACCTGGATGGTGTGAAGTCTCAACAAGATTGATAGGTTTCATAGAATCAGTCAGTGAACGATATCCGACTGGCCAAGGATCTGTATTACGGGGAAGAAGAGCCGACATAGGTTCTTTATGAGGGATTAGGGTTGCTAAGATAGTATCTAGTCTTTGCATTCTCTCCTGAAAATCTTTTACATGGTGAATAGATGATTGAATTTGTCTATATTATTCTTCACTTGGTGAAGAATGTTTAGGAGAGGGCCTATGTACTCCAAATGAAGCAATGGCATATCCCATAGAAGTTCCCCAAAACGAAGCATCTGGACCATAATCTAGATGAATAGGACTATCAACACGACCTTCCATAGGACTATGGAAAGAAGTGTCACCCATAGGAGGTTGTTGGACCAAGGGAGTGACGTAAGAAGCAAATTGGTCTCCGATTTATACAACTAGCTTCTTTTCCACATGGGAAGTAGTTGTAGCTCCTTGGTCAGTAGCTTCAATTGGACCTTCTCCTATAACGGGAGGAAAGTCAGGTAGTAAGCCCTATGTTCTTCCGGACTATCTCAAATGAAACTCAGCCAGATTGCACAGTCACTAATCTAACCTAGGGGTTCAGAGCTAAGAAAAAACATGCCAATTTTTTTTCTCCTACTCAAGCTATAGGCCAACAAGAAAATTCAAATGATAGGATGAGCTCAAATGGATGGTCTCTCACAAGGATTGTCAAGTAGGTGCAAATCATGATATACCATAAGGGTACATGCGTAGTAATCTTACCGAATGTTGTTTTTGGTGTATTTATCCACACAAGAAGGCCAAAGGGATTTTCTCAGATATAAAAGGTATCATAGTGGGGTCTCTCGATATATGCAAGGTATGCGGGATATCAAATCGGTAGTAGTGTTGTCTAATGCACAACCGTTCACAAGGGGCCTTCTGATATACAATCGAGTACATGAAGTACTTTTCTATATATGTCAAGGGTACATGAAAGGTCATTCGATATACCAACAATACGTGGAAGAACCGCGCGAGTCCCAGTTTATAGTGCGGTCAAATAACGACAACTCCTACGTTTAACAATGCCCGAACATGTCTCTAAAATATCACTCAAATTTCTATACAAATTTTAGGCCTATACCTACCCTTAACTTTAAAGTGTATGGTTAGGTGAATGCATGAGGTTTTGACAGAAAATTAAAATGATGCAAATATGAAATGCAAGTTCATTCACTTTACCATCCAGTATGCCTAATTACAGGAAGGAGAGAGAGTGTCTTGTTTTTCAATCTTGCTCTAAAACCAAAAAATTTCCCAAACAACTATACTAACAATTCTTTTTTCAAGCATACAATCAAACAACACTTCTTCAAATCAAGTCTTTTTGAAAGTGAATAGGTAGGGTAAGATCTCTTTTCAATGAAGAAGAAAGACAAACAACACTCAAATATGCATATGCAAGCTATTTTTTTGATTTTTCTAAAACATGGAAATATCTAACTTAAACTATTGATATTTTTTCCTTTTGATGAGATAATGATGCAAAAGAGACAAAAGAACAAAGGAATCCTGAAATCTTGTGAGGAGAATTAGAGATCGAGTGACTTAAGCCCAATAAAACAATAACCTAATGTCAACAAATTTTATTTTTTAGAGCAAAAATAAGTCTTTCTCACACTTAACGAAAAATAGAAACAAGCAAACTGATCTAAGGGATTCTTTGTTTTTGAGTACTAGTCTATAATAGGAAGAGATCTAATCTGGCCTAAAGCCTCCAAAAACTCCTTTCAGAACAAACCTACAAGTAGTAACGAATGATGAATCTAACCTAGCTTTTTGTTTTTTGATTTTGACAAACAAGAAATTTCCACATAAAAATTTTAGATTTCAATCACTCATGCAACTTCAAACAAGTCTGGAAAAAACCAACTAAACACAAAAATCTCCAAAAATCGCAAATCTTGTGCAAAAATTTGAAAAAATCAAGGTCTGGGACAGGCCTACCTGGAACCGTGCTGAAGGAGTTGCTAACAGAGCGGTTTTGAAGCAGAACCGCTCCTTGTTCATTGAACTCAGGCGGTGACACCACCTATTGCTAACTAGACTCAGGCGGTGGCACCGCTTGTTGCCTAAGGCACATGCATGGTTCCCTATAATAATCTCAAACACATGGAGAGAAAAAAAATCAAGTTATAAATTGCAAAAAATCTACAAAAGTGATGAATCAACAACAATACAGAGCATATAAAGTCAAGGTGACTTAGATTTGAAGAGATCTGAAGATTTCACACCAAAAATTCACTAGGTTAGATGTATATCTAACTCCAAAGATGGGAGACTGGATTTTGGATTCAGACAAGAGTAGTTCAGAAACTAAGGAAGATCAGAATAGATGAAGATCAGATCAGATGTAATGCTCCCCAGTGGAGTCGCCAAATTTTGTTATCAGGAATATATCACCTTCTATGGACATAAGTTGTTCTTTTGGTATGAATGGTTCAGATCTAGAACATATGAGTAACAACTAGGTTGAAGACTTTCCATGAAAGCTATAGATGCCTGGAATAAAAATATGATGAAATACATGTAGACCTGTAGAAGCACATCAAACATACAACAACATCAAAGCTACCAGAAATTAGTTTCATTTCTTCCACCAAACCTTATTTGACATTTAGGTTAACCAGTATACTTACAACCTTCTTCTTTTTGGTATGCATATAGGAGAAATCCTCTTCCATATAGGTGCCCAATATGTTTCCAATCCCTTTAAAGTGCCTCTCCCACTAGTAATGAAGAGGAAGGTATGGAAGCCACACCCATAGTGACACAAAGTCAAATCTTTCTCTACTAGCATCAAAGAGAGGATACCAAGGTTTCAACATAACTTGGAAATGGTCCCAGTTCTAGTTTCTGTTGAGCACCCACAAAGCATATTGTGCCCTGCAAAAATTAAAAGCAAACCAATTTCATGTAAGTTCTTTCACCTCAGGCACATAACCAAGGATTTTCTTCCAATGGGCCTCCACCCAATCTAAGATTCTCTTCCAAGAAAACGACTGGCTCAAAGCCTTCCCGGCCAACACCAGATCCATCATATGTACAACCTAGTTCCACTCTATGTCCTCACCCAAGGCATAGTTATAGTCCAAGTGATGAGATTTAACCCATCTTTTCCTTCCTCTTTTCTGGGGGTTCTCCAAACCCTCCTTTGTTCCCTCACCGCACACATCAGGATCACTTCAAGACTCCATGCTAGGGATGGAGCATCCCCTCTACTTGTGTGCACTCAAGAAATGGGAGAAAGATCCCAAATCATGTAGGAGATTTTGACCTAACCAAATCAAGGGTTCTGTCTGATGGCTTCCATCAAGAGCCCTTCCCTGCCATGAAGACTCCCCAACCTCCACCCCACCGTGAATTTTTTCACCCACTTCTGAGCCCAAGAGTGGTTGAATGGAATTCCATGAAGAAAACCCCCCTATCTCAGGTAGATGATGATCATTCGCACGCGGAACCCCCACCTCATCATGATGCATAATCATTCGTGGTGTAAAACCCAAAACCTCTAAGGGAGAAAAATTAGTCACCGTCAGCTAAAAATATGCATGAATAGGTGTTATACCTAAATCTCATCATCCGCATGTGATGAGATCCCAAAATTCATTATTTCCCTCAATCCCAAATTGTGAAATCAGAACATTGGTCTAGACATCAAATTTATATATGAAAATCCAACACCGCTTCTACCCTTTAGTCAAAAAGTGGTACCTTCTTCAACACCGCCTATAATATGTTGGCATTAAGCGGTGGCACCGCCTTTACTCTTTAATAAATGCACGGTTCTTGTTACAAAGAGAAATTCCTATGGCTTGGGGTACAACAACAAACAACTTGAACCCAGAAATCAATCCTTTCCTCTATGCAAGAGAAACTAAATATCTAACACTAAAGGATCTCGGTTCGTACCTTATTCTGGACGGTTGATGTAGATCCTCGTTGAGCTTTCCAAATCCAACTTGAATTGATAAATTGCTTCCTCAACATTCAATAAACAAGAAAATCATGCTATATATAATTGTGTTAGACCTACTCTAGCATATATAATCAATAACATATAAGCATTTGAAATCATCCATGTATTAAATATTGATTCAAATACACATTATTGGATAGGAAAAGATATTTCTATTAATATAAAACATAGATTACAATAGGGACAACCTCTATCGGCACGTCTGCGAATCGGAGAAACTGAGTCCCCCACTTGGGCCTCCACGACTTCAATCCTCCATCTCTCGATAACAAGATCACAAGCAAAAGGCAAGCTTGGAAAGAACACAAAAGTGATCCAAGGGACAAAGTGATGCAGACTCAAGTATAAGCTCCGGCAACAATGGACTATAGTTATCTTTCTCTTCAATTCCTCATGCCTTCAATGTATCCAAAGGGTTCCTTATATAGCTCTTCAATGGGGTAGTGAAAGGTCGAATCCGAGTGATCTCAAGGCATATGGAAGGCCAAGAGATAAGTGAGTTGGATCCACATCAAGGAAAACTCCAAAATAATTTGGCCTTTTGCACACATCCCTATGTATGCGGGTTTAAGGGTCAAATCCGCGTATATACGTGAGAAAGGGATTAAAAGTCGCATATGGCAATTTTTGCATGTTTTTTGGGATGATCTTGGAAACATCAAAGGTAAAAAAATGGTCAATGGGCTCTAAGGAGTCTGTAGAGGGATAGGGAAGGCCATAAAAGTGTGATTCACCATGTGTGGTAAAATCATCTGTAACAGTTTTGCCTAAAACCGCTCTGCCATGGTGAACAAGAAGCTGTGCCCTTGGTAAAAAGTGAAAAATAAAGGTTCTCATGAAGCTTCTCAAAAGAAGGATTCATGGAACCCTTATCCCTGATCACTAGGGCCATTTGGGCTCGAGATCCATCCTTATAGGATCTCCTATCCACTTCACCCACCAATTTCTCAACCATCACTATCCATTCCAAGACTATAAAAACAGGCTCAATCTACATGGTTGAGAAGAGAGTAATGCTATGATGTTGCTTTGGTATTCTGGCCTAAGTCAGTCAAGAAGAGCTTGAGGGAGCAAGTTGTATTTGTTGGGGACACGATGTTGGTTTTATGAAGGAGCATATCAACACTAAGGCATAGGTTGTAAATTCTTTCTTCATTTTATTAATGCAAATTTGGTTCCTTTCCCATATACTTGTTATGTTGTAATCTTGCATGTTATTGTCATATTCCTTAGTCACTGGCATAGATCTATAGATGATGTTCTAGTATATTTGATCTCTTGTGTGTTTGATGTGTTTATGCAGGTATTTTCTTGGAGACCTTTTGTCATAAGAAAAGAATCACATCACTCCATCAAAGATTGTATTCCAGGTGGTTATAGCTTCTCGGGAAAGTATTCTAACCTTGTCATGAACTATTTGTTCTGGATCTGAACCATTAAGACAAGAGGAACAACTTCTGCCCATAGAAGGTGCAAAATTCCTAGCAACAAATCTGGCAACTCTGCTGGGGAAGAGCATTAGTTGATCTCATCTTCCTTAGTATTTTTCAAGAACACTTGTCTAAAATCCAAGCTCTCATCCTTTATCAGTTCAATTAGATCCACTAGCTGATCTAGTGGTTATTGGTTTGGTATATTAAGATCTATTTAGCTCTAAGTTTTTTGACTTTTTGTACTCTTAAATACTATTAATTCATGGTTTAGGTTCGAGTTTCACAGTCATATAACTTTGATTTTTCGTTATTTTCTTTGTTTTTATGCATCTACAGGGAATCGTGCATGCGTTATAGGCAATGAGTGGTGCCACCACCTAAACTCAGTTAGCAAGGAGCAGTGCCACCACCTAAACTTAGTTAGAAAGGAGCGGTGCCATAACCTATGATCCGTAATCAGGAAGTGGTGCTCAAGAAAAACTGCTATGTCAGTAACTCTCTGCACGTGGTGCTAGGTAGGCCTTTTTAGGCTTGGTTTTTAAAAAAAAATTGCAAAACTTTTGGTTTAGTTGCTTTCAGTTATGAATGTTTGGGTTTGTATTAAAGATATCTGAGTGCCTGAATGTTGAATTTGATGTGGTAAAAGGCTTGTTTTGTTAAAATCAAAGAGCTAGGATAGGTTCATATTTTAATTGGCTTACATGCTTGGTTTTGAATTTTTCGAAAGGAGTGATGTTTGAGAGCTTAGCATTGGTTAGATCTCAGACTTATTGTTAGATAAACCTGAAAAGAAATACTTACTTGATTGATAGCTTGTTTCATTTTTCATTAAAAGTTTGTGAAGGACTTCTTTTTTGCTTCGAAAAAAGAAAATATTTTTGTTGATAATTATTCATATTCTTTGTTGGAATATAAATCATTGGACCTCTGATTAGCCTCAGCAGCTTTCAAAACTCCATCTTTCTTCTCTTTCTTTTATATATTGATCTCATCAAAAGAAAAATATTAGTAGTTTTAAGTTAGATCTTTCTCATTTTAAAGAAAAAATTGAAAAAGTGTTGATTGTGCCTTTGAATGAGTTTTGTATTTCTTCTTAGAAAAAGAGATCTTACCCTATTTTCCTTGCATATAAATTAGTTTGAAGCTTTTCTCTTGTTCCCTTTCTTGGAAAAATTTTGGTTTGGTGTAGTTGTTTGGAAATTTTTTTGGTTTCAAAACAAAATTTGAAAAGAAAAATACTCTCTCCTTCCCATAGGTAGACATGTATTGAAAAGTAAAGTGAAATTATATGCATTTCATATTTGCATGAATTTACATTTCTGTCAAAATCTCATGCATTCACCTAACCGCTCAAGATAAAATTAACAGTAGTTATAGGTCTAAAATTGTATAGAAATTTGAGTGATAAGTTAGTGACATGTTCGGGCATTATAGAACATAGAAGTGGTCATTACTCGCCTACACTGCAACCTGGGACTCGCATGGTTCTTCCACGTACCATCGGTATATCGAACAACCTTTCGCGTACCCTTGAGGTATATAGAAAGGTACTTCATGTACTCGATTGTATATCGAAAGGCCCCTTGTGGACGATTGTGCATTAGATAGCACTACTACCGATTTGAGCTCCCACGTACCTTACGTATATTGGGAGACCCCACTAGGTTCCTTTCCCAACTAAGAAAAACCCTTTGGTGGTCTTGTTTGGAGCAATACACCAAGAACATCACCCACGGAGACTATTACGCATGTACCTTGAGTATATCATGAGTTGCACCTGCTTGACAATCCTGGTGAGAGACCGACTATTTTGAGCTCATCCTATCACTTAAGTTTTCTTGTGGCTTGTAGCTTTAGTAGGATATTTTTTGTATGATTTTTCTTAGTTTTGAAACCCTAGGTTAGGCTTTAGTGAATTTTCCAATCTGACTGAGTTTCAGTTGAGACGATCTAGGAGGAACCAGGGCTTACCACCCAAATTTCAACCTGCAATAGGGGAGGGCCCAATGGAATACACAGACCAAGGAGCTGCAAATGCCTCTCGCATGGGGGAAAATCAAGTTGTAGAAAGTGGATATCAATTCGATTTACATATCTCCCTTGGTCCAATAGTCTCCTACTGATGAAACTTCTTTTCATTCACCAGTAGAAGGTCGAGTAGATAATGTTGGTGCTTCTGAGTATGGACCTGATGCTCTTGTTTGGAGAACCTCTATGGGTCAATCCATTAGTGAATTTGGGGTTATTAGACATTCTTTTGAAAAACCTCCTACGAAAGAGGAGTCATATAGAAGAATCCAAGTATCACTTAGTCGTGCTAGTAATTTTCAAGAGAGAATGGATAGGGTTTTGTCTACCCCTATACCTCATAAATAACCCATGTCAACTCTTTTACCCCATTTAAGAGACCCATGGCCTGAAGGATATGGTCCTCTTTCTGATGATGCTCCACCTTGTGGTTGTTCTCCTCATAATCTGGGTCAAACCTCCAACCCTATAGTTTTAAATCCTAGGTCTATTGCTAGTCCTCCCAAACCCTCTATAGCTGGGGGGAAATCCTCAGCTCAAGTAGTGTCTATACATTATAACCCCAAGGGAAAAACTCGGCATGACCTACGTTACCAGTTATTGGAGTTGTTACTAGTACTAGACATAACTGTATTGCAGGGAAATCTACACTTTATGTTCCTCCTACCCGCACCAATATGGTAAATCCTCCACCCAGTTTAGGTCAACCCTTATGGGTACAACCTGCAGTTAACCAACATTCTTGGTGTTATGGTTACCCAGCTAACAATTACCTATAGTAAACATGAATTATCAACCTATGTCTACAAGAACTATATATTCTAGAATCCCTTACTCAAGAAACATGTTTACACCTTGGGGGAAACCTAATTGGTCTTATATGCTGGAAATGGGGGGAATTCCCATTCTTATTGCTGTAGGTGCCAAAGGACCACCTTATGGTGGCCCTCCCCCAAGAGTTCCACCAGGAGGAGGCCCACCTGGTGAAGGTCCACCTTACGAAGGATCACCACCCGGAGGACTGCCACCTGGAGGCCCAACTTCGGGAGGACCACCACCCGGTGACCCACCTCCTGGGGGTCTGTCACCTAGAGGAACACCTTCTGGGAGTCCACTGCATCGAGGACCACCACCTAGAGGACCACCATCTGGAGTACCACCACCTAATGTACCACCCCATGGAGGCCCGCCTCCTAGGGGCCCACCTCCTTTAGGTGAATTTTTAGGAGGCTCATCATCTAATCAACCAAATCAATAGCCCATATATCAGTCAGCTTACAGTCCTAGTGGTACATATATGCCTTATCAATATTACCAGTATGTGGAACCTAATTGGTAATTACCTTTCTTGCAAAATTTGGACTTACCTGATCTGTCCAAGTTGATAAATGATCCCATTCGACACAACACTTCATGGCCCGCTATTCTGGTAAAATTGCCATCAGATATTCCTAAGTTAGTTATAAAGTAGGGAGATGATCCCAAAAACAATGTTATGACCTTCCATCTATGGTATTCTTAAACTCTTTGATGGATGATTCTATTTGTTGAATGCTCTTTCAGCGCACATTGACTGATACGGCTGCAAAATGGTACAATGAATTTCCACAACATTCGTTTGTGGATTTTAGCTCTCTGGAAACTGTTTTCCTTACACACTATTAGCTACCCATTCATTATGAAACGGGTATGGATATTTTTACTTCACTTTGTTAGAATACCTACACGCACATATCAAACCATATCCATGAGTGGAGAAGGGGGAGAAGGCTTATTAAAGCTACCATCCCGAACCAACAACTAGCTGATTGGTTCACTAAGTCATTTTTTCTTCCTATCTCCCGAGATGTGGCTATGGGTGGTGTTGTTACTGAAGAGCAGGCTATCAGTCACGCTTAGTATCTGTATTTGGTCTATTCCCAATCTAGAACACTATATGAATTAATTCCACAAGCTCCTCACCCCAACATAGATCCCGCTAATCCACCAACAGAAACTCTTGTTGATGTGGTGGTTGCTTCCATCCAGCCCTCGCTGACGGAAAAACCTGCCAAGCAACCAAATGATTCTACCACTGCTCCTTCAACTCCTATGATTTCCACCAAGGTAAATGGTATTCAAAGCATGAAACCCCTGGAAACAAGAAAAAGAGAAAAGGTAACAACAAGAAACATGGAAACCAATAGGAGAATCCTAAAACAACAACCAATGAGAATGATAAAGGGAAGAGGAAGGCCAAATATCCATGCTTATTATGTGGAGGAGAATTTCCTCATCGTGATGAAGTTAACAATCTTTGGAAGAGTAACCGTGCACTATCAATTCTTACTGATCCTTTTCCATCTCAACAACAACTAATAGACCACATGTCTAATTAGAGGAACCCTAATTCCATGAAAGACATCGATTTGATGTCTTTTGAGACCATCAGTTTGAGTACTCGTAGTCAATCATATGACAAGATAGTAGAGAAAAAGGACGAAAATCCTCCTTCTGACAAATTTCCTTCTACTAGTTCTCCTCCATCTTTGTCTAATGGCCCTCTCATGATTGAAAAACCTAATATTGATTCGATTTCAATCCCAATGCCTGAGCTGCCCAATTTAATAATGTTTTTGAAGATTTAGCTCAAGACCCTTGCATGATATCTACCCTTGAGGTACTCCAAATCTGTCCAATGTAGTTTAAAAACCTGCTAACAACTTTGGGTGCATTATACCCAGATAATACAAACTTGATTCATTTCAACGTGGAGAACTATAAATCCAGACTACCTCACCAACTCGCATTTAAGATTGCCTCTAGAGTACTTGGGAGAAAGGTCCATCGGACCGTTCTGGATGAAGGATCTTTGACATTGGTCTTTTCTATAGCTTGTTGGAGGGCCATTGGTTCTCTTGAGGTTATGAAATCACATACTACTTTAAAATATTTTTATGGACGGGGTTTCCATACCCATGGTTTATTTCAAACACTTTCGATTGAGCTTGAGGGAAAGACCGTTTCCATTCAAGTGGAAGTGGTTGATGCCCTGTTAGATTACAATTTTATATTGGGGAGGAATTGGTTTTATGCTATGACCGCTGTCGCTTTGATAGTATTTATAACCCTCCAATTTCCACATTTGGGGAAGATTGTGACAATTGATCAAATTAACTATTGTACATCGGATGTTACAACCCCTACAACGAATAACATCCCTATGCTAGGTCATTCCCCTCCTCTTTATCAATAGATTAGGGTAGGTATGTTGAAACACTTCACCTTCATGGGGGTGTTTCCCTCAGCCCCTCCTAGTACAGAAGTGGTGACAATAAATATGATTTCCACAACTGGCTATAGTACCAAGGGAAAATAAATTGTTGAGTTATCCTCCCTTGGCCCATATGAAGCAATGTATGATGCTATCCAATCCATTTCATGTCCTCAAAGCTTTAGATGTGGAAATTGTCGCTGTATTTGGAGGAGTGGTTCCCACGTAGCATCCTCGGGCTGCATTCCGTGCCATTGAATTAAGACCTCTATGATAGAGTGAGAGCGAAGCTAATGAGTGTGCTTATTGAGGACAGCCTCCGGCTCCAAAAAGATGGATCCTTCATTACCCAGTTCTGGTAAAATAGTTTGGCCTTTGATGTTTGTGCCAAGAACTTTCTTCAGATAAGAGACATGAAATACTGGATGAATGCGGGAAGAAGGTGGAAGTTCCAATTTAGAAGCAACAGACCCAATCTTCTGAAGAATCCTATATGGCCCATAGAACTTTGGGGTGAGATGATGACGCCCTTTGAGTTTTAGTGAGGATTGCTTGTAAGGCTGGAGATGAAGAAAAACCATATCACTGGCTTCAAAAGTGCGCTCAGAACGGTGCTGATCACCGTGTTGCTTCATGCGATTGCCTGCCATGTGAAGGTTTTTGCGCAAAATGCAAAGGACCACGTCAACTGCATGAACTGGAGAACTGCTGGGGGTGTAAGGAAGAAGAAATGGCGGTGCCTAAACATAAACTGCTTTGTATGGAGTCATTTTAAAGGTAGTGCGGTAAGAGGTATTGTACCACCATTCAGCGAGAGGGAGCCACTTTGTCCACTGATGTTGTTGCTCAGAGGAGAAGCAACGAAGATAAGGTTCCAAGCATTTATTGATAATGTCACTCTGACCATCCATTTGGGGGTGATAACCTGAACGCATCTTCAGTTTGGTGCCAGTGTGGTGAAAGAGTTTTGTCCAAAAATGACTGGTGAAAGTCGCATCACGATCCGAGACAATGGAAGAAGGAATTCCATGAATACAAAAGATCTGGTCCAGGAAAATTTGAGCAACGGAAGAGGCTGTATAGGGATGGCTGAGAGCACAAAAATGACGATATTTGGAGAGGCGATGAACCACAACCAAAATCACAGTCTTCCCTCCAGATGTAGGGAGCCCATCAATGAAATCCATAGAAATATCTGTCCATATCTGGGGAGGTATGGGAAAGGGCTCGAGCAATCCCAGAAGGGGTGTTGTTTCACCCTTATGGCACTGGTAGGTATCACCTTCAACCACCATCTGTTGAATTGTCCTTGTCATGCCCTGCCAAAAGAAGTTGCGCCGTGCCCGTTCATACGTTTTGAGAAAACCAGAGTGCTCCGCTGACGGAGAAGCATGGAGTTCATAGAAGATAGCTTGTTGAAGAGCTGTGTTCTGGGGAAGCACCAGACGACCCTTGTATCACAGTGAAGCACCATCCCAAGAGTAATGTGGAACAGTAGAAGGGTTGTCGGCCAAGCGTTGGATGATGTGAGATAATGAAGAGTCATTAACATAACCCTGCTGAACTGATTGCAACCAATTTGGAACAAGCATAGAAATAGCGGAAAGAGAACCTTGGTCATCAAATGTGCAAGAAAGGGTATCCATCACAAGATGGTCCATACCCTTCTTATAAGTGATCTCATAGTCATAACCCATGAGGTTGCTAACCCATTTCTGTTGTGCTGGGGAGGATACACGCTATTCTAGGAAATATTTCAGGCTCTGGTGATCATTCTGGATGCAGAAATGAGTCCCTGAGAGGTAGGGTCGCCTCTTGTGTACTGCATGCAAAATGGCCATCATTTCCTTCTCATATGTAGAGGCAGATAAATTCTTACCGGAAAGGGCTTCGCGGGTGAATGCAATGGGGTGTTCATCTTGAAGGAGAACAGCACCAAGTCCATTGCCGCAAGCATCACTCTCAATAGTGAAGGGCTTGGAAAAATCGGGCATAGCTAGAACGGGTGTAGTACACATAGCTTGTTGCAGCTTGTCAAATGCACGCTCAGTAACATGTGTCCATGTAAAAGCATCATTTTTCAACAGCGCAGTTAATGGAGCTGCAAGCTTCCCATAATCCTTGACAAACTTGCGGTAGTAGTCAGTCAACCCCAAAAAACCACGAAGGCTCTAGAGTGTCTTAGGAGGTGGCCAATTGTTCATGGCAGCGATTTTGGTAGGATCCACACGAACCCCTTGTGCTGAGATAATGTGCCCGAGATACTCAACTTACTTTTGGACAAAAACACATTTAGACTTTTTGGCATGGAGATGATGATCAGAGAAAAGTTGCATTACAAGAGCTAGATGCTGGAGATGTTCAGCCCATGTTTTACTGTAGATGAGGATATCATCAAAAAATACCAGAATGAATTTCCGCAAATAGGGCTTGATGTTGGGAGGAATGCTACCAGGGAGGAGCTGAATATGATGGTCCTTTGGTCGTGAAGGTGGAAGTCCCACTGGTTCAGCAAAAACACCTGTATAGTGATCCAGAATTTGTTGGAGATCCAAAGGAGTAGTGGGGGCCGCTGAAGGTTGCATTTGAAGGGAATGGAGTTGAGCAATGACACCATGGGAACTCTTCTTAAGGAGTTTTTCAAGGCGATGTGAACTGATGATGCTGAGAGACCCTGGTTGTAATCCCTTCAATGTGTGTTTGTGTCCATCGGGGGAGAACTACATCCAAAGTTTAGCAAAATCCCATAATATGGGGCCAAGTGTGCGCAGCCATTGAGTGCCCAAAACCACATCACATCCACCTAAGGTCAAGGCAAACATGTCAGAGCGGAGGTTATAATCTCCCATAGAGATACACACATTACGACACTTCCCTTTACAAGGGAAGGTGCCCCCATTGGCAATCATGACTTCAAAGTTGGAGCAAGGATGGATAAAACAATCAGCTTGTTTGGCGATCCGAGGGTCAATGAAATTATGAGTGTTGCCAGAATCAATGAGTATTGTAAGAGGAAGCTTCTTGAATTAACTGCGTACCCACATTGTTTGGGGGGCAATGACTCCAGCTAAAGCATGGAGGGATATCTCGGGTTGGTCATCTTGAGATGGAGGGTTAGTAGGCAGCTCCTGAATGTCAACTGGGGAATCCATTACATCGGCAACTTCTTCACCAATTTTAGAGGCAGGTGGAGAATCCACATCCAAGAGATAGATCTTTTGTTGAACACATCGATGTCCCCGACTGAATTTCTCATCACAATTATAACAAAGCCCTTTTTCTCTGCGTGCCTGCATCTCTGTTTCAGACAAATGCTTGGTTGGAGGTGAGCGAGGAGCTAGCGGAATGGGAGGTCGTTGAGAACCCATATTTCGGAAGGGAACAAAAGAGGATTGGGAGCGCTGTTGGGCTGCTATCTTGTATTTTTCCAACATAGCCAACCCCAGGGCTTCCATCATTGTGTTGGGACTGAACATTTTGACCTCAAAGCGAATTACATCCTTTAGACCATTGATAAAACAACTCCGGTAGAAGTCATCAGGTAATCCTTTAGTGTGATTAGCTAGTTTCTCAAATTCAGTTTGATACTCTTTCACAGTGCCAGTTTGGCGAAGTTTAGTGAGAGCTCCTGTGAAGTCATCAAAAGCAATCGGACCAAATCAGTGCAAAAGGAGCTGGCAAAAAGCAGGCCATTTTGGCTCTTCATGAGCCTTGATGTACCAACGATACCATTGAAGAGCTTCTTGTTCCAAATGAAAGGAGGCAAGTGGAACTTGGTGGACATCAAAAGTATTATGAAGGCTGAAATAATGTTTTGCACGATAGATCCATCCAGTCGGATCAGTACCATTGAAGCACGGAAAATCTAGCTTCGGACCGCGAAAATTGCTAGAAGAAGAGAACCCATTGGTTGATGAAGACTCGAACTATCGTCTGCTGTTCAGAGCTGAATGCTCAAGATGGAGACCGAGAAATTTGTCATCCAGTTCCTGGAGTTTGGCTTGGATGGCTGCAAGTGCTTCCTCCATGAGTTTTGCTCCGGTGCGGGTGACAACCATAAGTAGGAGATTTTTCAGGAAGGGATCTGCAACGACGCGGAAGTGATCGGCAACAGATGGATCTGTAATGGCGCGGAACTGACCGGCAACAGTTCTGGACAGAGGAAATCTGCAATTGTGCAACTGAAAATAGATATGGACCCCAGGTATGTGCGGCTTCCTATCGGTTCAAGGGATTCACTTGGCCACCAATGCTATCTGACGGCTTACGTATTGGGGCAGTACCCCTCACTCCACGGCTCAGGTAAAACTGATAACTGCTTGGCCACAAATGACAGCTCTTGGTTTACCTCACGGGTGGGAACTAGTCAATCAGGTAGGGGTCGTTGCCCTTTTCGCTGGTAGGTCCTCTCAATGGGCCATCTACTTCGGGTTTCCTATGGTACTCCTCACAATGATTTTTAGGGCTTATGCCCAAGTACTTCCCATAGTTAAGCGGAGAGGGATTATTCCCATATCCGAACTGCAACAGAAAAAAATTTGGGTAGAAATTCCACCCAATGTTCAAAAACCAGATGTATATTGCTCAGAATCGCTATTATAGCATGTTTCCAGAACTGGAACAACCACTCTGCTTCTACCCATGAAGTCAGAATAGAAATCTGGGCACTTGGTCAGAATATTTTCGCACCGCAATTTCCACGGCCGTCACCGAAATTCTGAAAAATTGCGGATTTTAAATCTGCGATATCTCCACTTTTAGAACTCCAAATGAGATGATTTTTTTTTTTGAAAATGCATATTTTTGAAAGAGAAATTCAGATATGGAATATATTTCTTCTAATTTTGTGTAAGAAGTTTCAGAAATTGATCTGAAAGTCACCGCTCAAAAAAAAATTTCCCACGTGTGCCAAGGAAAGTGCTCTGATACCAGATGTGAGGAACCTGCAGCAAACAAGTAATCAAAATACATGATATAGCAGCAGAACTCAGAATCACTTTTATATTAATCTCAAGCCACTTCAAGGGGGCAACCTCCTTTGAGCAAGCTCAATACAAAATAACTTCACGGTGCCTTCCTTGGTCTCAACACACACTTATATACCAAAATAGGCGCCAATACTATGGGTCAAAACCATGGGCCAATATAAACTATGGGTGCCAATACTATGGGTCAAAACCATGGGCCAATATAAACTATGGGTGCCAATACTATGGGTCAAAACCATGGGCCAATATAAACTATGGATCAACAAATACTAAAGGCGGCTTACAAAGCATATGCGCCTCACGACAATAACACAAACTATGGATCAACAATTACTATGTGACGACTTACAAAGCATATGCATCCAACAACAATATACTAACATAGTAAAGAGAGGGATTGACATGGGTTCCTAACACCATGTTGATGAAATTCATCTCATGGCTTCAGATCCATACTACCTTCCTTATTGGTTGGAACCCTCTCTTCCCACTCTAGATTATCTCATGCAGAATTTTCCTTTCGGATGAGTCCAATATGGAGATCATGAGTGAGAATGAACCCATTTGGGAAGATCACCATCAATGATATTCTTTTCTTCCCAACACCACTTCGGTGGGTTTCGACCTTGAATCACTTATGAGTACTGATATTGTCACCCATCCGAAAACACTGGTATTGTTGAAAAATATTGAATCCAAAGGAAATCTATGCAACATTACTAAAACAACCCTAATTGACATATCGTTCAAACCTGGAACCGTTGAGCATGTTCATGCAGGGAAGAACTGCTCAACAAAATAAATTGAAGCATATAGAGCATTATTCAAATAATTCCAAGATATTTTTTTCCTAGACTTATGAAGAAATTCCTGGGATAGACCTACCTATTGTGGTCCATGAAATTAAAACCTATCCCAAAAAAAAAACCTGTCAGGAAGAAATTGCGTCAAGTCCATCCCCAGAAGGTTACAACTATTAAAGCCAAAGTAGAAAAACTTATGAAGGAAGGAATTATTTATCCTATATCCCTGATGGAATGGGTATCTAACATTGTCCTTGTGAACAAAAATTAGGGAATCATTAGAGTCTGCATCAATTTCCAAGACCTAAACAAATCTTGTCCCAAAGACAATTTTCTGACTCCACATATCGATCAGATTATCAACAACTATGCTGGAAGTGTCATCTTCTTGTTCATGGATGGTTTTTTTGGATATAATCAGATTGAGATAGCCCATCAATCAACACAAAATTAAATTTATATGTCCGTGGGGAACTTTTTCCAATAGGAAGTTATCGTTTGGCCTCAAGAATGCCGGAGCTACATTCCAACGTGCCATGTCCTATGCATTTTACGATATTAAAAACATTGTGGAGCCATATCTTGATGATCTCCCAACCCATTCATAGAAATAGGAAGACCACCCTAGGCATCTTAGAGACATTTTTCTAAGATGTCGTCATTATAACATACGACTCAATCCACACAAATGCGTTTTTTGCATTGAGATGAGACGTCTCCCTAGATTTGTGGTTTCTAAGGAAGGCATTCAGAATGATCCATTGAAGATTCCTGCTATATTGGCCCTACCTACCTCAACAAATATTGTTCAACTCCAAAGTTTGCAAGGGAAGTCAAACTTTCTCTAGTGTTTCGTTCGCAATTTCGTTGAGAAAACGCACGATTATATGCATCTCCTGAAGAAGAAATCCATCCTTCTGGGATGACCTGGACCAACACGCCTTTGATAATATCAATCACTCTCTAACTGATTCACCCATGATACACCCCCCATATTATTCAAAGGAATTTATATTATATTTTCCTTCCTCCACTACTACCATTGGAATGGTTTTAGCGCAGGAAGATCCCAACGGTCAGGAGCACGTGATATATTATGCCAGTAAGAATCTCATTGATTCGGAAACCCGATACTTGAGTGTGGAGAAGTTAGCATTGGATATGGTCATTGCTATTCAAAAATTTCATCATTACATCCTACTTCGCACTACCACAGTACTTGTAGATCAGAACCCTATGTACTATATCCTGACTCATCAGGTCCTAGGGGAAAATATTCCCGTTGAACTGTCATCCTGCAAGAATTTGACCTTGAGTTTTCCAAGGCCACTTCAAAGAAATCCTTGGTCTTTGTAGAGCTGATGTGTGACCTTCCCTGTGATTTTATGGATACTAAGCCTAGTGATTCATTTCCAGATGAATTCCTATTCTTGATAAGCACAACAAACCCATGGTATGGATATTTAATCATTTATCTCCAAACTCAAATATTTCAGACCAATATAACCTATGACGATCGTCGCCATATCTTCCACCACACAAAATACTACCTTATATTAAATGATACATTGTAGAGACGTGGTATTAATTCCATTCTCTGATGATGCCTTACACATGAGGAGGATGAACAAGTCCTTCATGATTTCCACTCTCGAGCATGTGGCGGTCATCTTTCTGGGATGACTACGGCCCAGAAAATCCTTCACACTAGCTATTTCTAGCCTTCAATGTTCAAAGACTATCATGAGGCTATTCAGAAATGCCCACCCTGCCAACATTTCTATTAGAAAAATTGGACCCACCCTGATCCTTTACACCCCTTCATTGCAATTGGCCCTTTTTCCAAATGGGGAATTGACTTTATGCATTGTAATCCTACCTCAGTCGGGGGGCATGGTTACATCATCGTAGCCATTGATTATTTCATAAAATGGGATGAGGCTATGCCTATGTATACAAAGGATGGTAAGACTTTCACCCTCTTCTTATTTAATCATGTAATAGAGAGGTTTGGAGTCCCATAGTCTATTGTCACTGACCACGGATCACACTTCTAGAATTAGATGATGACCGAGTTAAATACCAAGTTGGGTTTTCTCCATGACAACTCAACACCTTACTATCCACATGCTAATGGTAAGGTTGAGGCCATTAACAAAGTTTTAAAAACTATGATGTGGAGGATGTTTGGAGATCATATATCCAACTGGAACCTGACTCTCTTCTCTGCACTATGGGATTACATGACTTCACTAAAAAAAACAACTGGTTTCATAATGTTCTAGTTATTTTACGGCCTAGAAGTTGTCCTTCCTATCCAATGCCAAATTCTGTCACTAAAACTTGCAGTAGAACTTCTACCAAACACTTCCACCAAGGAAGAGAGATTTCTATACCTAACTAATCTTAACAAAACTAGAAGAGATGCTGCCTTATATAATGAGGCACATAAGAAACGTGTCAAGGAACAGTATGACGAAACTATTTGGACTCACATTTTTAATGACGGTGACCTAGTTCTGACCTACAATCAGAAACATGATAAACTAGGTAAAGGGAAGTTCGAGTCAATGTAGTATGGTCCTTTTGTTGTCAACAAAGTTTTAGAGAAAGGAGCTTACGAGCTCGTGGATTATGATAGAATACCCTTCAGGAAACCTCACAATGGGTTTTACCTGAAGAGGTACTATGCTTAAATCATTTTTGTATGGTACCTTGTATATATGTATATTATTGGCTTTTAGTTTGTTGTGTCTTTATTCAGTATGGTTTTGATTTTAGTGTCCAAACTATTTATACCATGTTTGGTTATGTAGATCAGATGGATTTTTATGAATTCAGTAATGGTGCTTGTCGTCATACCCTGAACCTTGCTTCAGCTACTTGGGTTCTCTATTCCCCGGATCATGACTTGATTAGTTCAGGAGCGGTTTGTATTGGTACCACTACCAACAAAATAGCCAAGTATCAAGTAGTAATAGGTCTATTGACTGAGGCTGCATCTCAAGACATTCATGACTTGGTAGTGTTTATGGATTCACAACTAGTGGTTTGTAATCTAAACCATGTCTATACCATTAGAAACCCTGTACTTCTTCGTTTATTTCAGAGAGTGCATTTATTAGAGAGGTCATTCGAGTGTATCACTTATAGGCATATCCTTAAGTCAGAAAATACGGTTGCTGATTTGTTAGAAAACTACATCTTAGACTGGTATATTTCTCATTCATAACTTGCAAAAATAAACATGGTTCATTGTAAAATAAACTGTAAATGGCAGATTAAACTCATGAAACATATAAACATCGGTAATAATTTTGTATATATATAAAGTGTTTTTTTACAAAAATATGGTCAAGAGAACTAATGTGAAGCACTGTGGCTTTCAGGAAATACAAAATCATACAAAAACCCTAAAGCTAGGCAGTTTTCAGTAGTATAACATGCATCCCACCATATAGTGATTCTCATGATAGCACATGATGGCCTGTGCTACCCTTTGAAGCAGTCGGTTGAAGTGGCTTGGCACTCCTATAGTGTGTCTCTAAAACCTCATGGGGAGGTAATATATAGTTGCATCAAGAATGTCAAGTGTCAACTGCTCTAAGTTATCCTCCAACTTAGTAAGGTGGTCATCACCTCTGTGAACCAATTGTGCTCCAGCTCTTCTATCCATCGAAGAAGATCCTAGAGGCTGTGCACCACCAACATCTGCATGTAAAAGTTTTAAGTCTTGTTATTACACATAAAAAACATAAAATATAAAAACAAAAAAACATGATCACCATTTTAGGGTTTTTGCTTCTTACCAATATCCCCCCACTGAGCACTAGACTGTAGTGGTAGATCAAGGTCACCTTTGAAATCAGTACCTACATAGGCATAATCCTCTATCATGAGGATCTGGTCTCGCAGCCAACGAAATAAAGCGGCCTTGAATTTCACGTCGGCTCTTCCACCACCTGTATGAACCATTATTTCAACCCACCTTAGTATGCGCAGGTCTCTATCTATAAGCTCAGTGAAGATCACCTAGGGTCTCATGAGAGGCACCCTCTCAAAGAAGAAGCAAGCTAAAATGGACCCCAAACCAAACTGCTTTAGTTCTCCTTGCTGGAATTTTCTCAGATGGTCCATGAAGACAGGAAGAATTGCCTCTTCCTAGTTGAAAACTGTAGGATCCATAGCTTCCAGGGCATACAACATATGCACCCTAGATTCTTGATGAGGCCATTAGCTTCCATCTAGTCTCTGCATAATGAACAAGACTATGCGAAGTGCCATATCCACCACATCCCTAATAGGAATCTTCTTACCTGACATTTTTGTGTCAGGCTGACAATGACGATTAATCAGCTCCTGAGTAGTCACGTCCCCTCCTTGGGAATCAGTAAGAGAGATAGGGGCCCTTTTCTTCGACAACCCTATCAAGAAGGTCCTACCTCAAAGTATTTCACTTTTATGGTCAAAACATGAGGTCCTACCTCAAAGTATTGTTTCTTTGGGTTCCACATTTGTAGGATATATTCCAGCAAGCGAGGATGTGAAATCATGCTAGGGGTTCGGAAGAGCTTCAAAAGGCCACACCCCCATAGGGTACCCAAACAACTCGCATATCTTGTGGCAGAAAAATAATCTTCATCATGTTGCCTTTCTTTGCAGATAACCATTTTCTAATCAGGTAAACCTGCCAAAAATAATTTAAAATCCATTTAGAAGCATTCCTCATCATCAAATTTGCTTAATTTTTTTTTTGGCTGGCCCATTAGTTTTTTGAATCCCACGGCTTGCATCGCCTCTTCCTAGTTAAGACAGAGTGGTGCCACCTCCTATGTCGAACTGAAAAGGCACAGTTTCTGTCGAGCACCGCCTTTCCCGTAAGGGCTAGGAGTGGTGCCCACATTTCCCAATTTAGGTTTGGCCTATGAGCTCAAAAAACCATGAAAATTAAAAATTGCAAACCATGAAATGAAAGAGAATGGGTTTAGCTGTTACCTGAAACTAATTGTGTGAAAAATGAACAGTGGATGCTCATGTAATCTCTAGATGAAGTTTTGGCTCCAAACTACCCAAAATGCTCTAAAGGTTGGTAAATAGTGAAATGAGTTGTTTTTTACTATTTTACATAGCTTTTATAACCTATTTTTAGGGTTTTAAATGTTTTAAAATAATTTTTAATAAAAATACCATTTTATATAGTTTAGAAAATTAAATTTTCGGATGTTTTGGGAAACTAATGGTCATTTTCAAGTCTTGCATGGACAAAAATAAGCAGTAAAGTGTATGGGGAAGTTCGTTTTTGAATTTTTCCTACTTTTGAAAACAGAAAAGGTCCTTGAGCGTTCATTTTGATACTTCGATCATGCTCTCAAAACCCAATATCAACGTTTTGATTCTTTTTCTGATTCTTTTCAGACTCGTAAAACCCTTTATCGTGAAAAGAGACTAAATGGAGTCTCCTTTAAACTCTTTTCAGACTCCCTAAATATGAAAATATTGTCGAGTACTTGTATTCTTCATACTCATAAAAGTATTTGAAGAGTCCTATCTCTGACAATAGGTTATCTCCTTTTTTGTTTGGATAGACTATTTACGAAAAAGGAACACTCCATCCAATCATGAGTGGAAGAGTTCTCTTGGGTATTATTTTACACTTTTTCGGCCCCAGAGACTAAATCATACGAAAAAGGACCCTTTGGAGTCTTCTTTCGTCATCGTTTAGACTCTCTAAACGTGAACGATACCGAGTTAAATTTCATTGGTTTTGTTAAACTACTGAGAGACCCTTTTTTGGTAACGAACCCCTCCTTTCTCAGGTTCGTAAAACGTATGAGAATGGACTTGTCTTCGGATAAGCTACAATGAGTGTTTCTTACCCTCTTTGGACTCATAAAAATGAAAATAGGCACTCATCAATGATGATGAAGAAATTAAGGTAAAGGAATCAATTCATTTTTTTGTGAATAATATGGCAGTTTGTCGTCACCTTTGAACATGGAACTTTTCTGCATTTCATTTCGTCAATTTGGTAAATCAGCTTTGTCTCTAAGTTGATCCACTTTCATGAGTCATTTCACTCCTTTGATTCTTCCTAAGAATGCATTTTCCATTGTCGTATTGTGTTTCTCCTTGTCGAGTCAATGCTTCCAAGTCTTTTGTTGTGTCGCCCGATGTTCAAATTGAAGTTATAAGTTTACCTCTATAGTTAAAACAACCTTTGTGTCAGTCCTATGGTTACATTATCTACAACATTCTAGAGCCTTGTTCCAAGTTTCATGTCGTCGATGTGGGACTCATCATGGCCCTCCTTCGACGAGATTATTCCTATCGACCTCAGCTCATCATCTAGGAATTAGTCTTAGAAACAAGTTTAGTACCTTGAGATCTGTATGCCTCAATGACAGATTCTCTCTTTCTTGACATAGGTTCACATGATTGACCTTTGAATGAGAGATTCAATTGAGTGTTCAACATTAAAACATCTATTCAAACTTAGTAGATTGTACTAGGGTACCTTGGGAATCATTGAAATCAATGGTGATCTCCCTCGCACTTGTTAACGATTCACATCATTGACCGGTAATCAAGTGGTTTCTACCATGTTTGACTTCAAATCATTGTAATCACATGGATAGAATCGTACTTTGTAGAAGACAAGATGAAGACCCTGGGTATTTGTTAAAAAAACTCATAGCTTTCTCCCTAGGTTGCGATGGAGTATATTGTATGAAGTACCAGCATGGATCCACATTTTTATGGCCATGGCTATGCTCAAATTTGCATTTGTATGACATAGATCTACATTGTATTTATGGTAGCTATGTCCAAGTTTGAGTCCTCTATCACATGGATCTACATTGTATTCTAGTAGCTATTTTTATTTATATCTCTCATGGATCTTCCTTGTAATGGTATGCAGCCATGATGAAGACACATTTTCTCATTAGTCAAAAGTATCGATGTATTGCAGATGCCTGGTTAATGATATTCAATCAAGATGATTCTTTCCTTGAAGTGATAACTTGCTCTTTCAAAGATCTCACCTATCGTATCCCTCTAGCCTCATGCTTTGGGGGGCATTCTTTTATACCTAAATCTCGTCATTAGCATGTGATGAGATCCCAAACTTTAGTGTTGCCCTTAATCCCAAATTGTGAAGTCAAAACATTGGTCCAGACATCAAAATTGTATATCAAAATCCAACACTGCTTCTACCCTTTAGTAAAAAAGTGGTACCTTCTTCAGTACCGCCTGTAATATGTTGGAAGTAAGCAGTGGCACCTCCTTTACCCTTTAAGCAATGCATGGTTTTTCCTAAAACTACTTTGTCATGGTGAACAAGAAACGGTGCCCTTGGTAAAAAGTGAAAAAGAGAGGTTCTCACAAAGCTTCTAGAAAGAAGTCTTTGTGGCACCCTTATCCTTGATCACTAGGTCTAGTTGGGATCGAGATCCATCCTTTTAGGATCTCCTAGCCACCTCACCCACCAATTTCTCAACCATCTCTATCCATTCCAAGCCTATAAAAGCAGGTTCAATCACCATGGTTGATAAGAGAGTAATGTTATGTTGTTGCTTTTGTTATTCTAGCCTAAGTCAGTCAAGAAGAGCTTGAGGGAGCAAGTTGGAGCTGTTCGGCAGAATATGTTGGTTTTGTGAAGAAGCATATCAACACTAAGGCATAGGTTGTAAAATATTTCTTCATTTTATTAATGCAAATTTGGTTCCTTTCCCATATACTTGTTATGTTGTAATCTTGCATTTTATTGTCGGATTCCTAAGTCACTGGCATAGATCTATAGATGATGTTGTGGTATATTTGATCTCTTATGTGTTTGATGTGTTTATGTAGGTATTTCCTCGGAGATCTTTTGTCATAATAAAATAACCACATCACTCCATCAAATATTGCATTCCAGGTGTTTATATCTTCTAGGGAAAGTCTTCTAAGCTTGTCGTGAAGTATTTGTTCTGGATCTGAACCATTCAAACCAGAGGAACAACTTCTGTCCGCAGAAGGTGCAAAAATCCTAGAAACAATAGGTGAAACCCCAGAACCCCTAAACGGGTCTAGTGCTTCCACCTCATCCCATAAACTCCCAGTTGTTGAGAACCAGTTTTCCTCATTCTCCATATGGTTGCTGGAATAATCCACCAGGTCTCCAGTATCCATAGTCAAAAGGGCGCGGTAACAAACCACGGTAAAATTATCCCAGTGAAAGAAAAATGTCACTAAACCTCCAAGAAAGACCTCCTCTGGTACAAAATACCCCCCCCGTTTAATAGAAAACCACTGCAATCAATCCAACGACCCCTCTCCCGAGACAATGAGAGCCCTGGCTGCTAATAGGCATGCACCTACAACAAAAACCCTCACATGTACCTCATCATGCTGGAAACCCTAGCTGAAGCTCTAGAACGCCAATTCCTCAATGTTCAAATATCAATTTATTGCTCATATATTGAGAACATGTTATCTTAATATAATATATATTAAATATTTAATAGTATTTATTAACATATATAAAATACTATATATTTACATGCTCAAATATATTATTAATATATGATTGTTTTAAAATGGAGGATATAGGAATTTTTTTTATCCATAAGAAGATCAAGGTAGTATTTCTAACATTCTATACATAGGTGTGATGACTTTGCATCCATAGACAAGATTGACAAATCAATGGGGAGGCGCAAAATAGTAGGATTTTAACTAATGAGATGTAAAATACTCTTATTTACCGAATCTTCAACCGACTGCCGAAAGGGTCAAACAATAATGATTTTGGCCAAATGAAACATGAGCATGATAAGTGTGATAATATTAACACAATGGTATACGATTCAAGACATGATGATTCTTTTAATGATAAATGACCAATATCCGAGACACAACATTGAGTGTATTATCAAAATAACCAATTGAATCCATGAGGGGGTCTATAATATACTAAATTTTAACACTTGAGAGGGGTTCCTGAATCCATCTACGGTGTTAAAATTTAGTAAATTATACAAATTTATTGTCAAAATTGTAATTTCCCATTGTCGGAGTGGCACAACTTAAAATGACCAATTGTTATGTATGTGGTCATTTTTAGTTTAAATCTGATCCTGTGACCAAATTGGTTATTTATATTGGTCATTTTTAGTTTAGTTCTTATCCCATGACAAAATTGGTCATTTATCTTAGTAATTTATAGTTAGCTCACTTAAAAAAATTTGATTTTGGTCATTTATCCCTTGAAAAAACCACAGTTGTAGTAGGGATTTCTCACTTGATACAAGCAGGAACAACTCCCTTCCGTCTATAGGACAGAAGAGTAGGGTTCTTGTGAGGATGGAATGAAAAATAAAGAAAACTTGCAAACATAGATTAGGGCCAAGCTGTAGGAACCTTGGAAGAAACTGTTAGAAAACAAAGAAGCTGCAAGCAATCAATGGAAACCTGCAACAAAACATTAGCAATAAACCTGCATGCAAAAGATATTAGAAAACTACAATAACAATGACAGAAAACATAAGTATACCTTCTATGGGTGGAAATCAGCCACCATGCCCTAGCCTTGGGAGCACCTCTCAATGGAATGGGGGCTTTGGCTCAATGGAGAAATGGAAGAGAGGGAGGGTGAATGGCTTGAGAGGTAAATGGTCTCAAGGCACTCACGCGGGAAGCATAACAATAGGGAGAGGAGTGTTTTGAGAGTGATCCCCACCCCTCTATTTATACTTTTTCTCAATATTTTTAGGGTTTTAAGTCCTTGGTTAGGAATTTAGCCCCTTTCGCCCAATTCTTAGCTCCTTTGAGGGGTTTTAGCCCCTTTTTGGAGGTTTATCCCTTATGAGAGCTATTTTGGCTCTTTTTAGGGGTTTTTAAGCCCTTTTTCATATTTTTGAGCCTTTCTGAGGGTGTGGGGGTCAAATGAGGGTCGTGCATGGATGTGCTTAGGTGGTGTAGGTCATGTAGAGATCATTGGGGGATTTTTTGGGTTAACATATTGCTCCTTGATGTGTTAGGGAAAGAGCTCATCGTATGGTCGATGAACATCATAGGATTTCCTGGGGAGAGGTGGTGCTTCCGAGGCTGGGGCATGGTGGATTTTGGTTTTTGTATTAATATGGTTCCCATAAATGGTTGTGATACAAATAATGTGTGACATGTATATGGACGAGGTAGGAATCCCCATGCTCGTAATGATGTCAAATGAATAATGTGATCTAAGCTCTTCAATGCAAGAGCCGATCATGTACAACTAATGATACATAGTGGTTGCCTCAAGAAGAGGCTGAATACAATACTGATCTGAAGAACTGATACATTGGAACCATGGAATTCTCATGGAATGCTATATCTTCATGACTGATGGTCTACTGGATATGGAATGGTACATAGCTATAGGGACCTACTGATGGAGAATCAATGTCTCTATGGTACAAATATGCTTCATCAATCATAAATCTATATAGAAGCACTATTGGGGCTTCTGAACACTGTCTCCAACGCAACCCAAAAATCACAAGGGACATGAACTTGTTGGGGTCCCTCAAACAGACTCATAAATTTGCTGGAGTCAGGTGACATCTGGGGTCTTCAACCAAATACTACACGAACCATTACCCTGTACAAATCTCAATGGTGTGATGATGTAGCTAGAGTCGAGCACGTGAGAAACAACCATCTTGAGAGGCACTAAGGACTCCTCTCAAGTGGTCCAAGGAAACCATCAACGAGGTTAATGAAACTAGGATACAGGGACCTCTGGGTCTATCCTCTGGAATACATGTGTTTTCATTGACAGAGGGAGACCTGCAACTGGTCAAGGCAATGGTGTTTCCTTGACTAGAAGCATGAAGGAGATAACCAAAATATGCAAGACAATCTAAGGACTAACCCACTGAATGGGGGGGGGGGAGGAGTTTGAACAGGGGCAGGGAATCATGGTGGACTCAAACTTCCTTTGCTCGGAGTATGACAGCAGGGTGGACCAGGAAACAAATGAAACTGACTTGTGGGAAAGGGATCATAGCTGTAATACTTGGAATGTCACTGAGATGGGAAATACTTGGGGTAGGTAGATACTTCTGGTATTGATGAGATCCAAGGAAGACACATTGCAGAGTACTCTGAGCAAAGGAGACCCAAAGTGGGAATTCTATCAAATTGTTAGACATCATTGTGGTACAATCTCGTGGATTTTTAGTGATCCCAAGAAAGTAAATGATCGATGGTGCTTTCAATTTTAGAGTGTCTGAAAGCATGAAGAAGACTCCACTAAGGGCTCTTTTTCGTTGATAGTCTCTTGTTCCTGAAAAAGGTTAAAAGTGTACATAAGAGAGCTCGCCCATCCTTTAGGGGATGAGAGACTTCTTTACCATTGGTAGTCCAATTAGGTCGGAAAAGGTTAAGCCTATACTGACTGGACAGTCATTCAGATACTTTTACGGGCATCAACGAAACCAAGTTTGCTTGGGAATATTTTCTAGATGAGAAGGATGGAAAAGAGATTAACGAAAACCCATGGTGAGGTTTTTCGTAGAGTTCAGCCCCTCTACCCGAGAGAGCATAAAAGGATGCAGAGGGGAATGGTCTTGGCTTGAATGTGCCAAGTTACTCCTTTTAATTTGATGGTATACATAGTCCGCAAAAGGAGATAAACGAGACGATGTACACGCCCTTTCCTAGATTTTAACGAGTGGGGAAAGAAAGCAGCCGCGCTCGAGAATCTTTTCATTATTTTAGGAGTTAGAAAAGAGATTAAAAGAAACTCCAGTATGGTCAACCGATCGAGGAGGCACTGATGGTGCCCCTATGTCAAGATAGTGGATAGTGGTCCAAAGGTCATCCATGTACTATGGATGGAGCAGGTGGCTCTTAGACATACCAATACATGCATGAGATAGATCACGATAGAGGCACGCAAACCAAAGTATATCTCAGAGAGAGGTCAAGAGAGCCGTGTGTGAGTTGTGGTGGACGAACTTGAATACATGTGATGTGAGTGCAAGTACAGAGGTATTTATGTGCTGAATGCATGCAAAATAAATGATCTTCCTTCCGGGCAGTGGCCCAGAGACCCGCATAAGGTGCAGTGGACAGATTTGACAGCTATATACTGAAGTGAAAAGATTTTCCTTCCAAGGAGATGGTCTAGGAACACGAATGAGTGGCAGTAGGAAAGTGTGATGCAAGTACAGGTCTGAAGACACTTGTATCACAATGATTGGATCATAACCTAAGGTAACTTCCGGGAAGTGGTCTTGAAAATTACATATTAAACATGAGACGATGGTCTCATTAGAAGATAAAAATTTGAGCTCAGAGGTGTGAGGGGTGTCTCAAACAGGCTCTAGGTGACGTTGAACTAGCAGCTCATGGTGCTGCCCTTGAATGGGGGTTTTTGAATTGTGGTAAAAATGTTGTAAAAAAAATGGAAAAACTATGCTATAAGGGACTCATAGTGGTGGTATCAGGCATAGAATCTCTTGAGGTAGAGCCTGTTGTGAGGCTTCTTTAAGAGGTGACTGTCTAATTCAGGGAAGAGGTATTCCCCCTTGCTGAGAAAAAGGTCATTGGTAAGGAAGGGTGATGAAATCTAGTCTTTTATGGGAAGAACCAATTCCACACTATGGTTTAAAGGGAATAGAGTAAAACTATAGGTGGTCTTACAGATCTCTCTGTCATTGCGTAAGTGGTGTTGAGATAGATTAGGTGGATCTTCCATAGCTGAAGAGATGGAAGGGAAACTGGTGCTAGAGATCATGTAAATGGTATTGGTTGTGGCTTTGGTGGCATTGCCCCCAATATCTGTTGGAGGAAGAGGGGCAGGCCTAGAGATAGGAAGAGTCTTTGATTGACCCAGAGGTAGGTACAACATCATCTCAATTAGCTGGACAAGATTTAACACATCTTGGGGCCGCAGAGGTAGAATACATGGCTCAAGGTACCACACATGAACTCCCAGTGTGAAATCCTATAAATTGCGGGTTTCCAAGACAAACTTACTAACGATCCTGGATGGTAGGAAAAGGAAAAGGATCGTGTTGTGTTGGAATGAACCCTAAGGTTTCCCTGGTAACCAATGTTGGGGTTATGACTGAGTTTGTGAATGTGGATGGGGTTGCGGATGTGGATAGAGCTGTGGTTGTAGATGGAGTTATGACTGTGGTTGGTGCTGCGGCTATGGTTGGTGTTGCGGCTATGTTTGGCACTGCGGCTATAGTTGGGGTTGCGGCTGCTATTGGGGCTACGGTTGTGGTTGATGTTTAGGTGCAGCAGTGCTGGATGAGAGCATGCACAAATACACAGTCTCATTTGGTGTCGACAGTGGTATTGGAAAACAACCCAAGGCCCACATTATGGTATTGGCAAACAACCCAAGGCCCACATTCAAGAATGGGGAGGCTGGTATGTTTTCAACCATGGTGTTGAACACAGGGATAACATTGGCGGGTGTGGTTATCCCTTGCAGATCAATGGTGTTGATCGTAGGATAACATTGGCTAGTGTAGTTAGCCCTTGTGGGTCATGATAAGTTAGTTGGTCAACAGTCATGATTTTCCCTTCGTGAGGGAACATCATGAGATGGAAAATAGTTGATGCTACGACTCTCATGGCGTACATATAACTTCTTCCAAGGATAAGTTTATAGTCCAACTAAACATTGAAAACCTCTATGTCAATCAATACTATTTTCCTGGCTAATGTGATGGGAACATGTGGGAGGATACCTTGGGCTTTAGTAGGGTGGCCGTCATAAGCCTATAGAGAGGATGGTTGTAGAATTGGGGATCCAAGATTTTTCTAAACTAAGGTAGACATAACACATGTAGATGCCCCCTCGTCTACTATACACCGATGCACGACCAAATTCCAGATGGATACCAGGATTTGGAAGGCAATGGTTGATGGCATCCATGGTTCTCCATTCTCCATGTCGAACGTGATCAAATTGGATTTGGAGGGGTTTATAGTACCGAGGGCAGCTAGTGAGGCCTTTCGTTGCATTGGGAAATTTTTCAGTACCTCGAGAGCGGACATGGTCATAGGTGTTTGGGCCAAATCATCCATGATGTTGTAGCTTACAGCAGCTCTAGCTGTGAAGTTGTTGGAAACCCACCGTATGGGGTGCAGAGGAAAAGAGGCTAAATGAAGAGGTGCTTTTGTTGTTTTGGACATAGATGCTACTGATGTATCAGTGGGTTTAGTGTTAGTTCCATACTAATTTTTTCTGGTCTATAAATTGACCTCTTCAGTTGTCACAGCTAACAGGTGGTGAACACCTGTTTATATTGTCGGAGGTGCCCCCGGGGCGTTGGGATTGGGATGGAGAGTAGGTGCAATTGATACCAGTCCTTAGACTGGCAATGGGTTTTGGAGGACTATGGGTGGAGGCCCTGGTGGTGAAGGGTTGGGTTGAGCTGGGGTGTCCATATCGGTAGCATGTTGAACCTAGTTGTGGATGACCTACTTAGCATGACCCATAAATGGGAATTCATGTGTATAGTGACCGTAGACCTCACACAACTTGCATGGCTGATTTGTGAACAATGAGGCGTTATGTCTAGGTGCATTTGGTTGTTAATGGTTTTGGGCTGGCTAGTTTTCCCTAACATTGTTGGGAGTACTTGGTTTTTGACCACCTCCCTGCGTTGATTGTTTCCTTGGTTTCGGGCTCGGTTATTTCTGGCTTTCCCTTGTTGGTTATTAGGGGCTCGCTGGTTGGGATGGTTTTGCTGTGCAAACACCTGTCCTAAAGGTGCTGGAAGAGTGGGGGTGGGGGCTTGAGTGGCTTGCACGCGTGGTGCATAGTAGACTTGGGGGGTTGTAGGTGCCACAAATGTGGTAATTTATCCCACATATTGTTGTGTCACCAAGCTAAAGACTGGGCCTGCTGCTGCGACACAGGTTGTCCATAAGAAGTGGTGGCTCTAAACTAGGAAATCATTCTTGCATAATACAGAGTTTTGTTTGGATAGGAAACATTGAGGGTGTTTCTTGGCTATGGTGGCATTGCAGGTGGTGTCAAGCGATGCTGTGGTTGGTAGGAGATAGAACCTATGATGCCATATGCGGCATGGGATGCCCTCGATGCATCCCAGTAGGAGGTTCCTGCACGAGGAGCATTTGGAATGACCATCTAGAGATATCCAGACTGTGCATAGATGAGGTCAAACTATTGGGCCTTCAAGATGTCCTCTTCCTCTATTTGGGGTCATTCAGAGGCGTCATCCATGGCTATAGGTGGCAACAAGGTTTTCAAGAACCAATCCAGAAAGATCATGTCATCAAGCTTGATCTTGCACATGCTACAATGTTGCCTCCACTAGTGGATGTGGTCGGTGATGTGGGTTGTAGTCTTTTGGCAGCAAGATAGCAAGATTTCCTCTCCTTCATCATATTTGATGGGGAGCTAAAAATATTGCAGGAACATAAAGGACAAGGAGTTGAAGTTTGGGTACTTGGCTTATGGTAGCTCAATGTACCACTCGGCTGTAGAACCTATGAGGGTGTGTTGGAACAGTGTGAGTTTGATTGAATCATCTACGATGCTATTTGAGGAGCACCATAGGTGAAATGTAATGATATGGTTTTGGGGGTATTCCCCTGCCTTCCCTTCAAACTCGGGGATGTCTGAGGGGAGTTTGGTTGGAATGGGAGGCCAAAATGTTTGATGGCAATTGCAGTCATTTGTTGACCTAGCCAAGTCTGGCAGGTTGAGGTGTGCCATGAAAGGAAGGTTTCACCCAAGGTTGATGTGTGATGGAGAGGTGATAGTGGTGGGGTTTGTAGGAATATGATGTACCTTCGTGACTGGGAGTATGTGTGGCACAATTATGGATGGGACACTGCCCCCATGTATGATAGGACGTAGAGTATAGGTGGAAGGGCCACTTCCCCCATGTATGATAGGAGGGACACTATAGGTGGAAGGGCCACTGCCCCAAGGCATGCCAAGTGGGACAATGTGACTTGAAGGGACATTGCCCCCAAGCATGATAGGTGGGGAAGTTTGACAGGTCAGTATGGGTGGTGGTAGCTAACTTATAACTGTTTGCATGAAAATGATAGGGCCACCAATAGGGGTGTTGTTGGTGGTGTGGGGTATGGATGTGGGTCCATTGCCAATCACCAAGCTGAAAAAGGGATCCAGGTTTACACCAGCCATGGGACTAGATGGTGCAGTGTGTAGATATGTCTCAGATTGGTATGATTCTGAGTCTGAATCAGAGGTTGTGTGGCCTTCTGATGGTGTAAAGGGTCGTCAATAATGGTATTGACGGTGTTGGTTCAAGGACCTAAACTGTGGTGGATCACCTCTTAGGCGTGAGGAAGAGCGTGGGGGATCAATTGTGTCTTGTTGGTATGTCAGGTGGTGAAATCAGGTGGTGATGTTCTGGACCCCGGTTTCAATGGCTTCCTATTGGCTTTCAAGTGACTTCTAGGAGACATCGCTTGGATTTTTCCTCATAGGAGTACTAGTCAATCGGTGGGGGTCGTTGCCCGTTTTGCTTGGGAATTCCTCTCAGCAGCCAGCTACTTTGGGGTTCCCATGGTACTCCTCACAATGATTTTTTGGGCTGAGCCCAAGTACTTCCCATGGTTCTAGCGGTCAGGGGCTTATGTCCTCAAGGACTGTAAGTGTGTGAATTAGTGTAAATTATAAATTTTAATGGCTAGCTCAGCATCATGAACTGAGTTTGGCTATTTTATGTGGTATGGTTTGTGTGCATGTCCATTGTATTTCTATTATACTTGGTGGTTGCTTATATGGTTTATGAACATTTCGCATAGATTGTTTGGTTTATTGCAGAATTCATAAATTTGGTAAATTGTTGATGAAAGTAGTATATTGTAAACATAAAATTAAACACATGCCATACCTGAATCTGAACTACGGTATCCTGACTAGGTGACTGCCTTACACCTGTATTTCTCTTCAACCAGGAAAGAGTGTTGGGATATCAACAAAATGGGACTAAGCCCATCTGTAAATCCTCAGGTCACTCTTCGAGTGCAAGGTCAATCAACAAGGAGGACACAAACACCATGAAACCCCCAATAGTCTCCACCCCCTCTACCTTCCAAGTCACCCCTTTTTAGTGGTTTTGAAAAATTATAGATGAAGTGCCTATTACTATATGAGCTTCACCCTTTGTCTTATCCCAGAATACCCCGAAGGGTGATGACTGGGTAGAGGAGGAAGGGCTAGGCAAGATATCAATTTCCAATTAAAAGCAGAAACTTAACCTATAGTAATTTTGTTCAATATTTAATACGATTCTTTAAACCATTAACCATTTGATTTAACAGTGATTTACACAGATTGAAATGAAATAAACATAGATTGATGGACATAGACAGATGAGTCGCACTGACAGTCCAAATAACTTTAAAAATCTGAATCTGAGAGACAGATCGCTCTTTTTGGGGGAAATGTGGTGAGGGGGTCGCTCAGAAACTGGAGACAGGAGCGATCTACTTTCTGGGAGGAAGTCACACCTTTTATCCCAATAAGAGCAACCTGGTCCGAAAGATAAAAAAAAATTTAAGCCTGAGCCAGGATCGGCCAACAGTAACCTGTACTGTGGCCGAATGGGCTCAGTTTGGCCTTAAGGAGGCTTGAATATGAATTACAATGAATAAAAGACATATCTAATCTACATTTGAAAGAAAACTAAACTAGGGAAAATAAAAACTAAAACACATAAATTAAATCTAGGGATCCTGTGGGATCGACCTGGTATGGTCACCGGTTCTGTAGTAGGGATTTATCCCTTGCTATAAGCAGGAACTATTATCTCCCAAATAAAATAAATTTATTTTTGATAAGTATGAAGAATTTAAATGATGCAATCAATGATATGAATATCACTAACAGTTTTGAAGACATCTATTTTTTATGCAAATTTCACAAAATTGTGGTTTCGGTGGCTTGGGCGAGGATCAAAACATCTCATTAGCCACCGAAAGACAGAAGATAAATGGCAAGTGGAAGACCCCTTTGGCAGTTAGGGATATTTATAAACTTTTTACTGCCATTGGAACATTTTTAGACAGTGATCGGAGGTGTAGTACTCTATTTTTCTGCCATTTCGGAGAGGATAGCGGCTAAAGGTTCCACCACTAGGGAGAATATAGCGGTTAAAAGTTTCGATGGTGAGAAGGTTTGGAGTTCTGATCACCGATGTTGCAGAGCCGCAACGGCGGGAGAAAGATAGACTGTGGGTTTCGTGACCAAAGGAAAACTGCGACGATCAAAGGTTCAAGGGACTAATGATCGGTGAGCTAGTCTACTAAAGAGCCGCAACAACAGAAATCTAATTGACTACAACTTCCGATCGATGACAAGAAACTTTCTGACAGAAGAAATTCATCAGCGGTTGTAAGAACTAAGAACAACGGAGTGGCAAGCTAGTTATCTACGGAGCCGCAACAGTGCAAGAAAGACAGACTATGGGTTCCGCGAGCAAATGAAAAATTCGGCATCAAAAATTAAAAGCACTAACTGGTGGAAAAATAGTCCACTGCAGAGCCACAACTGCGGAAGACAAAAAGACAAGGTTTCCGCAACCAAAGGAAAATTGCGGCGATCAGAGGTTCAAGGGACTAATGATCGGTGAGCTAGTCTATTAAAGAGCCACAAAGGTGGAAATATAATTGAATACGGCTTTCGATCGATGACAAGAAACTTTTCGATAGAATAAATTCGTCGGAGGTAAAAAGAACTAAGAAGAATGGAGCAGCAAGCTAGTTCTCCGCGGAGCTGGAACTACGGAAGGAAGAAATAATATGGGTTCCATGAACAGACGAAAAATTTCGGCATCGAAACTTGGAATCACTAGTCATCGGCAAGATAGTTAAATGGGGAGCTGCAACGACGGGAAAAAAAATGAATACAGGCCAACAAAGTTCACAAAGTGTAAAAATGAAAGATCATCAGTGATCAAAGGTTCAAGGAACTAAAGATTGGCAAGCTAGTCCTCTAGAGAGCCAAAACTGTGGAAGACAAACAGATAAGGCCTCCGATAAATTAATAGAAAAGCTTTCGATAGTGTAACAGGAAATCGTCGGTGACCAGAGGAATAAAATACTAATCATCAGAGAGTTTAGAACCAAGCAACTCCGTGGCGATCGGCAGAACTACAGACTAGTTGTCAGCATAATACTCCATTAAGGAGCCGCAAGTGCGGCAAACATTCAGACTTGGGGCGTCGATGGCACAGAATACAAAGCTTCCAATCAGCGCCATGGCAGTAAACTACAGAAATATTGAGGCCTAAGGAGCCGCGACTACGGCAGTAGTCAAGCTTGGAGCTCCAATGTGATAGAAGAAAAGGATTCTGATCTGCGACTGCACTAGGATAAGTATACCACCACCTTCTCAGCAAATATCCTCATCAGTGCTACCTTCCACCTCCATCTCCATACCCATTTCTAATATGGCTACCCCTCAATTGTCCAAGATGGAGAGGATCCTAGTAGCTAGGTATGCACCCCTAGTTTTTCCAAATCCTCTTGTAGCCATGCCTACCGGGGATTACCTCAAGTATATATCTAAGTTTACAGGGGAAGGGGATATCACTGCTGAAGAAAATCTAGAGGCTTTTTATAGCTATGCTGAAAATATAAATATAGAACAAGAAGATGTATGGACCAGAGTCTTTGTGCAAAGCCTAGATGGCCAGGCTATAAAGTGGTTTAAGGAACTTTCTGCTAGGTCAGTGGCAGTCATAGAGGCCCTAGATGATGTTTTCCTAAAGCATTGGGGAGAGAAGAGAGACCACCTCTACTACATCACAGATTTCAGCAACCTGAGAAGAGAAAATGGTGAGTCTGTCTCCAACTTTACCAAAATATTCAACAACATGTACAGCAAGATCCCTACTAAGATTAAGCCCACCAGTACCTCAGCTATGATAACTTATGTGAATGTTTTTGACTCTGACTTCTACCTACTTCTCAGAGAAAGGAGGTCTACCTCCTTATCACCTATGCAGGATGCTGCCCTAGAGGTAGAGTTAAACATTCTGGCATCTTAGAAGGTCAAAGGGAAGGTAGATAGGAGAAAGCAGCCAGCAGACTATAGTGGAGCTTCGACATCAGAGAACAAGATTGAAAAAATGAACAAATTCTTAGATAACCTGACTACAGAAATGTCAAAATTGAAGGACCAAGGACATATTCCAGTGAGGGGTAAGGGGCCAAGTGACTTTGCTCCTCGAAACCCAAATTTTGTTCCTTATAGAAGAGGAAAACCCCCTGTTTAGATTCTCAGAAGGGAGAGAAATCAAGGGGAAGACCAGAGGATAAGAGCTCCATTTCAAAATGTTGTATTAGAAGAAGAGCCTAAATTCATTGAAGACGAAGGAGAAGCTGAAGACAATATCCACTACATGGAGGATGAGGTGGACTATTCTTTTCTAACCCAAGCAGAATATGAAGAAGCCCTGATTGATGAGCAGGTCACTGAAGAGGCTGTCTATTAGGCTGATAGTCAGGAAGGTTACCAACTGAGGTCTAGGTTAGTTTCTCCCCTCAAGAAGAATGCTGCACTTGTCAAGTAGCCTATTGCACCTGCTAGAAAAGTTGTTGTTTTACCAAATAAAGTAGTTGTTACATCCAAAGCATTGCATAAACCAGCACCTTCAGCCACACCTGATCAAGTCCAACTCAAACATATAGCTCATGAGGTAAGGCTTCCAGATAGGCTACATTATTCCTTCAACCTTGAGTCTGAAATTCAAAAATTGAAAATCCCTTTCCCTTTAATTGAGTTAATGAAGAATGATGCATTTAAAACCTCCATTCTGAATTCCCTTCAGCCCAAGGTGCACATTGACACTGACTTTGTGAACCTACAAGATGACAAGCCTATTGTAACCCTGGGCCCCATGATTGAAGACCTAAAGGACTCTTTCCCACCATTCTATATATTCTTGAACATCCATGATAAAATCCTCCATAACTGTTTGCTAGATTCAGGAGCCACTCATAACTTAATTCCAAAGGCTATGATGGATGAGATCGGCCTCTTCATTACCAATCCCTACCATGATTTATTCTCCTTTGACTCTAGGAAGGTCAAGTGCTTGGGCCTCATCAAAGACCTCACTGTAAAATTAACTTAGCTGCCTTCGAAAAGCATAATGATGGACATTGTAGTGGCTGATATTCCCCCAAAATTCGGCATTTTTCTATCCCGTTCATGGAGAAAAATATTGGGCGGCACCCTTCAGATGGATATCACATACACCACCATTCCCATGTTTGGAGGAGAAACTAAGAGACTATACAGGGAAAATCAACTAGCGTACATTATAAGCAAGGAGATTCGCTCAGTAAATCACCCCATTTACACTGTGGACACCGATTTTGGATCTTGCATCTTGCAAATAGATAATAATCAACATACATCAATTCATCTCACCGATCCCACCCATTCGCATCCCGAAGAAGTCACAACAACGATCTAGACCATGTATTTCGATGGGGCAAGCACTCAAAACTCAGTAGGCATAGGGGTCATGTTGATCTCCCCATCTAAGGAGAACATTCACCTATCATATAAGCTTGATTTCAAAACCACGAACAACATACCAGAATATGAAGCCTTGCTACTGGGAGTTAAAGCGGCCAAGGAGATGGGGATCATGTGCATGAAGATTTTTGGGGACATAGACCTCATCATACAGTAGGTCAACAACACTTTTCAGATGAAAAATATCAGACTGAAGGCCTACAGAGACGAGGTATGGAAACTCAGAGACTCACTTATGTTTTTTAAACTGTCATATATTCCTAGAGATTTGAATCACCTGGCTGATTCGTTGGCTATCTCCGCAAGTCTGTTTGTTCCTCCTTTACCCACTAGGCTCAGCTATGATGTTCAGGTCAAGTACAAACCCTCTCCGCCAGACAATGTAAAATTTTGGAGGGTTTTTGAAAATGATGGGGAGCTTAGTAAATTCCTTCAGTTAGTGGATGAATTCTCTGACATACACATAGACCAGGAAAACGTTAACCTGGAGGAATCCAAGAAACTCAAGCTAAAAGATAAAGTGACTAAGCACGATATCGTCCAGTTGCCCAACAACCACATACCCCGAGGTCTAGTACCACTAGAAGAATTGTTTGATCATAATGATGTCCCTTTCAAGCCTTCTAAAAGGGAGCTAGATCCTTCTATCCAAGAGCACAACATAGGTAGCCAGAGCCATCCAAAGCTGATAAATCTATCCACTAGGCTGACTGCTGAATAGAAGTCTGAATATTGCATCTTGATAAAAGAGTTTGCGGATGTCTTTGCATGGGAGTATAGTGACCTAAAAATGTATGACACCAACATCATCCAGCACAGGATTCCTTTGGATAAGGACACCATTCCTTTCAAACAGAAGCTAAGACCCATCAACCCTCTTCTATTACCAGTGATTGAGAAAGAGATCCACAAACTCCTCAAAGCCAAGATCATAATCCCCATTAGGTATTCCCAGTGGATTGCAAATATAGTAGTGGTAAGAAAGAAAAATGGAGAAATCAGGTTGTGTGTAGATTTTATAAACCTGAACAAATGTTCCAAAAAAGACAACTATCCACTGCCCAATATGGAACATCCACTGCAGAGAGTCTTAGGGTCTAGGGCCATGTCCTTCCTTGATGGCTTCTCTGGATACAACCAAGTGGCTGTGCACCCAGACGACCAAGAGAAGACTGCCTCTACCACCCCCTGGGGCACCTTCATGTATGATAAAATGCCATTTGGGCTAGTGAATGCTGGGGATACTTTTCAAAGAGCTATGGACCTAGATTTTGTAGGGATAAAAGATAAATATGTCCTGATATATTTGGATGACTTAACAGTATACTCTCACAACCATCATGACCACTTGCAGCATTTGAGAAAGGTATTTCTGAAGTGCAGAAGGTATGGAATATCACTGAACCCCAAGAAGTCCCAGTTTGCACTCAATGAAGGAAATCTCCCAGGCCACATTGTCTCAGTTGAAGGTGTAAATATTGATCCAGTAAGAGTGGAGGCAATTCACCAGCTGTCAATACCAAGGTCAAAAAGAGACATTCATTCCTTTTTAGGAAAGATAAAATTTGTTAGGAGATTTATTCCAAATTTCTCCAAGCTGGTAAAGCATATAAGAGTCATGCTAAAAAAGGATGCAGAAATCAAGTGGAACGACCAGGAAAGAAATTATTTTGAAGACATTAAGAAAGCCATCATGGAGGCCCCAATCCTGATCAGTCCCGACTACACCAAGGGTTTTTACATTTTCTCTTTTGCATCTTATGACACAGTGGCAGCTGCATTATTACAAAAGAATGATGAAAGACTTGATCATCCAATTTCTTTCTTCAGCAGAACCCTGAGAGATGCTGAGCTGAAGTATGACCCAATTGAGAAGCAGGCTTATGCCCTCATAAAATCTTTGAAGAACTTCAGAATCTACATTCTCCATGCAAAGGTCATTGCGTATGTCCCTTCAGCTACTGTGAAGGATGTTTTGACTCAGCCTAACATTGATGAGAAGAGAGCTAAGTCAATTTCCAAACTCATTGAGTTCGATGTAGAGGTGAAACCCACCAAGTTGGTAAAAGGATTAAGTCTATCCAAACTCATGGCCAAAGAAAACTGTGAACTACGGGGAATGAATTTCACATAAGTCAGGTCAGCAAAGGTGTAGACTATGGTGGTAGCTAAAACAGATGAAAATCAAGATCAGAATAATAGTCCAGTAGTAGCTGAGAACATATCTTCATGTGAGTGGTACTTAGGTATGATTCAATTTTTGCTAAAATTAGAAGTTTCTCCTGATCTTACTCCTAACCAAGCACGAGCTCTTAAATTGAAATCTGTTAAGTTTTTCATAATTGACAAAATGCTGTACTGGAGGGATCAGTCTAGGATTTTGTTAAGGTGTCTAGATAAAGGTGAAGCAGAATAAGTCATGCATCACTTTCATTCTAGTACATGTGGAGGCCACCAATACTGGAAAACCATAGCCCATAGGATATTAAAAGAAGGGTACTATTGGCCAGTCCTTTTCGCTGATGTATGGACTTTTATAAGGGCCTGTGACCAATGTCAAAGATTTGAAGGGAAGCAACAGCTCAAATCCTTGCCCCTTAGGCCTATTACAGTGAATGGGCCTTTACAACAATGGGGTCTGGATTTCATAGGTGAAATAAATCCATCTTCCAGTGGATAGCATAAATGGATCTTAGTAGCCACTAACTACTTTACCAAATGGATAGAAGCAATACCCACCAAAAATGCCACTCAGCAAGTCATCATGAGATTCTTATATGAGAACATCTTCAGCAGGTTTGGTTTCCTAGTAAGGTTAGTAATTGATAATGCACAAGCCTTTAAATTTGGGGTATTGGTTAAATTGTGTGAATCAATGGGATTCAACTGGTACACTCCACATCATATTACCCACAAGCCAATGGCCTGGCTGAGTCATCCAACAAAATCTTAGTTCGGATCATTAGGAAATTGCTAGAGACAAATCAGAAAAGTTGGGATTCAAAGCTTAAGTTTGCCTTATGGGCTGATAGGGTGAAAGATAAAATATCCATCGGGACTTCTCCTTTCAAACTAGTTTATGGCACTGAGGCCATCTTTCCTATCTAGCTCACCCTTCCAGTGGAAAAGTTATTTCAGGAAGAGGAAGATGAACCAAATGATATGATGAGAAGGATGATGGATTTGGTGGAGTTACAGCAGATCAAGGAGCAAGTTGCAGGAAAATCAGAGGCTCATCAATAGAGGATAAAGGGCGTGTTTGACAAAAGAGAAAAGGTAGACAACTTCCAGGTCAGGGAGTGGGTCCTCAAGTGGGATGCTGTCAGACAGGACAAGGGGAAACATGGAAAATTTGACTCTTTATGGATTGGCCCTTTTGTTATAGACCAAGTATATAAGAATAACACCTTCAAATTGCATAATCTGGAAGGTGAAGAGGTATTCGATGGCCCAGTAAATGGGCGGTTCCTAAAACTCTATTTTATTTGAGGATATGAGGCCTTATAATTGTAAATTAGTATATTGTAGGTTGTTTTTGCTTTCAGAATAAGACTCCATGCCGAATGGAACAATAGAGAATAGTGTTAAGTTACTTAGTTGCTTTTAGGGAAAGGCATTTTGGTCTGGGGTTCTTGGGACCTCACAAGGAGGTTCCCATCCCCGAGTAGGAGCCAGATGTTATCTCCCAAACAAAATAAATTTATTTTTGATAAGTATGAATAATTTAAATGATGCAATGAAGGATATGAATATCACTAACAGTTTTGAAGACCTCTATTTTTTATGCAAATTTCACAAAGTTGTGGTTTCTGTGGCTTGGGCGAGGATTAGAACATCTCATTAGCCACCAAAAGATGGAAGATAAATGGCAAGTGGAAGACCCCTTCGGTAGTTAGGCATATTGCTAAACTTTTTACTACCATCGAAACATTTTTAGATAGTGATCGGAGGTGTAGTCCTCTATTTTTCTGCCACTGCGGAGAGGATAGTGGCTAAAGGTTCCGCCACTGGGGAGAATATAGCGGTTAAAAGTTTCGATGGTGAGAAGGTTTGGAGTTCTGATCGTCGATGTTGCAGAGTCTTAGTTCACTGCAGAGCCGCAATGGTGGAAGAAAGACAGACTATGGGTTCCGCGACCAAAGGAAAACTGCGACGATCGGAGGTTGAAGGGACTAACGATCGGCGAGCTAGTCTACTAAAGAGCCGCAATGGTAGAAATCTAATTGACTACGACTTCTGATTGATGACAATAAATTTTTTGATATAATAAATTCATTGGTGGTTGGAAGAAATAATAACAACGAAGCGGCAAGCTAGTTCTCTACAGAGCCGCAATGACAGAAGAAAGACATACTACGGGTTCTGCAAGCAAATGAAAACTTCAGCATCAGAACTTAAAAGCACTACCTGGCGTCAAAATAGTTCACTGCAGAGCCGCAACTGTAGAATACAAAAAGACAAGGCTTCCAAAACCAAAGGAAAACTGCAGCGATCGGAGGTTCAAGAGACTAACGATCGGTGAGCTAGTCTACTAAAGAGCCGCAACGATAGAAATCTAATTGACTACAGCTTCCGATTGATGACAAGAAACTTTTTGATAGAAGAAATTCGTTGGCAATCAAAAGAGCTAAGAACAATGGAGCGGCAACCTAGTTCTATAAGGAGCCGCAACGATGGAAGGAAGAAAGACTACGGGTTCCACGAACAGACAAAAATTTCAACGTCGAAACTTGGAAGCACTAGTTGTCGGCAAGATAGTTAAATGGGGAGCCACAATGGAGGGAAATAGAAGGAATACAGGCCAACGAAGTTCACAAAGTGCAAAAATGAAATATCATCAGTGATTGAAGGTTCAAGGAACTAAAGATCGGTGAGCTAGTCCTCTACAGTGCCGAAACTGCGGAAGACAAATAGACAAGGCCTCCGATAAATTAATAGAAAAGATTTCAATAGCATAAAAAGAAATCGTTGAAGACCAAAGGAATAAAATACTAATCATCGGAGAGTTTAGAACCAAGCAGCTCCATGGCGATCAACAGAACTACGGACTAGTTGTCGGCACAATAGTCCATTATGGAGCCACAAGTGCGGCAAACATTTAGACTTGTGGCACCGATGGCACATAAGACAAAGCTTTCGATCAGTGCCACGGTGGTAAACTACAGAAATATTGAGGCCTAAGGATCCATAACTATGGCAGCAATCAGGTTTGGAGTGCTGATGTGATAGAAGAAAAGGATTTTGATATGTGATTGCAGCAATGAAGTTAAAAAGGTTTCGGGCATATTTAACAAGACTGGGCACTTCAGTTAAAATGCTGATACACTGACTGTTGGTGGAAATTTCATAGCAAACCAGTAGTGGTGGTTACCAGCTACCACTTCAACCATTAAAAAAATTTCCCAATGAACTAGATATTTGCATTAGATAAACAAACAGTTAGCAAGGGTTTGATACCCTAATCTGGAAAAACTATTACTTTCAATGATTTTTGATGTAAACAGATTGGATTTTCAGGATCTGTAAGTTTTGTAAAAGGCTATAAAGCCCAGGATTATTTCATTAATAAAGGTTCGAATCTGGGGATTTATGAGCCTATTCCATTATCAAGCGTCTCATCTGGTTTATTCTAAATATAAGCTCTTTTGTTGTGATTTGTTCAGCCATCTATTTCTTTACTGTGTTTATTTCTTGAATGTGCATTTAGGTAATTTTCAGATTTATTAAAGGGCTGATAGCTGTCATCCTATTGGTTATTTAGTGATATTTGATTTATAAACACCATCCTCAGCAGGATTTAGCCATTTATATGCATGTGTTATGTGTGTAAGTCTGCCAGCCCGGTGAGTTCTCCATCCCTGCACCTTTTTGTCAAACTACTGAACAAGTTGTAACTAAAATCCTTGTGATTGAGTGAGCTTCATGCATGTCTTGAGAGTGAGAGGTTATATAGGTTATCTGGCTTGATCCAATTCAGAAAAAACCCAAAAAATAGTTTAAGTTACCACGCATCCTCGAGCTACAACCTAGAGGAGTTTCCTGGAGTGATAATAGGAACAATTCCCTTCTGTCTATAGTATGGAAGGGTAGGATTCCTGTGAGGATGGAATGAAAAAGAAATAAAACTTGCAAACAGATATTAGGGCCAAGCTATAGGAACCCTGCAAGAAACTGTTAGAAAACAAAAGAGCTACAAACAATTAATGGAAACCTTTAGCAAAACATTAACAATAAACTTGCAAGCAAAAGATATTAGAAAACTACAATAACAGTGATAGAAAACATAAGTATATCTTTTCTAGGTGGAAATGTGCCACCATGCTCTAGCCTTGGGAGCACCTCTCAGTGGAATGGGAGCTTTGGCTTAATGGAGAAATGGAGGAGAGGGAGGGTGAATGGCTTGAGAGGCAAATGGTCTCAAGGCACTCACACGGGTAGCATAATGACAGGGAGATAAGGAGTGTTTTGAGAGTGACCACCCCTCTATTTATACTTTTTCTCAATATTTTTAGGGTTTGAATCTTTTTAGAATGTTCTTGTCATTGCATTTTATATTTTTTGCTTTGGGATTAGTGCATTAGGTCTCTTTTACCTTAGTGCTTTGTGTGGGTGCTGTTTGATAGTGCTTGCAGAGTCTAGGGGTGGTAGAGTCATTCTTTTGCTTTATTATCTCATTTTAATTCAAAAAATAAAAAAATATTTGCTTCTTTGCATCATTGCATTTTGCATTTTGCATGGTACTTGCACTCGGTTTGCTTGGAGAAGTATTAGTCATATTTTAATATAGGAATGATTGCATTTTTCATTTCAAGGAAAATTTTGCATTTCACATAGTAGCATACCCCATTTTTCATTTGACACAATGCATTTGCATTGATTGTTAGGTGTGCATTTTACTTCTTGTTGCGTCATAACACCATTATTTGTATGATCATTTGCCCTTTTGAGTAATAACCTAATTAAAATCAACACATAATAAAATGAATTGCACTCTTTTCTTTTATAGGGTTCACCAACAAGATTAGGTTTTAGGGTCTTGGAATAGTTCATTGTGGGTAAATTCTCCAAGACCACTAAATGAAACATGTATGTGTCTGCCCAGGTGAGAGTGTAAAATTCCTTGGTATAATTAGTGTTTCTCGGGATCCTCCTCTTACAAGGGATTTAAGCACGAGGCAGTGTGAGCGGTTAATGATTGGGATGACCCCTGGTCATAACTGAGTAGCACCAGAGATATTTCCAGGATTGTATTTGTATCTGGGGGCTCTTTTGGGAGTTTCAGGCTTTGCTACCTTGCCCATACGGTCAATCCCGCTTGCGACTGTCTGCCTAAGCATTGATTATATTGAGGTGACCTTAGGTGCCTTACCTAGGTTATCGAGGGGGTACTTCACAGAGGTTATTCTGCAGGTGTCTTGGCCATGTAGGGGTTGGACAGCATAGTTTCTATATGCATTGAAGCTGAGGGCCACTATAATTGGTTACGAACCTCTGCTTGTTGTGTATGGGAGTCTCAAGCCTCTCCTAGGAGAGAGATACCTGCTTCATTCGGGAGCTCTCATATCCTACCCTTGTTTGCTTGTGATTTGGCTTTACATTGTATAGTTGTATGCTATGTGCATGCTAGTTTTCCTAGGGTTTGCGTAATTAGGAAGAGTCTTTTTCATTTTTTGAGTCATTGTGGATTCGGGTGTGGCACTTCACTATTCTCATCGTTTAGTAGGAATTCCACCTTCCACATCTCCTCTTCCTTTGGGAGAGAGAAATAGACAGTCTGGGTGGAATACTTCTCACATTGATTCACACATGATGGGAGATCTCGATGAAGAGATTCCTAAGATGTCTTCTCCACCTCAAAAGGTTGGAGAGGAATATCCTACTCCTGTATATGATCTTTCACCAGAAATACCTTCACATTTCGGTTATGATCCCTCATTCACAGGTCGACGGTATTGGTTTTCAGATGATGAGACTCACCATGAACCCGCAAGAGCTATTCATGTTCATTATGGCAAGCTTGATATCCCTACACATGATCTGGAACATCATGTTGATTCAGAAGTTTAACCTAGCACTACGCCTGGGGGAACTCCTATTCCTTTCCGTGTGGAGAGATTTGGGAGCACTAGCCACATTGCACCTTCCATCCCAGCGGTGGAAGCTACCTCACATGTTCTCCCTAGACCTAGTGTTAATAGTCATATGTGGATACCAAAACTGAGATGAGTGACCATAGGGAATACAACTTACGTCCCTTCACATGTCCCTTCATCCTCCATTCCTACTCCTCCGAATGCATTTTTGACAACCCTTCCTCCCCCTCATTCACGTGGTCCTTCGGGTCGGAATGTTGCTACTATCCATGTTTGTACTGCGACTACTCATACAGTAGTATGTCAGAGTCAAGTATCTCTTGCTATCTTAGGGGGTCATATTCCTATTTCTGGATCATCTTACGGTCCATCACAAGGAGTTCCCCATATCCCTACTTATGGAGCATCCCATGGGACATCTTATGGAGCTTCTTATGGACAATCTTATGGACTGTAGTATGGATAGAGCTATCAACCTTATGGGTATGGGTATAAAAAACCCGCTTACTCCTCTAATTATGGATTTGTAGCACCACATAGTAAAGGTACACCACATCATAATGCTTCCATGCAGCCCTACATGGGTCAAATAGGATGAGGATATTATGGCCAAGGCCATGGTATTTACAGTAGTCAGCCTTATATGAGCCTGCTGAGGCCTGGAAATTCACAGGCAGCAACAGCAAGGGATTCTCCCTAGTCAACGTTATCAACTAGCCCATGAATATTTGTTGTAGGGATCCGTCTGGTTTGCGGTCCGGCTACTGTAAGTCAAGTAACAAAAACAAAAGTGTTTTACCGGTTGCGGCCCGGTCCACCGTATATATTTTTGTATTTCTGACTTTAAGTATGATGTGCAAGTTCCTATCTAAGATGCATATTGATGAAGCATGCGAGGAGTGCTCACAATCTGATGTGCAGGTTCTTACCTCTCATCTTAGACTCTCTCACATCTAAATCACCCACAACTGGAAAAACAAATACCAACTAAGCTATCATCCCTAGGGAGCAAGATTATTAATTCATGAGTAATGTAATACTATTCACATGTTAAGATAAATCACATATAGTTGTTCTTAGAATCGAAACAAATACATGAATAAATATATACACGACAAGATAGCTTGTCAATCATTAAAACATCCATTACTGATAGTGGAAATTATCACAGAATAAACCAGAGAACATTCAAATAAGAACATAGGTTCAGAAATTTAGAACGCTCTCACAGTTAATGAAACACAGCTAAAAACGAAATAGTTCCCCTTCAACATTGTTCATTTTATCACACTTGAACATTCCACACAACACTTTCTCCAACGGGAAAAAAATTGTAATTTTATTATTGCAAAACGAAGTAGTTCACAAGTTTCTCTGGGAAAAAGCCTCATTTTTGTCTCACTCTCCCACACTTATATGAAAAGGAAAACATTTCGGATCCCCAACCGTTTCGTGTCACTGTTTTGTCACCTTGTGAATGTTCATGATCCATCCCAACGTTACATTCCAGATAAAGATTTTATAAAAAATGGGAAAATCTGGGTAACTGACGACCTGCCCCATACCGGGCCTTTACTTTTTTAATGATTACGTTCTACCATTCCTTAGTCCCTTTTCAGATCTTCATTATTTTCTTTTCCTGAGCAACAACTCCGTTGTCTTTTTCTTTACCATGCTTTGTCCTTCAACTGCATCTTCTTCACCGCAATGATCTTCAAAGGGATCTGAGAAAATATCCTATTTCCATCTACGATCAAACAAAAAATCATCATTTATCCTGACTATCTTAATAAACATTAACCATAATACAAATAAAATGAAAACTGAAAGAAAAGGAAACCGGAGCGGGCTGTCTCATGAAAACATCAACCTAATAAAACCATGCGCACCGGTCATTTATGAAAATAGTGATGAGCTCATGACAACCAGTAGGAAAATGAATAAGAAATGTGCATATAAAAACCCCATCGGTGAATCGGAACACTAGACATTGGATGGTTAGTGCGTTACACAACTGCAACGGCAAAAGTTCTTCAATCTAGGAGTTTTGGAATGCACATCAAAACTCGTCGCGATAAAACATCGGGGCGAAACTAAATGAGGCATGAGATAGTTAGTGCACTATAAATCCACAACGACAGAAGTCCTACAATCAAGAAGATCCGCAGACTAGTCAACAATGGAGAAACGAAGAATAGGATATCGGCGAGAGGACAAAAAACTCAATCAATCTCCCAATGGGCAATTAGTCGATTCGGGAGCGGCAACAGCGAAACTCAATCAACCTACGGCCTCCGATCAAAACAAAACTCTTTCCAAAAAACCCAAAAGGTGAGGTCTCTTTTCCAATAATAAAACGTGGGCTATCCTCTGAAAATGGAAAATGACAATTCCACCTTAAAACTCAATGATAAACAACGGAAAATTGCTAAGCCTTACAGTCCAAAACATGCATGGACCCGAACGGAAACCCAAATAGCAAGAAAAATGGCCTCAAACAATCCACACGTAGCAGAGTAGGAACAAAGCGGCCTTTAACAAAATCAACAAAAGGGGGCCAAAATTTTAGAAATTTGGGGAAAATATTGCAGCTGCAACAATTGACGGCTCACTGGTAAACCCAGATCTCTGAATAAAATCCTCCTTAAGCAACAACTTGTTTAATAGTGAAACTGACACGCTGAATTCTTCTAGATGTCCGAATTCCCATAATGTCACATATATGTAATTGTAATCATTGATGATAGTCCAAACTTTTGGGAATGGAAACCAAAATATCAAGGTCAGGATAACTCTTTTAAGGCTTAAGTAGGCAAATCTCATTTTAACTTTGTCTTTGGGTATCTTCCAGCTTAGACGCCACAGGATTGGGATGCATGGTGAACAAAAATATTCGTTTGTTCCCCATTCCCATGCCACTGGGCATTTTACATTTGTGGACTTTATGTCCTTTTGAGTCCTCCTTATGCCTTTTCTATCCATAGTGTCCTTTTGTGTGAGAGATGCATTTAATTTTCAGCTCACGGACAGAGAAGAACTTTTGCCAATCTGTACTCATATAATTCAGTACTTTGTTTTGATGATATTTGCTTTCTTAGGAGTTCTAACTCTCATCAGCCATTTAGTTTTCAATTCCTGGCATGGGATCATTTAGATATAATATATTGTTTACCCTGATCTCCTTTCCATGGGTCTTTTGTTGTCGCCCCCAAGATGTTTTAGATGTGAAATGGATGGAGCCTCAAAATAGTATTCCAGACCTTTTGATTTTGAGTTATTTTAGGGATTACGCTGGACCTCAATGTGTTCATAGACATTTTAGGAAAACTACTTACTAGAATAAATTCCAATAGATTCAAACAGTCTAATGCCCAAGGAATCTAATTTTATCAAGGGTTTTGATGATCTCCATGCAACCAAAAGTTTTCTTCCTTTATTGGAATCAGGGGAATACTACACTAAACAAACAGGAAAAGAACAAAAACAAAGTGGCAAAACAAGTCAATTATTTATATACAAAACGAAACAAAATAAAATAGAATCAAGAAAAATAAGGCTTAAGAACTAAACCATTTACTGGTAAGTTCTCTTCCCATCCCTGTAAAACCTGCAACTTATAGGTTGAGGGGCCAAGCTTTGCCGCAATCTGGAAAGGGCCTACCCATAACTGTTGAAATTTCATGTGTTTTCCTTTATCATCATGAGGGTGAACCCACTTGAGAACCAAATTTCCTACCTCAAATTATTTTGTTCCAGCTTTGTGCTTATCAAACCACCTCTTCACTACCTCCTGTTGTTGTTTAAAACGTTCTCTATCCTTGGATCTAAATTCTTCTGCCTTCAAAAGATTATGTATCCTTATCTGCAAAACTTCATTATCTGATCCTCTTGATTCCTGAGCTATTATGGAAGAGGGTAGCATGATATGGGGGGGTAGAATGGCCTCTTTTCCATAAACAAGGGTATACAAGGACACACCTAACAAAGTCTTGGGGGTGACCCTATCAGCCCAAAGAGCATTTGGTAATACTGAGTGCCAACTCCTGTGGTTTTCTATCACAATATTTTTTAAAATTCTAATCAGATTCTTGTTCGTAGATTCAGCCAAACCATTTCCTTGTGGATAGTAATTTGCAAAGTAATGCAACTTAATTCCTTTCTCATGAGAAAATGCAGTTAATCTAATAGAGGAAAAATAAGTAGCATTATTGAAAACTAAAGAAATTGGAACTCCAAACTTGGTCATAATATGATCTTGCAAGAAGTCCATGACCGCATCTTCATTCACTTAACGCAATGGAATGGATTCAACCCAACGAGTGAAGTAATCAGTTGCTGTCAGAATATAATTGTGTTGCAAGGAAGAATTTGGCTTTATCTATCCAATGATGTCCATCCCCCGTTGCTCAAAAGGTTATGTTATAATCACAGGCTTTAATGGTCCTGCTGCTTTAACTTGTCTTCCACCACACCTTTGACAGATGTCGCACTTTCTGACATGGGCATGTGCATCTTTGAATAGTGTGGGCCAATAGTATCTATATTTGAGAATTTTATGGGCTGTTGTATCTCCGGAGAAATGTCCTCCAGTAGGCCCATCATGTAAGTCTATCATGAACTTCTTCACATCTTCTTTCTTTAAGCATCTAAGAAGGACTCCATCATAATTATTTCTGAATAATATTCCTTCAACAATCTGATATAAGGCTGATTTAAGACACAGTGCTCTTCTTTGCTTAAAATTCCAGTGTTTCGGTAACAATCCCGCCTAAAGGTAATGCACAAGGTCTCAATACCTGTGAAAAGAGGACATACATCCATCAAATGTAACTCGGCTTCGTTTTCCTAGTTATTTTCTTCATTGTATTTACTTTCAGTCATTAATTTTCACAATCCCTGCCCTTTAACTATGGAGGTTGGCTTGAATTCGAGGCCATACTCCTATAGATCTATTACCCCATTGCCTCTTCTTTCTCCTAACTCTTTTTTGTATGAAAAGAGACCTCATAGCTGGGTGTGGAAAAATTACCTTTATCTGGTTCTTAAGTATGTATGGTATGAATTGTTTTACCGCTTTGAACACGACATAAGCTTGTTTATCCACAGCTGGGTAATTCAATTCAGCCCCTTGTAGACCAGTGCTCATAAATGATATGGGGAACTCATCTCCCCCATCTTCCTTCTGGGTAAGCACCGTTGCTAGTGAATCGTCAAACACGAAAGTGTACAAAATAAAATCTTTCTCAAAATACAGACTCTTGAGGGAGGGTGCATGTGCAACCACTGTCTTTATTTTACTAAATGTATTATTCTCTACATCAGTCCACTTAAATTGTACAATTTGTTTTACCATTTGTTGCAAAGGTTTAACAATTTGTGTGAAATCTAGCACAAACCTTCACACGAAATTTTGTGTCCCCATAAATGATTACATTCCCTTGTTGTTATGGGGTAAGGGAATCTATTCAATAGCTTTGATCCTCTCAGGGTCTATGGAGATCCCCTTCTTAGAAACCACGTGACCCAAAAACTTACCTTCGGTAACGGCAGACATGCACTTCTTGGGGTTTAGTGAGATACCATATTTTCGGCAACGTTCAAAAATCTGTTTTAGATGAAATGCGTGTTCCTCCCTTCTCTTTGAGAATGTTGTGATATCATTGAGGTAAACTACAACATTGCAACCAATTAGTCTGTGGAAAGCTATGTCCATATCCCTTTAGAAAGTAGCTCCAACATTTATAAGTCCAAAGGGAATCCTTCTGTAAGCAAAAGTTCCCCATCTGGTTATGAATGTAGTTTTAAGTCTGTCTTCTTCAACTACTAACACTTGATTGTAGCTTGAGAATCCATCTAATAAAGAGAATAATTCAGAACCCAAAACCATTTGTAATATCTGTTCCATGGGTGGGATAGGATAATTGTCTTTATCTGAAGCGCGATTTAAGTTTCTGAAATCCACACATAGCCTAATTTCTCCGGATTTCTTCCTTACCGGTACCAAATTTGAAACCCATTCCGAGTGTCTAACCTTGAAGATAATTCTAGCATCCAACAGCTTCTTTACTTCATTCTGAATCAAAGGTTCTAATTTTGGATGCATTTTCCTTGAAGGCTGCTGGTATGGTTTGATTCTAGATTTGATGGGGATAACATGCTGAATAATATTGGTGTCATATGTCTTAAAATATTCATATGTCCAGGAAAAAACATCTTTATATTGTTTGGATAGACTAATGAACTTATTCCTTTCATCTGGAGAGCAACACTTTCCCAAATTCACATATTTAGGCTCAATTTTAGTCCCCAAATTAATCAAATCGAACTATAGAGATGAGCTATGAGTCTTCACATTCATTGGCCTTCTGAATTTCTCATTTAGATCAAACATTTGCTCTAAATTCCTAACTCCTTTAGGAATTAAATTATCGAATTTTAGCTCGGCTTGATGTTCTTCATCGTCAATAATTGCCCCTTTAAAAGTCTTGTCATTTGTCAGGCATTCTAGAATCTGTTGATCATCATCAAAAACTCGTAGATTGGTGATCATATCTGGAATCAAAGAACTGAAAAGCAATTCAACAGAGCACCGATTATTAGAGGGCACAAGCCTCGCAGCTGAGGTGGCCAACAAGTCAGCTGTCTCATTCTTAAGTATGGATACCGATACAATGTTAAATGCATGAAAATATTTAAGCAAATCCTAGACTTCATTTTGATAATATTTTAAATGAGGAGAAATGAAATGTATTTGATTTCGAATTTGTTTTAAAATTATTTCAGAATCCCCAAACACTTTCATATTTTTTACCCTTAATTCAAGTGCTTTTCTTAGTCCCTGAACTAGTGCTTCATACTCGGCTGTGTTACTGGTGCATTCAAACTCTAACCTACATGAAATAAAATGTTTAGTTTTTGAGGATCAATCAGGACATAGCCGGCTCCTGACCCCTCCAAAGTTTTAGAACCATCAAAGAAAAGCATCCAACAATTGCTTACCACTACTGTGCGTGAAACACCATCTACATCTACAACTAAGTCTACTATTTTACAATCAATTTCATCAGCCTGTGAAAACTGAAGGAGATCAAGTTGAGCATCCAATATATCATTGGCTTCTTCCACTTGATAATTTCCCGGTTCTAGTTCAATAAAGTAATTTCCCAACATAGAATTCATTGGTTCATTTTTTTCTTCGAACTAAGTAACATTGTGTCTCATGTGTGGCTCCCTTAAAACATTAATTTGATTTGGGATTCCTTTATAAGGTAGCCATAGATATGACTAGTCCGAGGAAAAATATCCACTCAGCTTTGCTAACCAATTTATACTCAAAACAAGTCCATAAGCTTCCGGTATGTCAGCCACTACGATGTCAATGAATTGACATACCTTATCATTTGAATACAAGAGAATCAAAACATCCTCCATTTCCCCGATCACCTTCACATTCATTCTATCCAACTGAATGACCCTCTAGGTATATGGTTTAGGTTGTCCATTTATCTTTTTACAAACTGATAGCGGCATAAAATTGACTGATGCCCCTAATTCTACTAGACAATTGTGCACGTTATGGTTGAAAATTTCAAAAGTGAGGAGAAAAGGGGGGGTCTTGCATTTAGGTTTACCTCCCACACTCGCTTCACCAATTTCTTCTTCATGGGGCTGATTTTCAGTGGGGAGTTTCTCCTCTGACATTTCGAGTGCTTTCAATAACTTTTCTCTTTGATGCGGCACATTGCACATCTCAAATAATGAGATATTTACTCTTACCCTTTTGATATCATCCACGATGTCATAATCCATCTTATGTTCTATGAGATGTTTTTTAACATTATTTATTTTCTCTTCAATGGGTGTAATAGGCCTGTTGATCTGTCCTAGGTTTTGACTGGTGGTGGTAAATTCCAGAATTCCATTACCTGAGGCATTTTTTTGAAATTTCTTAACATTCTTTTGAAGCTTCTTAATCTTTGGAAGCATAAGACTGTTTTCCTTAATCAACCCCTGGTTTCTCATCATTACATTTGTTTCCAAGATATCCTCATGTCTCAGGTCCTTTTCTTCCTCGATATCAAACAATGATACACAATCCCATAAAACCATGGCCTCATCCTCTTGTTTTTCTATTGATTTATTGTTGTCTTTCCATTCTTCATCATTATCCTCAGTTAACTTGGAATCCAAAAGTTGGTTCATTACCAACGTCATTGAATTTATCCATTGAGGACAATTCTTTTCAGAATGGGGTTGTTGGTGAAAAGTGCAAAAGTTATCCATCCCCACCTCTGTTAAGTTCATCGACGCAGGGTCGTGCAGAGGGGTTTGGGATTGATTGTTATCTTCCCTTTTCTTGTAATAAGGTTTATAAAACCTTTGGGTTTCCTTTTCCTTTTCCAAGTCTATTATCCTGTTAGAGAGCTTCTGCATCATTTTTTCCATTCCTTCGAAATATGGTGATTGCTCCTCTTTAGTCTTAGTAAATAACAAAGCTTTCCTTCCAACATTTTTTCCTCCCGACTGTTCAGGATAGTATTCAATGCTTTCCTTTTCAGCCTCAACTCTTTCTGTTTCTTCATAAGTCTCTGCTAGTGTAGAGCTGAAGTATAGTACTCAATCAGAACTTTATCCGAGGGTTTGTCAGCTTCATAAAAATTCTTAAGATAAGCCGCAAATCTTTTGGTAAAACTATGCACCTTGTCTTTTCTTTTTTTCTTTAGGGCACACAGACCTTTCATGAGAGCTGCATGAGTTTTTTGGGATGCATATTTACTTCTGAAAATCCTTTCAAAGGTATCCCAGTCTAGGATAGAGTTTGCAGGAAAACCAAAGTACCATGATGCTACTGCTCCTTTAAGGGTATGTGGAAAAAGTCTACAAACTACATCCTCATGTTTCCCAGCCCTTAATCCTTCTATTTCCAAATAGAAACTTTTTAAATGGTCATCTACTAATATCTTCTCATTTGGATCAAACTTGGGTAGCATCTTTTGAAAAGCTTGAGGTAAGTCATGCAACAGAGGTGTTAAGTTCAAGGGTGAGCTAGATTTCCAAGCCGGTGGTGGATTTGGTGGGTTAAGTGGCTGACTTGCATTTACACCTGCCATGAGTCTGGGTGGAGAGTGAGGAGGTGAAGGAACAGGAGTACATGCAGGAGAATCGTAAGGTGTGTTGGGGCCTACATGATTCAAAGCTTGAACAAAATCCTATAACACTACTTCAACTAACTCTTCCAAGTATCCAACCAACACTGAATCTTCCAAGATGGGACGATCTTTCTTCTTGTACTCTCTTTGGGGTAAATCAGGGATAGTGGGTAATCCTCCAATACTCTTTACATAAGCCCGTGTGTGTCTTCTCAGATCATTAACTACTTGGTTGTCTATAGAAAAAAAATGTTCTCTATTCTCTTCAATATTTGGTTCAGGGAATAAAATACTTTCAAAAATATCACTGGTGGAGTAATTTCGAGGAAATGTATTTCCCCGGTTAGCCATGCACTGATGGCCCTCCTTCTAGTGCCATAAACTGTTGAGGCCTGGAAATTTGTAGGCAGCAACAGCAAGGGATTCTCTCTAGTCAACGTTCCCATATAGCCCATGACTATTTGGTGTAGGGAATCCATCCGGTTTGCATTCTGGCTACCGTATCTCAAGTAACAAAAACAAAAGGGTTTTATCGGTAGCGGCCCGGTCCACCGTATTTATTTTTGTATTTTTGACTATAAGTATGATGTGCAAGTGCCTATCTAAGATGCAAATTGATGAAGCATGAGAGGAGTGGCCAAATGTGATGCACAGGTTCTTACCTCTCGTCTTAGACTCTCTCCCATCTAAATCACACACAACTGGAAAAACAAATACTAACTAAGCTATCATCCCTAGGGAGCAAGATTATTAATTCATGAGTAATGTAATACTGTTCACATGTTAAGATAAATCATAGATAGTTGTTCTTAGAATCGAAATAAATAAACATGGATAAAGATATACACAACAAGATAGCTCGTCAATCATTAAAACATCCATTACTCATAGTGGAAATTATCACAGAATAAACAAGAGAACATTCAAATAAGAACATAGGTTCAGAAAGTTAGAATGCTCTCACAATTAATGAAACACAAGTGAAAATGAAATAGTTCCCCTTCAACATTGCTCATTTTATCACACTTGAACATTCCACACAGCACTTTCTCCAACAGGCAAAAATTTGTAATTTTATTATTGCAAAACGAAGTAGTTCCTCTTACAACAAGTAGTTCACAAGTTTCTCTAGGAAAAATACTCATTTCTGTCTCACTCTCCCACACTTATACCAAAAGGAAAACCTTTTGGCTCCCCAACCATTTCCTCTCACTATTTTGTCACCTTGTGAATGTTCATGATCCATCCAAATGTTACATTCCAGATAAAGATTTTATAAAAAACGGGAAAATCTCGGTAAGTGACGACCTGCCCCATACCAGGCCTTTGCTTTTTTAATGATTACATTCTACCATTCCTGAGTCCCTTTTCAGATCTTCATTATTTTCTTTTCCCGAGCAACAACTCCGTTGTCTTTTGCTTTTACCATGCTTTGTCCTTCAGCTACATCTTCTTCACTGCAATGATCTTCAAAGGGATATGAGAAAATCTCCTATGTCCATCTGCGATCAAATGAAAAATCATCATTTATCTCGACTATCTTAATAAACATTAACCATAATACAAATAAAATGAAAACTGAAAGAAAAGGAAACCGGAGCGGGCTCTCTCATGAAAACATCAACCTAATAAAACCAGGCGCACCGTTCATTTATGAAAATAGTGACGAGCTCATGAAAACCAACGGGAAAACGAATAAGAAACATGCATATAAAAACCCCATCGGTGAATCAGAACACTAGACATTGGATGGTTAGTGCGTTACATAGCCACAACGACGAAGGTTCTTCAGTATATGGGTTCCAGAATGCAGATCAAAACTCGACGCAATAAAACATCAGGGAGAGACTTATTGAGGCATCAGATAGTTAGTGCACTATAAAGCCGCAACAAGGGAAATAATACAGTCAAGAAGATCGGAAAACTAGTCAACAATGGAGAAACTAAGAACAAGATATCGGCGAGAGGACAAAAAGTCCGATGGGCAATTAGTCGATTCAGGAGCCACAATGGCGGAACTCAATCAACCTACGGCCTCCGATAAAAAACAAAACTCTTTTCAAAAAACTAAAAAGGCGAGGTCTATTTTCCAATAATAAAACGTGGGCTGTCCTCTGAAAACGACAAATGATAATTCCACCTTACAACTCAACGATAAACAAAGGAAAACTACTAAGACTTACAATCCAAAACATGCACAGACCCGAACGGAAACCCGAATAGCAAGAAAAATGCCCTCAAACAATCCACATGTATTAGAGTAGGAACAAAGTGGCCTTTAACAAAATCAACAAAGGGGGGCCAAAATTTTAGAAATTTGGGGAAAATGTTGCAACTACAATAGAACCAAAACTATCAGGGAGCATAGCATAGACCAGTTCAACTTAGGCTCCCTTTCCTTGCAATGTTAAATTTACTTGACTTATTGAGACTAAGAAATGATCCAGTATCTCATGACCCAACTTGGTCGGCTATCCCTAACAAGCTTCCCTTGGACATTCCCAAATTCGAGTGAAAAGTAGGAGAAGATCCTAGTGAACATGTCACTACATTTCACCTTTGGTGCTCTTCCAATTCCTTACACGATGACTCAATCCGTTTAAGGCTATTTTAACACACCCTCACCAAGCCTACAACAAAATGGTACATAGAGTTACCGAGGGGGGCATTCATTTTGTTCAATGACCTTGCTATAAATTTCCTCAATCAATTCCAGCTACCCATGCATTACGATGTTGGTACATAACTATTGTCAACATTTTGACAGGACAAAGCCACACAGATCTCGGACCATATCCTAGAGTGTCATAGATGGAAGAGATTGAATAAATATTTCATATCTCTGGAGTTTCTCCTTGAGTGGTTCCTTAAATCGTTGCTACCTTACATTGCAAAGGATGTTTCTACATCCAGAGTCCAAAACGAGGAACAAGCAATTTTTAGGGCATAGGAATTGGGTTTGATTTATGCTCAATCTGGACTATTATATGAGATCATACCTAATGCTCCGCATTCTAGTTTCGATCCCAAGAATAAGCTTGGACCACATGCCAATGGCATTGAGGGTTGTACAAGTACCAAACCTGCGGTTTCAGTTGTGAAACAAGTGAGTCAATTATCTATTAATAAATCTGCTTTGGGACAAGCCACGACTTCATCTCAACCCACCCAAATGGCAAGTGTACTTTCCATGCAATCGTCGGACCAAAAGGGCAACCAGCAGCCCGGAAGGAATAAGAAAAAGGGTAAAAACAATCATAAGGGTGGGAACAAGAATGAAAATGCCAATTTTAATGACAAGAACAACCGCAATGATGGGGGGGGAAAGCAGTCTAAAAGTAAGGTTAAGTTTCCTTTCAAATTGCATAAGGATGACCACCTCACTCACTTGTCCTTGTATGGAAGATGCCTCGAGGTTCATAGCATAGGGCCCAGCTGTGTTGACCAATCCTTTACCCCATAATCAAAATATGAACTCGAGGACCCATGATCCTCATTCTATGTCGGGTGGAGATCAAAATACGCCGAAAACCAGTACTGGTCATGGTTACATCAACATGATGCGTGCTACTAAGGTTGTGACTCGTGCGAAAGACTATGGTTCATCACAGCCAGACCTTGCGAAGGAACCCACTCCTACTGAGAGCCCTTTGCGTATTGAAAACCCTATGGATAAACCTGAGATTGTACCTCACATTCCTAAGGGAGTCCTAAACCATTCAGGGCATAATCCTAATGCCCGAGCCACCCAGAACTATTCTATTGTTGAGGATTTGGCCCAAACTCCTTGTGCAATGTCTGCACTTGAAGTACTTCAGAGTTGTCCTTCACAAAGGAAAGCTTTGCTTTCTGCTATTGGGGTGAATGATGATAGCTCTTCTTCCATCATCAAATTTGAAACCATGGGACTATAGCCTCACTTGCCTTACTACGTGTCTCTCTTGATTCATGTAGAATGTCTTAACATGACCGTCAAATGCACCGTGATTGACGAAGGCACCGCTGCTTTCATGATGTCTTTGTCATGTTGGAAGGGTTTGGGTTCTCTTGAGTTCTCTCAATCTGCTATCATGTTGACTACCTTCAATGGTAGATCATTTCAGCTACAGGGAATTATTCCTTTTCTTAAGGTTCGTTTGGGAGGGAAGACCGTCACGATCGAGGTCGAGGTGGTTGATGCGCCCCTTGATTACAATCTTTTACTGGGTTGGAATTGGATGTATAGTATACAAGCCAGAGACTCTTACCTATTTTGAGTTGTATGGTTTCCATTTAATGGGAATATTGTTACGATTGACCAGACATCATTCGAAAATCCGAGTGTCAATGCATCATCGGGAGCTTCTATCCCGATTATCGATCATTCTCAGTCGGAAATTGGGAGTGTGGGTGTAGGTATGTATCCATCCCTTATGGGGACCTTTAGTTGTCCTGCACCCATTCTTATGATTGGATCTATTGCAACCTTTTCACACACCTGGATCATGTGGCAGAAATCTTCAAGCCACTCGGTGTGTCCTTGGGGGCAAGTCTCGAGTCAAGGCTGTCACCTTGTTCTTGACTCCTCCGTTTAGGCTCAACTCCTAACGAAGCCAAGGGGGGTAGACCCTATTAAATTACTAAGGATGATTTCTTAGTGTAATGATGTTGTACTGAATCAGTTATTTAGGAGTTTGAATATTTTAACTATAAGCAATCAAGATGACAAGATACGAAGATACACATAAAAGCACAAAGTTGATACACAATATATATATATGAAGCAGAAAAGACCAGTGCCTTAATAATGGAGTCAAAAAAGATCAGTGTGCATGCATGTGTCTGGAATAAATGTTTTGTGATTGCATCTTGGTACATTTTAAGTTAAAATTGGAGTATGAGTTGTTTAAGTTAGGCTTAAGGGGGACTCCAGATATACCCGAGAGTACTTGGAGTATGTCCAAAACAAATCCTATACGGCTACCCGCAAGGAATATGTGGGCTGAAATGGAGTCTCTGGGGCTGTGTTTGTAATGCACCCATTAGGGTGTGACAGAGATCGGCGCCCCGAGGTCACTTTTCAGTAGGTTCCCGCTTCCTTTGGGTATTTTGCCACCGTAAAGGTTTGATCGAGGTGTTGGATTTTCACCTGATGGTTTGTCAATTGGGGAAGGTGAGTCCTAATTATGCTAGTTACCCAAATTCTTTTGATACAGCTTGACTGATCAGACGAACCGCAGCCAAGTGCAGAGCATACACACTGGAGTCTTGTAAATTTTAATAAGTTTTAAAAGATGTGTTCTTGCTTAAAAGAAAAGCCTCCAAGAACCTCTTTCGATCCAAGTGGATCTCAATCAGGGAATCAAGGAGGGGTGAATTTTAAAATGATGATAAACAAGAGATGAGAAAATAACACAACTACACAAATGCGGTTTTCTGATTAATCCTACCACGAATCTCTTTCCCCTTGCGGGTCACTCGAGAAATCGTGGGGTAAGTATTATGATTAATTTTGAAAATAAGATATGGAATATGGAATTAACAACAAGATTAAATATACTACCCTACCAATCAGATAAATTTCAGTAAAAGGAAATAAGCAGAAAAAGACAAAAGAGGCACCGACGCGAATCCCATGGGGAATGGGCTCGAAAGAGCCTATTCAAAGGATAATTTTATTATAGAGGTTAAAATATCAAAGCAATGATAAAATAGATCTTTATTGGTCCTTATACAGGATGAAACCAAGATATTACAGTTTATGCAAAACAATTACAAATTATGTGACGAAAGAGAGCCCCCTGGGGGGATTTGAGCGCTCCAAAAGCCACTTTGGGCAGCAGATTCTTTTCTTCTCTATCAGAACTGATAAATTATAGTGAATGAATTATAATAACAAATTCCCCAAAGCACTTTAAGAGTGCCTTTGGGTCAGCTTACTTTATCTCAAAAAATTAATGAAATTAAACTAGTTAAACCGACGAAAAGGGAACCAAGGAAAGCAAGCTTTCCTTGGGATCTTGGCCTGCTGTTTGTGCAGCCAATTAACAGAAATGATATTGCATAATATTGAAATTATTGAACAGCAAATGAAACTACCTTAATAGCAAGCTATTGATTCTTCACTAAAATACTTGCGAAACTAAGGCAATTTTAGCTAGATCTCTTGAATTTGAACTTTATGTGCACAATGAAGCTAAGATATAGAAAATTGAAGGGATCTTGATAATTAGATCTATGTATGCTTTTATTTATGAGATATATCATATTTAAAAAGATACCTTAAAGTAACCAGTTTGAAGGAAGTTTAAAAATTTTAAAGGAGAGAAAGGGGAAGAAAGCTGCTTGTTGTTGAAGCAGATCTGCAGAGGGACCTTGGTAGAGAAGCACCGAGGGGCACGATATTACCAATCTCTGCTGGAAATAAATGGAATCAAACCTGAACCATATATCTTCTAGCTACGACAAACCTATAAGCTACAACACAATTCCTGCATACAAAACTATCAGATCTGAAGATACATATGAGAAAGGGATGATACAGTATGAAAATAACCTTATTTAACATACAGGTCTTAACTCATTCAAACATATGCAGAAAATAGAAAGTAAGTAAGCTTACTTACAATGATCTATCCTTATGATTTAAGAAACCATTCAGGCAGACAATAATTAAGTGCAAAAAACTGGAAAAATAGCAGTTTCACCTCGATTGCAGCAAGACAATGACAATCCACACATGAAAGATACTCCACAATTGAGCCTCCAAAGATTTTATTTATTCAACAAAATAGGATTAGTACACAGTTTACAATGGCAAGCCCTTCAGTCCAGCTCTAACTAGCTTGGAAGAGGAGGTTGTGCCTTGATTTATACAAATTGCAGGCCATCTAGCCCAGGGGGGGTGCAATTCCTCATGGAATCAACTAAAATCAGCTGATGGATTGTTCATCAATGCAGAACTCAGGCTGAACTGAGCCTACTTGTCAACCGGGGGCCTGATCTAGCTGACACATCAACCCATACACTGACACATCGGCCCACAGAGCATCCAGGAGAGCCAAAATGTGTTGAAGAGAGAGGGGGGGCGCAATTCCTCATGAAGACCACTGTAGATCAGCTCTAGATCTGATTTGATCCCCTCCTTTAGTCAAGGATTTGTCAGATCCAGTCAATCTGCTCCAGATCTGATTGATTTCAGTCAAATCGGTTGAGAATCCATTGAGTTATTGATTTTGGATTTGCTCCATTATTCATCAATTTAATAATTAAAATAATCAATAATTGATTTTTGGGGCTTTCTGGCCTGAGTGATGGAAGATCACACAAAACTTAGGAAAAAGTGGGTCCATGGGTATACATGGTGCTCTTAGCTTCAAAATGAGCACCTACATGACTGAAACTGATTATTTGGCCCACTTTTATTACAGACTCAATTTTTCCAATTAAACTATTAAAAACTAGCCTAATTTTGGAAAAAATAAAATTTAATAAAAAACCCTGAAAAAACTGAAAAATTGAAAAATTGAAAAACACCTAGGGGGACTTAGACATGTTCATATGACTCAAAAAAGATGTCTAGCATGCTTACAGATTGACACATAGACTCTAATAACCTCAATAGGCACAAATTCCAAGCCGACCACCCCAACTTTGGAGGTATGGAGTGAAAAACTCAGAAATTATCAGTCGTTTATTCAACAACCAATAATAACCAAGGGAAAAAACACCCTGGGCTGATCGGATTGACAAATGAAGTCTAAGAGACCGAGTCTTTTACAGACACTATCATGCTAGAACATTTATTACAATTCCCCCATGGGGTATGAACATGTGATATGATACAACAAGCACTTCCCAGTAGTACTTCCAAAGGTCTTTTTTAAGTCCGAACAATTTAACCCTGTCTGGTTCACCAGACTCACTTGATAAAAACCACTAAGTACAACTTAGGTGGTAACATTCTGGCTCCATCTGGGACACATTCTCTAACTGATCTTCTGTTCAAAGGAGAGGATGTGAGAACTCTAGAATCTCTGGTTCCTGCAAGGCAATTAGAGTTTGTCAGTAACATGTATATATAATAAAAAATTAGCCATAAACAAACTAATGTACATAATTAATCTATAATGTGTAAAAAGGAATATTTTACAAAAACTAATATACAAAGGAAAATTTTCAACACGGTACAACATAACTATAATACAATAATCAATGATACAACAATATGATATATACAATTTAGAAATATATGCAGGGCAAGGTTTAGAAATTGGCTCTGAAACCACCGATGCCACTAAAGGCATCAAACTGTCTCGGCGAAAAACAACTTGAGGAGAAAACCATTCACTGGTAAGCTCAATCTTTCTCCTTCCAAGTCATTTAGATAGAAGGAGTTCGTTCCTGCTATTTCATCAATGATCTATGGTCCCAACCATAGGCTGTCGAGCTTTCCATGCTTCCCAGGTTTTTCCCATCGTTTGTACCAACGTAGAACCGTGTCACCTACTTGGAAGGAACTCGACCAGGTATATTTATCGAAGGCTCTCTTTACCTTGTCTGAATTCTTGATACTATGGTCAAGAGAGTCTCTTCTGCTCTCATCTATCTCGATTAATTGGTTTATTCTATTCTGGACGGCCTCCTGATCTGAGCTGAAAGTCTGGAGGAGCTGATACACTGGAAGCTTTATATGGATTGGTAAAGTGACATCAAGGCCATAGACTAGTTCGAAAGGGCTCCTCCCTGTTGAACTTTTCTTAGTGATCCTGTCAGCCCATAATGCCAATTTGATTTTGCTATCCCAAGCCTTCTTATTGTCACCCACAATTTTTTTGATTATGGTCATTAAGTTCTTGTTACTTGATTCTACTAGACCATTTCCTTGGGGATAGTAATTAGATGAGTGAGATAGGATAATGCCGTACTTGACACAGAAAGACGACATCTCAGAAGAAATAAAGCATGGGCCATTATCTGTGATTATTGTAGCTGGCACACCGAATCTTGTGATGATTTTGTCTTCTAGGAAATCCATGACTATGGCATCAGTTGCCTTTTTGGTGGGTATGGCCTCTACCCACTTGGTAAAATAATCTGTGGTGGTAAGAATCCAAGAATAAACATTGCTTGAGTTATCCTTGAACTTACCAATGAAGTCAAGCCCCCATTGCTGAAAAGGAGCTTGGACTACTATTGGATTTAGAGGCAAGGCTTTCATTTGTTGCTTTCCGGTAAATAACTGACACTAGGGGCAAGCTATGACAGCCTTGTGCACATCTGTAAATAGGTTTGGCCAATAGTAGCCTACTCTAAGGATTTTGTGGGCGTTTGTTTTAGCTGCAAAATGTCCACCACAAAATCCTGAATGGAACTCAACCATGAGTTTCTTGGACTCAGGTTCATCGACACATCTAAGTATCAAACCATCCGGGTTTCTCCAACCCAAACCATCTTTGGTCAAACAATACTTAGTTTCCTTTAATCTTAATTCCCTTCTTTTATGACCCAGTAAGTGATCAGGGCATGTAAGGTTGCGGAGGAAAAATATGATGTCGGCGTACCAGGGATGCTGCTCCAATCTCTGAAACTCATCTGATACATTTTGCTCTGAATTGCTGCTTTGGCAGATTATTTCTAAAGCCTCCTCATTTCCCTGGGTCAACATCTTTGAAAGACCCTGTCCCTTGATTAATTTAGTAGGTCTTATCTCCAAATCATATTCCTGAATTTTTGAAACCCATTTACCCTTGACTCCTAGACAGTCTTACTGAGACATGATATCCTTGACAGCTGCATGGGGTACATATCCAATGATTTTGGAGTAACCTATATAAGTTCTGAAATGTTTAAGGGACTTGACAAGAGCATAGGCCTGTTTTTCCATCATGGTATACTTTAATTCTGAATTTTGTAAGGCCCTACTCATAAATACTATGGGTTGCTCTTGTCCCTCCTTATTCTTTTGAAGTAAAACACCAGCAATGGTGTCTTCAGAGGCAAAGGAAAATATTTCAAACTCTTTGGAATAATCAGGGCTAATCAAGACCGGGAACATGGATATGGCATTTTTTATGGACTTGAATGCATCTTTCCCTTCATCTGTCCACTCAAACTTAGCATCTTTCTTCAATAGCTTTTGTAGAGGTTTCATTAATTCTGCTAAGTTTGGGATGAATCTTCTTATGAAGTTGATTTGACCATTAAAGGATTGGAGAGCTTTTAGATTGTGAGGCAAAGGGACTTTCTTAATAGCTTCGACTCTCTCAGGATCAACCTTGACACCCTCTTTAGAAATGATGTACCCCAGCAACTTACCTTCATCAACTCCAAAGATTGACTTGGCGGGATTCAAGGAAATCCCATATTTCCGACATCTTATAAAAACCTGCCTAACATGACTTATGTGGTCAGATCTTTCTTTTGAAAAAACAGTTAAGTCATCCTGATATATCTCAATTATTTTGCCTATCAATTCTTTGAAGGAAAAATCCATGGCTCTTTGGAAGGTGGCACCAGCATTCAATAGGCCAAAAGGAATTCTTAGAAATTGATAAGTACCCCAAGGTGTGGTGAATGTAGTCTTATGTTGATCTTCCTTATTTACCAACACCTGGTTATAACCAGAAAAACCATCCAACATGGACATCATTCCTGATCCTGTTACTCTTTGAAGAAAAGTTTCCATGTCGGGTAAAGGGTAATTATCCTTGAGGCATGATGTATTCAGATTTCTAAAATCTATACATATTCTAATTGACCCATTCTTCTTCCTAACAACAACTAAGTTGGAGCACCAAGATGAATGCCTTGTAGGTTCTATGATCCCTGCTGCTAGCATTTTTTGAAGTTCTTTCTGCACAATGGGGGCCAACTTAGGATTTATTCGCCTAAGTTTTTGTCGGAAAGGTTTGGCCTCTTTGGCCTCTTCTGTGAGGGGAATAGTGTGTTGAAAAACATCTTCCCTATATGCTTTAATCTCATCATAACTAAAGGCCAACACATCTCTATACTCTTTGATTAGGTTGATCAAGTTGTTCCTTTCCTTTTCCGAAGTACCTTTTCCAATTTTTATTAACTTGGGATCCTTGTCAGTTCCTATGTTTATTTCCATGTAATTCCCAGTTTTTATTTTCTCTTTTTGTTTTTTATGATGATCCTGACGATCAAAAAGATTCTCGAAAGCTATAAGGCTACTCGGGAAGTGATTCCTTTCATTATCCTTGCACTTCTAATACTCTTTACCTTCCTGCTGATAACTGATTTTGCAACCTTCGAACTCTTGTAGATTGTGGATGAATCTCAAGAGTTGCTCATCATCTTTGAACACCTGCCAGTGGTCTATATTATCCGGAATTGAAGGTCTGAATTATATTTCCATTTTTTCATTACCATTAATCATTTCATTTGATGGCTGGAGGGTGGATGCTGCTACCACCAATCTATCTGCTAACCCATTCATTTCCCTATGGATCTTTTGAATGTTAAGTGCATCAAACCATTCCATGGTGTCCCATGTGGCATTCCTATACTTCCTTAGTCTGTCATTTTTACATTGATACGGATTCTTGATCTGGAGGACAACTAGATCTGAATCACCCTTTATGTTCAACATCTTTATCCCCATCTCTTTAGTAGCTTCTAAACCTAGGATTAATGCCTCATATTCAGCTACATTGTTTGATGCTTCAAACTCTAACCTGAACGCAAAATTGTAGATTTTATCTGAAGGAGAAATGATCACGATGCCAGCACCCTTTCCTGCTTTGGAATAAGCCCCGTCAAAGTACATCTGCCAACCTTCATTGATCTTTTCATTTTTAATGTTTTCCTTAATGGGGGCCATGAAATTTGACAAGATAGCATAGTTTCCAAAATTATCAGTGAAATGAACAAATTCATTTCTGGGCTTCTTAGGGTTTTCTACATGCTGTTTCCTTAGCTTTTCTCTATGGAGAATCACCCTAGTGTTCTCTGATGCAGGTATAGTAGCATATGTCCAATCCATTTGGATGTGCCCACCAAGAGTTGCAGCCCATTTTTTGGATAGCAACATACCCCAATTATCTGGGCCATCTATGACCACCACATCCATCGTCATGTCGATATCTGGATACTTAGCTAACTTGACCTGTAAATTTAATATTATCCCTACCACTTCAACTTCTCTTGCATCCATGGCACAAACATTGTGGTAGGGTCGGGTGACCCTCAAATTTAGCTGCTCCATTACTTTTCTAGTCATAAGATTTGATGAAGCACTCGAATCTAACATGCAGTTATGAATGAGAAGTTTATCAACCAAAAGGGAGACATAGAAAGGTGGGTGATATTCTCTCCTTGGATCAACACTATTGAGGACTATGGGCACATCTATAGGTTCGATAAGTTCAGCTTCAAATATAGCATTATTATTAGGAAGGGGATCCTCCTCAATAATTTTATGAGCTTCACTTTTGCTATCTTCTAAGGATTTCAACAATTTTTCCTTTTGACCGGGAATCTTAAGGACATCAGTTGCATAAACATGAATTTTAGCATTACTTATCCATTCTCCCATATCAATATTTGACTCAGGGACAATAGGAGGATCTGGGAGGGAAGGGGTGGTTACCTTTTTCTTGTACTGTTTAGGCGGTGATTGTTTTTCTTTCATTTGATGCACAGCTCCCTTGAACCTGGCATCCCTCCTTTCCTTAATTTCCTCGGGAGGAGGCATTGAACCATAAAAGTTAGACAGGAGATCCTTCTCGAAACCGTAGTCCATGTCCTGCTGCCAATGCTGGTTTGATAGAGGATAGGTCCGGCATACCATGTACACATGATCAGACTCGCCTGATGTCATTTCCTGATTACTGACCTCTGCCATCCCACGTTCTATAATCTGGTTTGCTATGTAGCAAGCACTTTCTTGGTGAAATTGCTCACAAGGTCTGCACCATGGAATTACTTCTTCTACCAAGTTAGTTGAGTCTAACTAGTTTGGAATCCTAGGCTCTTGCTGCGGAAACTTCCTTTGATATACTTGATTCTGTTTTGGCTAAAAATTCCTAGGTCCATTATTTCTCTCCCATGTGACCATTCTATTTTGCACTTTTTTCATGAATTGGTCCTGATCAGTCTTCACTTTCTCAAGTATGCTAGCTATTTTTTCCATGGGGTCTTTAGAGGTTGCCTTTTCCTCTAATTCAATGGCCTTTCCCTTTTCTTTGTTGAATGAAGTATTTCCCCTAGTGTAACTTGGAATGTTGGACTTGCCCGAAGATTGCATATTCCTTTCTATTTTCTCGGCCAGATCTTGAGCAGTTTTTAGATCGACTATATCTTTATCCCTTAATTGGTATCTTAAATCACCAGTGAAAGCTTCTATGTAGGATATCAAGATGGATGCATCACTTGGCTTGATGTCTCTAGGGAGGTTCGCAACCACACGCCCGAACTTAGTATTAAATTCATCTATGGTTTCATTCTCCATCTTCTTTATAGTATGTAGGGCAGCAAGCAAATGTCTTGGTTCTTTCTTTTCCCCCCACTTCTTCTTAAAACCTGCTTGGAATTCACTAAGGGATTTATATGAATCATCACCAAGATTTTCATACCACTCTGCAGCATCATCGTCTAAGGATAAAGCAAAGAGCTTCATTTTGATATCATCATGGTCATGGGAGGCATCATGGCAGTAACTGACTAGGTGCCTTTCGAACTTTCTAAGGTGAGACTTGGCAGTGGTGGCATTATTGCCCTCGAACTTGGGGAGATTTTTGATAGCATCATTTGGAAGGTTATGAGGAGCACCTGCTATCTAAGAAAAGTCAAGGGGTTTGTAAAAATTTTCCATTTCTTGAGATTGGAAAGTATGACTCTCTACAAATATGTGATGTATATCTGAGAGGGATTGGTCTCCTAAATCTTCAAGGTTTCTACGAGAAGTCTGCCTATTCAATCTTTCCCTAATAAGCCTTTCAGGATCAGGGAGAGGATTGAATAGTTGTCGGCGGTTTCTTCGGGTAGAAATTCTTGAAGGGATGTTAGACAGTGGAGTCGCCAGATGGATCGAGTTTTAATTTTTATGTTTTTTAAAGACTAGATCAATAAAAAGTTTTTTTTATCTTTTTAGTTGTTTAGAAAAAAGTTAATCTAAGTCATACTCGGGAATAAAAATATTTATCCCCGGCAACGGTGCCAAAACGTGTTGCCGACTTTTCACACACCTAGATCACGTGGCAGAAATCTTCAAGCCACTCGGTGTGTCCTTGGGGTCAAGTCTTGAGTCAAGGCTATCACCTTGTTCTTGACTCCTCCGTTTAGGCTCAACTCCTAATGAAGCCAAGGGGGGTAGACCCTATTAAATTACTAAGGATGATTTCTTAGTGTAATGATATTGTACTGAATCAGTTATTTAGGAGTTTGAATATTTTAACTATAAGCAATCAAGATGACAAGATACGAAGATACACACGAAACCACAAAGTTGATACACAATATATATATGAAGCAGAAAAGACCAGTGCCTTCATAATGGAGTAAAAAAAGATCAGTGTGCTTGCATGTGTCTGGAATAAATGTTTTGCGATTGCATCTTGGTACGTTTTAAATTAAAATTGGAGTATGAGTTGTTTAAGTTAGGCTTAAGGGGGACTCCAGATATACCCGAGAGTACTTGGAGTATGTCCAAAACAAATCCTATACGGATACCCGCAAGGAATATGTGGGATGAAATGGAGTCTCTAGGGATATGTTCATAACACACCCGTTAGGGTGTGACAGAGATCGGCACCCCGAGGTCACTTTTCAGTAGGTTCCTGCTTCCTTTGGGTATTTTGCCACCATAAAGGTTTGATCGAGGTGTTGGATTTTCACCTGATGGTTTGTTAATTGGGGAAGGTGAGTCCTAATTATGCTAGTTACCCAAATGCTTCTGATACAGCTTGACTGATCGGACGAACCGCAGCCAAGTGCAGAGCATACACACTGGAGTCTTGTAAATTTTAATAAGTTTTAAAAGATGTGTTCTTGCTTAAAAGAAAAGCCTCCAAGAAACTCTTTCGATCCAAGTGGATCTCAATCGGGGAATCAAGGAGGGGTAAATTTTAAAATGATGATAAACAATAGATGAGAAAATAACACAACTACACAAATGCGGTTTTCTGATTAATCCTACCACAAATCTCTTTCCCCTTGCGGGTCACTCGGGAAATCGTGGGGCAAGTATTATGATTACTTTTGAAAATAAGATATGGAATATGGAATTAAAAACAAGATTAAATATACTACCCTACCAATCAGATAAATTCCAGTAAAAGGAAATAAGCAGAAAAAGACAAAAGAGGCACCGACATGAATCCCCCCAGGGGGGATGGGGAATGGGCTCGAAAGAGCCTATTCAAAGGATGATTTTATTATAGAGGTTACAATATCAAAGCACTGATAAAATAGAGCTTTCTTGGTCCTTATACAGGCTGAAACCAAGATATTACAGTTTATGCAAAACAATTACAAATTATGTGACGAAAGAGACCCCCCTGGGGGGATTTGAGCGCTCCAAAAGCCACTTTGGAAAGAAGCTTCTTTTATTCTCTGTCAGACATGCTAAATGAAAGTGAATGAATTAGAATAAAAAATTCCCCAAAGAACTTTAAGAGTGCCTTTGGGTCAGCCTACTTTATCTCAAAAAATTAATGAAATTAAACTAGTTAAACCGACGAAAAGGGAACCAAGGAAAGCAAGCTTTCCTTGGGATCTTGGCCTGCTGTTTGTGCAGCCAATTAACAGCACTGATATTGCATAATATTGAAATTATTGAACAGCAAATGAAACTACCTTAACAGCAAGCTATTGATTCTTCACTAAAATACTTGCGAAACTAAGGCAATTTTAGCTAGATCTCTTGAATTTGAACTTTATGTGCACAATGAAGCTAAGATATAGAAAATTGAAGGGATATTGATAATTAGATATATGTATGCTTTTCTTTATGAGATAGATCATATTTAAAAAAAGACCTTAAAGTAGCCAGTTTGAAGGAAGTTTAAAAATTTTAAAGGAGAGAAAGGGGAAGAAAGGTGCTTGTTGTTGAAGCAGATCTGCAGATGGACCTTGGTAGAGAAGCACCGAGGGGTACGATATTAGAAATATCTGCTGGAAATAAATGGAATCAAACCTGAACCATAGATATTCTAGCTACGGCAAACCTGTAAGCTACAACACAATTCCTGCATACAGAACTATCAGATCTGAAGATACATATGAGAAAGGGATGATACAGTATGCAAATAACCTTATTTAACATACAAGTATTAACTCATTCAAACATATGCAGCAAATAGAAATTAAGTAAGCTTACTTACAATTATCTATCCTTATGATTTAAGAAACCATTCAGGCAGATAATAATTAAGTGCAAAAAACTGGAAAAATAGCAGTTTCACCTCGATTGCAGCAAGACAATGACAATCCACACATGAAAGATACTCCACAATTGAGCCTCCAAAGCTTTTCTTTATTCAACAAAATAAGATCAGTACACAGTTTACAATGGCACGCCCTTCAGTCTAGCCCTAACTAGCTTGGAAGAGGAGGTTGTGCCTTGATTTATACAAAATGTAGGCCATCTAGCCCAGGGGGGGCGCAATTCCTCATGGAATCAACTGAAATCAGCTGATGGATAGTTCATCAATGCAGAACTGAGGCTGAACTGAGCCTACTTGTCAACCGGGGGCCTGATCTGGCTGAAACATCAACCCATACACTGACGCGTCGGCCCACAGAGCATCCAGGAGAACCA